>CM037641.1:13914906-13993218 GCA_015227895.2 Colaptes auratus | reverse complement strand
AAGAAAACACCCTCTAGCTATCCTTTCTATGCACAAAAGACTATCATATATATGTTTCTTGATCTGCAGGAAAAATGTCTGCTTACTATTAAATCATATTTATAGAATCTATGGGGTTGGAAGGGACCTCAAGGATCATCTAGTTCAAACCACATTGCCATGGGCAGGGACCCCTCACACTAGATCAGGTTGCTCAGAGCCACACCAGCCTGGCCTTAAAAACCTCCAGGGATGGGGCTTCTACCACCTCCCTTGCAATCTGTTCCAGTGTCTCACCACATTATACACTTTTTCTGAATACAGGTGATGGAGAGTTTAATGATTATAGTATGTTTGTATAATGGTACAACTGGTAAAACAGTGAGGATAAAATGGTGCTATGCTATGCCAAATTTAGGGCTTTAGCCATGTAAGTACCTAATCCTATACACTTTTACCATTGCCATAGTGCTGTACCACTGCACAGTGATACATTGTTCACTCTAGTGATTGCTTCTCTGCGATGTACTTTATCAGATATGGTATTTCTGTCCTGCAATACTTATAAACAACCAAAAGTTATATTGTTTTGCTGCTGTGTTTCTCATTTCATTAGAAACTTGGCTGCCTTTCAGCATCAGGTTGAACTGAATAGAGAGAAATAATCAAAACCAACTAACATGAGGTGGATAGAACTCCAGATCCACTGCCATACATTCCCTTCTTACAAATGTCATCACAGAGATGTTGATTGGCTTGGCCTTAGTGAGAGGTGGTTCTGAATTGGAGCTGGATTCTACAGGGATCACATCAGAAGTCCCTTCCTTTGCTACCAAAACCCCACCAGACACAAACCCAACAAAAGATCTTTTTATTGTTATTCTTCTGTTCCCAACTAGCAACACTGCAAACATTTAAAATCATCTATCTCCTCCTTTCCCAGGCTAACCTCATTCCGAACGTCTCTCTTCCCCACTTTCTGTTGCTATGGTTTGCACTCAGTCCTTTCAGTGAAGCAATGAGAGGCACAAGGGGCTCAGGTCAGGTCATAGCATTTGCTCTCTGCTGTTCTTTCTTTCTCACTTTTTTCCTATGCCCTACATGGGTTCTCAAGGCCTGCAGTCCCTTCAGGAGGTGTTAACTTCTTCTGTAGAACATCACATTGATATTCTCTCATTTCCTTTGTTGTTTCCTCCTCCTCTCTCCACTCATATGCCTCAAAATCATCTTCCACTCAGGTTTCTGTCCTTTCAAAAAGGCATCACAAACTTGTGGGCTGGTTCAGCTATGTCTTATGCTGAATCTGTTTAGAGAGTCAGCTGGAGCTGGCTGTGTCTAGCATGGGACAGTCCCTGGTCTCTTCTCTCAGAAGCCTGAGCTCTGCTGCTACCAAAGCCTTGTCATTTACATCCTATTCAGTAGCAAATCTGGAAGGAAACATCTCTGCAAGCAAGTAGGAAGGAAAAGGCAACACATGAGCAAATCAATGTAAGGGAATTAATAAAAATATTTTTTCTTTTTTATTTCCTAGTTCTTTGCTTTTCAAATAAATTACTCCTAATAAAGATCTAAACAAGATCGAATTTCTGATCAAATCTAATTTCTGATTTGTACTTTAACATGTTTTTCTGATAATTGAAGACTTTAACAATGCTAGGGTACATTTGTGATCTGAACAAGCTGTTTATAAAGAATAGCACCAGGAGAACAATATCAAGTAATGAAATAAAGTTGTTGCCAATAACGTAAGCATTCCCCAAAACTGTAGTACCCACAAGGGAGTTGTGTTCTTCTTTTAATGGCAAATGAGTTCAAAACCTTGTGGCTTTATCACATTAATGGAGGTAGCAAAAATACACATTTTTTTGTTTTCAGTCGAAGAGTGAAGTTGGAGGTGAAATAGAGAGAGATTTTGCAAAGAAGAAAATGTTTGATTTCAAACCAAATGTTGCAGCCCGAAAAGCCAATCAGATCCTGGGCTGCATCAGGAGAAGTGTGGCCAGCAGGTCAAGGGAGGTGATTCTCCCCCTCTACTCAGCTATGCTGAGACCCCACCTGGAGTACTGCATCCAGTTCTGGAGCCCCTATTACAAAAGGGATCTGGAGGTGCTGGAAGGTGTCCAGAGAACGGCCACGAGGATGATCAGAGGGCTGGAGCACCTCTCCTATAAGGACAGACTGAAGGAGTTGGGGCTGTTCAGTCTGGAGAAGAGAAGGCTCCGAGGTGACCTCATTGTGGCCTTCCAGTATCTGAAGGCTGGGGAGGGACTTTTCAGGCTATCGGGGAGTGATAGGACTAGGGGGAATGGAATGAAGCTGGAGGTGGGGAGATTCAGGCTAGATGTGAGGAGGAAGTTCTTCACCATGAGGGTGGTGAGGCCCTGGAATGGGTTGTCCAGGGAGGTGGTTGAGGCCCCGTCCCTTGAGGTGTTTAACACCAGGCTGGATGAGGCTCTGGCCAGGCTGATCTAGTGTAGAGTGTCCCTGCCCATGGCAGGGGGGTTGGAACTAGCTGATCCGTGTGGTCCCTTCCAGCCTAACTGAAATATGAAACTAGAAACTATGAAATCTGTGGTAGTTATTGTAAATCAGTTTTTCAGCGAGACAACAGAGGCTAGGTATATAGATTCTGATAACAGAAAAGCTCTGTTTTGAAAATTCGTAGAATCATAGAATCAAATTAGAGATACATACTAATATGTAAAGTGTAGGCATGTACATATTGAGATTCTAAGCAAAATATTGAAGGAGTATATCCTGGCCTGTATATCACATCCAATATATTACAGGCTAAACAATTTCTATATATGCTTTGGTGATTTTCAAGTCTTAGTTCGTATTGGAAAGTTTCATATTGGAAGTTTTATGATGTGTTATGAAACTAGGTTATACTTTGGTATTTCTACTTATGATAGTTATTAAAATCATATTCTATATAGCAGAAATTATTTAGAAAAAACTTGAAGCTTAAACATGCAAAGTTTGGGAAACTGGGTTTCCTTACCATGCTTGCAAGACTGTACTTGATATTGCATAACAGATTTAGGCTCAAATTGCCCTGTCTGGTTATATTAGGCTGATAAGAAATAAGCAGGATGATATATTTGGGGAGTTTCTGTACTGAGATAAAAAAACGTGTACATTAATAAAATTGGTGATAGATGTGAGAACAGTATAAAGCTTATTGAATGTTTTCATTTCATTAGTTCAAAAGATTAAAGACACCATGTTTCCTCTCATTTGTAGTTATGTATTCTGAAATCAACATAAAATAGAAAGGAAAATGCACTTGCTTACTCTGTGAAATATACATTTTACGAGACAGAACAAACACAGCCAAAATGTCCTATCAAAGAGCGAATTAATCATGATATTATAGAATGAAGTAGAAATTTATTTTCAATAACAAATATGTCGGGTTCTCTTATTTGAAAAGACAAAAAAAAACCCACAAAACCAAAGCAGCAGTTATTTCTTTTGTGGTAGCTATGTAAACTTCCAACCAATGTGGAAAAAAACATAATCTTTTTTTCTCTGTCCCTGCAATAGTTATCTAGCCTATAATTTGATTCTGTGTTTCTCTGGTTGATGGTCAAAACAGAGAAGTCTCTGTTTCTATGTAAAGTTCTTTATAGTCTCTACTCACTTATTTTAGGCAGCTGAGAGGATATGCCTCTTACTGAAAGGCTGATATAAAGCTTCAGTGATTATTATTTTAGAATCATCCTCTAATTCTATTTTAAATGCAATAATGACCAGCATTTATCCTTTAAGCTCAGACCGTGCTCCCTCCTTTCCTTCTCCTGTCCTTATTTAATGACCATATCTTTGTATATGTAAGAGAAGTGAAGTGTTTGATATCACGTATCACAGCAACTTTTCTTGGTCCACAGACAGGTAGAAGTAAACAGCTTGGTTGGGTTGCTTTTTGTTGTTTTGTTCATTTGTTTGTTTGTTTTTGTTTTGGGGATGTTTGGTTTTTTTTCATAATTATTGCATGGATAAGATCGTACCAAGAGTTCTGAGGTATAATTGACAATATTCTGCTTTACAGGTACCCTATGGTGCAAGCTATAACTGATATGCTACTCAATATATTCTGATAATGTTTATCATTTTTGTTACTCCATTATTTGGAAGTTTGTAAACTATCATAATATGAAGTAAAATTACAATCTTTTTACACTGGAGTTCTAAATAATAAGCTGGTGGCACAAGTTCTTATTAAACCCCAGAGGCATGACCTTGCCTTTATAGCTGCTCAGATTGTCTATTACTCCAATAGTCAAATTTATGTGGCACTTTATGCATGATATCTTAATATTCTTCCAAATGACTTCTATGCTTAAATTACCAACAACTTCCTGAACCGCTGAAGGCTAATTTGAATTCCTATTACTTTAGGAACTCAGAGTTTGATTTTTAGTTAATTGTGTCATAAATAAGAAACAGAATAAAGAACCACCGAGGACAAAGAACAAATAATTGGAATTTCTTATTTTGAGAAATCAGAAAACTATTCTAAAGTAGAACTTAATTAATTGCCATTTTCAGATGACCACTGAAGGACCTACTTCTTCCCCAGTGAACTAGGACATGAAAAATTTGAGGTTTTGGGGCAGAAAATGCTTGTAAGATTAAGCAACCTTTTAACCACAGCATTTAAATGAGAAGTTTTCAAAAATATCCAAAACAATTAAAGATGTCTAACACAATGGTAAAATGAGGATTCTAAATAATGACCTAGCTCTAAAGAGAATGGAATTATCTTAATCCAGTCTGTGTTTGATCACAATTGAAAGCCATGAGGTCAGACATGAAACAAAGCTGCTGCCATTGCAGTTGACAGTTCCAGTGACTAGATACTGACAATCATATTATTTATTTAATAAATTCATTAATTATTGAGTCTTAGTGCAATATCTTTCAACAACTTTCATGTACAAAGCTAAACATCTTGATGGTGTCTTAATTTCTAATTTACTAACTGTGTAATGCAGGATTCTCTATGGGGGGAAAATGAAACATAATTTGTGATTTTCATTAGTGTTCTTAATGAATATCTGTTTAACATTTAATTTAATTTCTTTATTATATTAATAAGACACTTCATTATTATCTTATAAACTCAAAAAAGTGTTCTAATCAATGTTAAATGGGTTGAAGTTTGTTAATTTGAAGATGTTAATATTTTTATTAAAATGCATTAAAATTAATTTTTATTAGTGAATACACTACCAATGTACTATTCTGTTTTTTACTGCAAAGACAGAATACAAAACAGAACCCCTATAACTTTGGCATATTCATTGTATTTATCATGTCATAAAAATGAAAACAAAAAATATATATCCCTCATGGTATCTAAACATACTTAATAAAATTACCATTTCAAATGATAGAGAGTTTTATCAGAAATCTGGGTAGAAGACTCTGTCATCCCAAATAAGAGCATTTCCTTTAGCTTTGGCTTGGGTTGGGATTTCTCTCCTTATTCTTTGGCAGCAGATACTTACAATTTCTATAGTAGCATTTAGGTGTGTGTTATACTGGGCTGCTGTTCAAAATACATGCTACAGATATCAAATAACTCAGTGCCAGTCTAGTGATTTACCTAATAAAAAAATCCCTGATGTCTATTAATGCCTCCTGTCTCTTCTAAAATTTCTCTGTAGTTTTCTTTCTCATACTGATCCTTCACTTTAACATCAGTCCAAAACCACACAAAAATTCCTAAAGTCTCAAAGATATTATTCTATATTGCAAAAGAAGTCAGGCTTATTCAGTATTCTTCTAATATCCCCTAATCTTCCTAATAGTTTAATAATATCCATCCTGTTACTGATATGTAATATTTTATTTTCAGCTAGTTAGTCAGAAAACAACCAACACATCAAGTGTAAGCAAGGCTTTAAATCTCTTCCTTTCTTAAGGTTTCTCAGCTTTCCCTGATGGAATTGTATTATACAAAGTTATTTCCATATGTTTGGTTATCATAGTGTTACAATACAATAGAATACAATAGAATAAACAGGTTGGAAGAGACCTTCAAGATCATCACATCCAACCCATCAACCAATCCAACCCACCTAAACAACTAAACCATGCAACCAAGCACCCCGTCAAGTCTCCTCCTGACACCTCCAATGAAGGTGACTCCACCACCTCCACAGACAGCCATTCCAATGGGCAATCACTCTCTCTGTAGAGAACTTCTTCCTAACATCCAGTCTAAAACCTCCTGGCACAGCCTGAGACTGTGTCCTCTTGTTCTGGTACTGTCTGCCTGGGAGAAGAGGCCAACCTCTGCCTGTCTACAACCTCCCTTCAGGTAGTTGTAGAGAGCAAGAAGGTCACCCCTGAGTCTCCTCTTCTCCAGGCTAAGCAGCCCCAGCTCCCTCAGCCTCTCCTCATAAGGGCTTGTGTTCCAAACCTCTCACCAACTTCTTTGCCCTTCTCTGGACACGTTCCAGCAAGTCAACATCCTTCCTAAACTGAGGGGCCCAGAACTGGACACAGTTCTCGAAGTACAGCCTAAGCAGTGCAGTGTACAGGGGCAGAATGACCGCCCTGTTCCTGATGCAAGCCAGGATGCCATTGGCCCTTTTGGCTCAAGAAGAGCTTAAAAGAAGTTGTAAGAAAAAAAAAAAAAAATCCAAAATGAGAGTTGCAGTGAAGAACAAAGTCCTCCTTAAACATGATTTTGAAAATTTAAAAATTTGTTCATTGATTTTTTTTTTTAAAAAAACAAATTATTTTCTTCCAGTTTATGCCACCAGAACGTTTGATTCACGAACTTGGCATCCTACAGAAACCACAATAAAAATTTCCTTATCACATTTCAGCACATTTGCTGGGTTTTGACACATTCTCTTAACATTAATGTTGATTGGCATGCACACGTGAGTAATGAATACTGAGTGAGGATCCGGATGATTGCGGACCAGGAAATGTTTGGATTTTAATTTGAACTTGGAGCTTCAGGTGATAATACTGTCACTTAAATATCACACATTAGAACCTTACCTCTTTGGAACATATTCTGAAAAACTCAGGATTTTAACTTCTGGTTTGTTTTAGTCAGTTCTGCTTTGTTCAACGCTATGGCCAGGGAATACTCTGACAGTTATCTGAAAGAACTTCCACTTTTAAAAGCTATACCAATTCTCCTTATAATTCAGAAATGCATGAAATAAGATTTAATTATATGCATCTTGTAAATCTTGCTGTAGGTGGCCCCAAAGCATGTTTTCAAACTGTGATTATTATCTTGATATGCAAATATCTATCAGTGTACAAATCACAAATTAGATACTATTTAATTAATGCAAAAATGATCTTATATGTAGCTAGAATTTCTTGCATTCCCTACTCTAAGGCACTAAAAGAATTGTCCATTAGGCACATTATCTCCTTACAAAGAACACCATGAAAAGATGACATAGAAAAGAAAGAGAAAGCATCTAGCATGTTACAGAAATATCCTTAATGGCATGTAAGCTCTCTGAAGACATATCCAAAACTTCAGGAGCATTTACAGCTATTTAAGGTCCTCTTTTCCTTAAAAGTTTGGAGGTTTTTTTTAAGTGATTTTTTATTATTATTATCACTTTTAAATTATTAAACCATTTTATCTCAATCCACAAGTTTCTTTCTCACTTTATCCTTCTGATTTGCATACACCACACCCCATTTCACTGCAGGAAGAAGATGAGCAAGGGACTGACTGGTATTTAGTTATAGATTTATATTTTTCCCCTTCCCTTTCTCCTTTTCAAGTCTTTTCTCCTTTTCAAACAGCTCTGTGTTCTGGCATCGTTTACTGCAGAATATATTCACTGCATTCTAGTGTGTAAATGAACACATCATAAAAAGTACAAATTTATTACAGATCACATTGAGTTGGTTTAGGTGAAATTCATCCCTGTGTAAAGGGCAATGCTGCCAAAGTCAAGCAGTCAAACAACTTGACAGCTTTCCCTCCTTTCTTCCCTGAAAAAAAAATAAAATAAAAAAAATGAGACCAGTGTAAATTGTAGAGTCAAAACCAAGCCTTTTAACTTCTGAACCTTCAGGAAGCAACCTTCTTTTCCTGATTACTTCAATACATACAATACAATACAATAGGTTGAGAGACCTTCACAGATCAAACGTCCACCCATCAACCAATCAACACACCTAAATACAATACAGTGCAATACAGTACATACAACCCACTTAAACAACTAAAAAACTAAACCCTGGCACCAAGCACCCCATCAAGCCTCTTCTTGAACACCTCCAATGAAGGTTGACTCCACCACTTCCACAGGCAGCTGATTCCAGTGGGCAATCACTCTCTCAGTATGAACTTCTTCCTAACTTCCAGTCTAAACCTGCCATGGCGCAGCCTGAGACTGTGTCTCTTGTTCTGGTACTGGCTGCCTGGGAGAAGAGACCAACCTCCGCCTGGCTACAACCTCCCTTCAGGTAGTTGTAGAGAGCAATAAGGCACCCCAGTCTCCTCTTCTCCAGGCTAAGCAACCCAGCTCCTCAGCCTCTCATAGGGCTTGTCTCCAAACCCCTCACCCAACTTTGTTGCCTTCTCTGGACACGCTCCAGTAGACAACATCTTTCCTAAACTGAGGGGCCCAGAACTGGACACAGTACTCAAGGTGTGGCCTAACCAGTGCAGTGTACAGGGGAGAATGACCTCCCTGCTCCTGCTGGCCACACTGTTCTGATGCAGGCTAGGATGCATTGGCCTTCTTGGCTGCCTGGCCAAACTTCAGGTTCACCCACAATACTGTGTTTCTGAAACAGAAAAAAATGGGCTCCTAACGTTCAGAAGGGACAATGGTTGTCCCAGTACCCTTTTCTATCCCTCTCCTTTTTACAACGTTTTGCTTTTTCATATTTTAAATTGTTCTGATAATTTTAATCTCAGTTTCCCCTTATTTTTTTTTCTGTACATTCAATATATTTTCTTATTTTTAACTTCCATTCTATCTTCTGTATCCTTTCAATATCCCAGGCCTACTTTGATTTTCATGCTATCTGTACTCTTCTAGGTCCTTGAAATTTTCTAATATAAAAATATAAGGGGATCTAACAGGACTGGATCATTGCAAAACAGAAAAACAGAATCTGCAAGAGGCAGGAAGACTTTTAAATGCAATCAAGCCATCTTGACAGAGATCAGCTATGATTCTATGCTATGCATCAGTGTCAACAATCTTTCAAGAAAAGTGAACCTTAGGAGCTGATAGAAACTGAGACCTCGGGGGGCATGAGCTCATCAGCTTTGAGGTTCTGTTAAAGCTGTCCCAGAATAAAATATCTCTGGTAATTATGGTTGTTTGTTGGTTTTTTCACATTGTACTGTTTTTTGGTTTGTTTGGGTGTTGTGTTCTAGTTTGTTAGGGTTTGGTTGGGTTGGCTTTTATTAGTAAAGCTTTGTTCATATCCAAGATACCAAAAATACTAAAATGAGGATACCAAAGTGGAGACCCAAGTAATGTGATTCCAGAATCTCGGCCTTAAAGAAAGTGTTCAATATAATAAAATCATTCAAGGACACCCACTATGCTCTTCATTTCAATTGATTCACAACAATACATAGGAATGAAATTCAATCTTTTAAGCTATTTGTGATCATTAATAGCTATTATTTAACAGGGTAATAATGCTTCATGTGAATTTCAAAGTGCAACTTTCAGAAATATGTGCCTTAGGTTTTTGTGTTCTCTCAGACAATGCAATATATTTAATAGATGAACCAGAGAGGTCAAGACTCAAATGTACCAATGATAAGAAGTTTTCACTTTATTGCACAAAACATAGGGAAGAAAGATCTTTTGTGCATGGATTTTGTCAACAAAACATTCTGTGATCTCTCATATGATCAGACATTAAATCTGTGTTTGATCAGGATGAGATACCATTACCAAGGAGAGATTTGCAGTAAATCAAACCTAAAGCTTTTATCAATGATAATACAAGGCCATAAAATTGTAGTACTTCTAAAACAGCACACAGTGAAAGTTTAAAACACAAATATAAACACTTCATGAACAAAACAACAGACAAAAACCCAACAACAAACCAAACTAAAACAAAATGCAAACAAAAGCCCCAGCAAACTAGAAGAAGAATTGTTAAAGTTGCTTGTTCACACTAAGAATCAAAACAATGCTAAAGTGGGCCTCTTTTACTTTCATCCAAACCTGAATGCTCAAACCCCTCAAGCTTTCTAATATGTAATCAACAAAATAGAAGAGTGAATAGAGAAACAGGATCAAAGGCCATTTAAGCAAACTGCTATTGCTCGCTCTATTGTTTCAATGCCTTTAGTGACTGAAACTGCTCTTGGATTTTGTTTTCATTTTTGCCTTTTTTTTTATCTCATATATATATATATACACACATAGATTCTGGACATTACTTCTTTATGCCACTCACTAGTGATCTGCCTTCCCCTTATCTCTCCTGGCTTTATATAAACAGGTTATAAAATATGTATATATACATAAGAAGAATCATAGAATCACAGAATGCTTCGGGTTGAAAGGAACCTCTAATGGTCATTTAGTCCAAGATCTGACATCTTTAATAAGATCAGGTTTCTCAGGTCCCATACACTGCCTCAAATCGTTCCAGGACTAGGCATCTACCACTTCTTGGCAACCTAGGTGGTGTCTCCCCTCATCACTGTTGAAAAAGATTCTCCTTTATATCTAGTTTAAATCAATCCTTTTGTAGTTTAAAACATTATCCCTTGTTCTGTTGCAAGAGGCTGTGGTAAAAAGACTGTCTCCATCCTTCTTACAGACGCCCTTTAAATTCTGAAAGGCCACAATATGTCTTCCTGGAGCCTACTCTTCAGGCTGAACAACCCTAACTCTCTCAGCCTGTCTTCATAAAAGAAGGGTTTCCAGTCCCTGATTTTTTTGTGGCCCTCCTCTGGACCCATTCCAATAGGTCTTGTAACAAAGACTTCAGAGCTGGACACAGTACTCCCAGTGAGGTCTCAACAGAATTTAGTAGACCAGCAGAATTGCCACCCTTGACCTGCTGACCATGTTTCTTCTGATGCAGCCTAGGATACAGTTGGCCCTCTGGGCTGTGAGCATACATTTTTGGCTTATGCATGTTTTTTTCATCCACCAGTGCCTCTAAGTCCTTCTCCACAGGGCTGCTGTCAATCCTGTCATCCTCCAGCTCATACCAACCCAGGTGCTGGACTTTGCACAAGTAATTATATTCTCTGCTAGAATCCTAAATTAAACAAGTCCCTTATACATCAAGTAAACTAACAAACTTAGATGAGAGACGATTAAAAGTGAGACAAGACCTGGATTAAGCATGTTTAATTTATGAAGTAAATTATTTTTAGGAGAGAATGCTGCATTCTGAATGCCAGAGAGGTTGAAAGAAACATAGTGTGCATTCTTCATGTAACACTTGGGTTGCCTACAGCTTGATTATTTTAATTAATTCAAAACAATACTCAAGGTAGAGATGCCTCAAAATGGTTCATACAAGACCATTACCTACTGTCTTTACAATCTAAAAAACCACTTTCCTATTATGTGAATACCAAATACAGACATGTGTGTATGTGGATTATTCAGACTTATAGTCTGGCATATGTGGTATAAATTAATGGTTCTGATTTAAAATCAGAGCATATTTTAGAACCTTCTGTGTGTTTTTTTTTTCTCATATTTGGGCAAAATTTGTTTATAGCAAATAAAAGAGATCGAGTTATACTTCCACAGTTAACATAAGTAAATGAAAAATGTTGAGGGGTAAAGTCTGGGAATCCACTGCTTGGAATTTCAAAATGCTTAGCCTAAAACCACCACACACCTTTAATAAGTTCCTTGCATTACATCAGACACAATTGTTGGAAGCACAAATACTGAAGACAAGAAAGAACTTCTGATAAGCAGTCAGGTGTAAGACAGACGCTGCAGCTGGGTGAAGGGCCAGCTGTCCATATTTGTGAAGGGATCAATAGAGGAATGCTGGTTGGGGCCAGATGTGGCCTGGCATTCTTTTTGTCTTGTTTATCACAGCAGTTAACTATTCTGGGCCACAATCAACTTTTACTGGCAGCATGAAAGGACATCAAGAAATGTTTGTGCAACCAAAAAGCCCACTTAGCAGTATGGCTACAGGACCACCCCACGCTTTACACAACAGAAAACCAAGGTAAAAATATTAGCCCTTTGGAACCCATTATGTGGATGAGAATTTGACAATAAAGCCCTGGGTGTGCTTCGATGGGTTTTGTCCTCCTCTCCCTCCCCAGAAGGTATGGCTTTTTGTAAGCTGCAGCCTTGGTGCTACTGAGTGTATTTTGACCCGGGTAATTAGGCATGCAATTACAATTATATTTTCTTAAAGCTGTATTATGATTCTGCAGCTAAATTCCTATTACCAACAATCCTAAAGGATCTGTGTATACATGTTCCAAGTGTAACAAACCATGTTATTTGTCCATCTGACTGCTTAAATGCAACTGGACCTACAGCAAAACTGGACCATTTGTGCATTTGGTGTCAGACCTATAATCACAGGAAAATTGTGTTTTACTCCTTCATCCGACTGCTCACATGGAAGGGAACCAGACCTACAGCAAAATTAGTTTGTTAGTGTGTCTGATGTTGAGAGCTATAGCAACCCATCCTAACTGGTGTCCCTATTAAGAGGTAAGTCCAGCCACTATAATCTCTGGGGACTTGGCTAGAACAAAAGGGGACTCATCTCTTATTAAATTACCCCTACTTCACACAACAATAAGTCCTGCTTTGTTTTCTATCCTGTATAGAATCACAGAATCACCAAGGTTGGAAGAGACCTCAAAGATCATCAAGTCCAACCTGTCACCACAGACCTCATGAATAAACCATGGCACCAAGTGCCACGTCCAATCCCCTCTTGAACACCTCCACGGATGGGGACTCCACCACCTCCCTGGACAGCCCATTCCAATGGCGAACAACTCTCTCAGTGAAGAACTTTCTCCTCAGCTCAAGCCTAACTTCCCCTGGCACAGCTTGAGACTGTGTCCTCTTGTTCTGGTGCTGGTTGTAGAGACCTATATTACTAATTTAATAAATGTGTAGAGAGCAATAAACATGCTCCCATTTTCCTTGGGACACTTACATAATCTGTTCTACAAGGCATAGGATATATTTTTGAGCACGGATGGTATAGACCAAAATGTCAGCAAAGGTCTGGTTTTGTGTGCATTGTAGGAGGAAATACGAAATTAATTTTCAGCTGTGCTTGAGAATGACAGATAAAGAACTTTATAACAAAGATCAGCTGTGAGTGAGCAAGATGGAGGCTTAATTTTCCTAAATGCTGCTGCTTGGATGACAAAACCTGTATTTGTTGTTCATGATAAAGAAGCTGACAGCCCTACAGACACAACACACAGTTCAGAAATGAAGTACTTAAAGCATGATAACCTTACATTTGTACATGAGATGAGACAAGATCCCTGTTGTAGCTGTTTCTTACATAAAAACATGCATCTCTGCTGAAGATAGTTATCATGAAGCTGCATACTGAAGAAATGAATAAAGATAAATCCAGTGAACATTCCTTTAAGCATCTGTAATCCATTTTTACTTTTGTTGTCTTCCATTTTTACTTCTGTTGTCTTCCATTTTTTACTTTGTTGTCTTCCTTGTATTTGCTGTCTGTGCATGTCTGTAGGATTTTTTCCTTTCATATTTTTCAGTTCTCCAGACTTGAATGCTTACAAAACCTACGAGAACAAAATCATCCATAACTACTAACATAAAGGGCTTAATTCTCACTTAGACTTTAATGTAAATGAAGATTAAAGCCTTTCAGTGTCAGTCAATTTTCAGGTTTGTGAGATCATAAGTAAGACAGTAATCTAACTTGCTATTTTGTTTTGAAGGGGGCTTATGTCTCTCTGTAAAGATTTTTTTTAATTTGTTTAATCACCTTAACCTCTGGCAATCAAAAACCATTAAGTGGTAGACCTCCAATCTCTTTGACTGAGCCAGGCTGAGTGACTAGCCGTAATTAGAAATTGGAGGTTGCTGTTCATAGCAAATGTGATGTCCTAAAGAAAAGGTTCAGTGAATTGAAAAGAGGCCACTGAAAAAATACCATAAATTTCCAAAGGAGAGAAGAAAATGGAAAGCTTTACATCTTTGCGTGAGGAGAGGCAGTGTGACAGAAAATTTCATATGATTCTGAAATTCAGGTACATAGAACCGAGAAAAATAAAAGATAATGAGGAAATTAATGTCCAAAAAATACTCCGCTAGGGGAAAAATTTAGAACTTCACTGATTTAATACTAATGTTGACCTTATATCTTATTCTTGTTGCATTTTCAAACCTATATTTTGGTTAATGCATAATTTTTTGTGAGCTGTTAATAAGACCAGGAAAAAGCAGGAAGGTTTGACTATAATAACTATTTCCACTTTAAGGTCTGGGATAGAAGTTGATAAATGGTGTTTGCCCATAAAATCATGCTAAAACATGAGGAAGTGGGATCCTGGAAGTACTATCACACACTTCCTTTAATAAACTGATGAGGTACTATGCAGATCATTAATAAATTAACACAGGCGCTCTCACACAGAAGGAATCTCCTCAAGTCTACTTTTGTTATGGCTTCCAATGTCAGGAAAAAAAACTAAGGGAAAACCAAAATGATTGTTCTCTTCCAGTCTGACTTCTTTTTCAAAAGTCTGAACCAACAACTAAACAAAGGTCACTAGTTAGAGAAAAAATCCCTCCCCTGATGAAAGAAGGCTGTAAGTTGTACTTGATAGTTGTATTCCATTCATGTGCTGGCTATCCAGGAACACAAATAGAGCTTGGAGACTTGTAGAGCATGTGCTAACTTTCATTCTGTTGGTGCTCAGAGTATGTTAGAGAGAGATGGGTTTCAGGTTGAAATTATGATATTTGGTGCAAAGTAGTGAACAATCAGGGGAAGGGAAGGAAGGAAAAGCAGCATATGATTTATTTTAGAGGGGGGTCTAAAAATAAATTTATAGCAAATCTATTATTAGGCCTATTATTCACACAACTAGTCATTGATTTGAAATCTCCATAATCTCTGGAATAGGTTTTCAGCTGAATCACGTCAAGTGATTCCGGGGCTTAAGCAAAGAGAGTGGTTGTGCCAGGCTCAACATTCTGGGATGATTCTATCATGTAGAGTGATTAAAAACCCCCACAAATCATCATTCTCAATGTATCACTCCTTTCTTGAGATGAGAATCAAGGATTACATGTGGGAAGACATATTCTTATCTTCGTTACAGTGAAGCATAACTTCTGTAGAGTTATTCTAGATTTATGCCAGCTCACTCAGGATAAGAATTTAATCTAGTGCAGCCTAGAATTAATGACATGCTGGTTTTGGTGCTCTAATAGATATGTTTGCACATCTGAGGCAGTTGGGAGAAAAGAAATTCCCATCTTATGCCACACAAGTTCAGCTGCGGCTATGAAGATATTTCAGTGAATAAACAAAGTACCAGAGATCACTAATAAAAATCTCAAATATTTATGTTTTATTGGCAGTAAGTGATTGCAAATTACCAAGGACTTCTTGTTGCATTAAGCTTTAGCTAGGGAGAAACATCATTTGCATTTCATCTCCTATGATTGTGTCAACCTTATACCTGTCATAGGGAAGAGAAAAGGTGCCCACAGTGGCCAAGCACTTTGGAATATTCAACAGCTGAAAGAAGTTCTTAAACTGGGCATTAAGACAACTGTTCCTTTTCATGGTTGATGTGTCTCTCACTCCTCCCTTCTCCTTCCCAAGTCTTTTTTGAAACACAGTCTTTTAATTTAGTTTTACAGGCAGCTTTGATGAAAACCACTCTTTTTACAGACATTCTGTCTAGTACAGGTCCAAATGAAGTAGACCACGGTTAACAAAGCAGCTCAGGAATATTATCACACTTACCCACTCTTCCAGGGATAAGAAAGCAGCTGATAATGACTATTTCATAGGAACTTCAGTAAGAAGGAGAAAAAAACTATGGGAGTAACAGAGTAAAACAGTGAAGGGAAGCAATAAATATATGTAAGGATTACATTGCTTGCTAGTAAATTCTGACAAAAATAGAGTTATCATTATTATGATCATGAAAGCACTTCTGTATATGCCTACATTATCTTTCTTTCTTTTGTGTTTTAACTTGAGCTATCAGAAGGACAAGGGAATAAAATGAAGACAAAATTAGGTGTTATTTTTAGAAGCTTTACATTATGCATTTTAATTGCATTTTAATTGACAGTATAACTTTTTACAGTTCTTTGTTTTACATAAATTTCCCAGTTATTTAAATCTGTTCATGTCAGTGCAAACTTGTGCCACAGTTTGGAAAAATATTTAACTAAACCTTGGCAATACTAACATATCTGTTAATACATAAAATATGCATTTATTTTATTGGTTTCTTCTCAAGGAACAAATTTTATAGGATTAATTCATTTAACAGTTAAACAATGAAATTATATCAACTTAGGTAAAGGCAGGATAGTAAAATCCTGCTTGACAATCTTTGGAATTCATTTAGAAGGCTGGTAATAAGATCTGTTTGAAATCTCATCAGATTTTCAAGGGATCTTGAGCAAATCATGCATTATAATTCCTCTTTGATTTACATACTTTACTGAAGTCAAGAAACAGGTGCTGCAGAGTGTAATACAGACAGAATTTACCTCAAATCATTTCTCCTTCAATTCTTCATTGTAATTCTATGTTCTATAAAACATAGCCAAGCAACAGAACGCATTACCATGAGACTCTCTTGATGGAAAGATCTAAGTATAAGGTGGTAATGGTCCATCTGGAGTTCAACTGTCTGAAGATGACAAGCTTGGAATTTTGTGATTTTGTACAAAAAATAGCAGAGTCATTGGTTTTGTAAGAAAACAGTAGTAAAACACGTTTCAATATGCAAATTTATGTTTTCTAAGTTACCTCCCAGTGAGAAAAATATGCAGGGTCTATGAATTTATTGCATATCCTTGGTGTGAAGTTTATGTCTAATTTATTAATCTCTGTTCAGAATTGGGAAATAAATAATGGATGTGAAGTGCTGCTTCTGAATCTAAGTGGATCACAATTGCAGTTAATCATTCTTCACTTTAAAAATCTCTTCTATTCCACTGTTTTATTTTATGACTGTAAAATTATTATCCTCCTTTCACTTTTGCTTAATTGTTCTAAATCTTTGAAGAGGTGGTTCTGAAGAATGCTGACTTCTGCTTACTTTCCTGTTTTGTATAAACCAATACCTTCTTGAGATCCACTTCAAGACAAGCAAGAATTCTTGTATGTGACTTTGTCAAAAGGAAAGGAAAAAAAACCCAAACACAAATTTATTCTTAAATACAGATTTCCATTGTTCTCGTACGGGATTAGAGAGGGCAGGGGTGACCTTAACCTGTTTAAATTGCACCTTACAGTGAATACCACTTCCATAGATGAATCATCTTATTTCTAAAAATTATATGTGATGTTTTGACCCTGTCTGGGGCTAGATGCCTGCCAAATCTGCTCTGTCACTCCCCTTCTTAGATGGACAGGGGAGAGGGAAAATATAACAATGGCCTGTGAGTCAAGATAGAAGAAATTTAATGGGATGAAAAACAAAAGCAAAGGCCACACATGGAAATAAGAGTAAACAAAGATGTTATTATCTACTTCCCATCACCAGACGATGTTGTCACTCCTTGGGAAGCAGGGCTTCAATATGCATAGTGGTTACTGTGGAGGACAGGTGCAATCGACGAATGCCCCACATGCTTCCTTCTTTCACTTAGCTATTATATCTGAGCTGACTTTATATTGCATAGAATACCCCCTTGGTCAGTATGGTTCAGCTGGCCCAGCTGTGTCTCCTCCAAAGATCATCCTCAGCCCTTAGCCTTTGGTGGGGGGGAATGCTGGAAAAGCACGGGCTTGATGCTTGGCTCAGCACTAGCCAAAGCACTGGTGTGTTATCAACACCCAGCTACATCACTGCAAAACACAGCACTAGAAAGATGATCTGGGGAGAATTAACTACAGCTCAGCCACACCCACTACAAAATTAAACCAGAAATCATTATATAAATTGTCTTCTTAAAGATATGCACCACTTTGTTCAACTTTTATATGAATTAGATTAAAAAGAAAAATAAATAAACCCAAAACAAAAACCTTTCCCAAACCAATCACATAAATCTAGATACTAGTATTTCTCTGCTGGCTTTCAAAGAAATAGAAGGCTCCTCATTCTTTAAACTTAAAGATTACATTCTAGATTTTGCAAACAAAAGAGATGGTTAGATAATAATAATATCCAGGAATCACTTATACTCAGCATTGGTGTGGCCTTACCTTGAGTACTGAATGCACTTCTGGGCCCCAGAGTTTGAGAAGGCTGCAAAAGTCCTTAAATGTGCCCAGAGTAGGGAAACAAAGCTAGTCAAAGGTCTTGAAGGCATGTTCTATGAGGACCAGCCAAGGACTCTTGAGATTGTCTGGTTTGGAGAAGAGACTCATGGGAGAAAGTCACTTCGCTGATCTTTAGGATCATCTTTAGGATGTGGAGGGAGTGGTACAGATATCTTTTCCCTGATGTTTTTGACAGTATGCATGAGAATGGTTCAAAGCTGCACCAGGGAAATTTTAGACTGGATGTTAGGATGCATTACTTTACAAAGGAAGTGTTTGTGTACTAAACTTCCATGGCCTTTTTTTTATTCCTCTTCAAACACTGGAAGTGCTTGAAGGAAGGATGTCTGTTTAAGAGGTATTTGAACAATGTCCTTAATAACATACATTAACTCTTTATCGTTGCTGAGTTGGTCAGGCAGTTGGACTAGATGATCATTGTAAGTCCCAGTGAAATAGTCTGTTCTATTCCCACTGTAACTATTCAATCTTCCCCCTTGGTTTTAACAATATTTTTTAATGTGTGCTTTGATAAAAACATTGCATTCTCCATGTCAAAAGATTTGATTTATTATTTTTTTTAATCATTTTGAGTGAGAAATAAAAATTCTTTTGACACTACGTGTGAGATAGTCCCTTAGAGAGCTGAGAAATCAATTAAAGAAGACATTTTCAGTTCCTATGATTTTTTGAACAGAATTGTGACTATTAAAAATGCAATATTTCCTTTTTTTTCACATGTTATTTTGCAGAATGTATTTGAAATTCCAGTTTCTCCTTTCAGATCCCTTATACATTTTTTCCAAAATACAAATACCTTGCATTGTTCATTAAATTCATGATGTTGTTGTCATCTTTGGAGGATTCATTGTGACACAGAGATCACACTTTATTTTAAATTACAGTGATGATGAAATTCCAGTGCCCTCCTACTTCATTTTGAGAGAGTCAAATAAAGCTGCCATTACTCACTGTATAATATGTTGAGTTAATCTAAAATGGAGAACCAGGATACCTACACATTAAAAGGATTTCATTTGCTGTACTTCTGGATGAGACATTCATGTGTCTGCAAAACTGCTAGAATGATGATAAAAATATCTTGCAAAAGCAACTTAAGATGTTCTAAATCTGTAAGTGAAAAAAATGGTGTAGTTTTAGATACCTCCCACCATGAGTGATTGTGTTATTTAAGCAAGATGATCTGACAGACCATGTGGCAGTGCTGATTAATGGACACCTTGGATATGCAGTGAGGCATGAAGTAAAGCTGATGCAGGCAAGAAGTACATTAATCACAAGTTCAGAATCCTGAAGCATCCTTATTACCACTCTATAATGAATAGCATTTACATATAACAATATATATTGTTTATGCATAGTTTTAATGCTATCATATGTACTAAACTTTCATGGCCTTTTTTTTGTGTCCCCTTCAGAAATGTGAATTATACAAGCAATCTGGAAGCTGGCTAATAGTTTGTATAATAGACACTTTAATTTGTTTGAAGCTAAAGTCTTCAAGGGTCTTCGAAAATGTATTTTCATGCATATATATATATTTCAGTTCTCCAATATGGATTGTATTTGCATACTTTTTTTCTCAAATAAAAGCTCTTATGACATCTTTCTTTAGGAAAATATAAAATTTTCTGTATAGCAAAGCAGCATCAGGAACTTGCCCTTCACCTTCATCAGCTTTCCTCTTCTTTCTTTTTACTTGCTTACACCTTTGTGCCTTACTGGCAAGTTATATGTCATATTTGATTGTCATGCTTCTGATCAGTGCAAATCTTTATATATACATCTCGCCAACAGAAGAAGAGCATAAAAGATTTCTTCACCTGTTTTCAGGCAAGGTCAAGGGAGATCATTATGCTTCAAGACATGCTGAACTTTTTTGTAACACTTATCTATTAAACTCTAAATAAGACCCTCCTATGCACCTTCTCCTACTCATCTCGTGTAAATATGCATACTTTAATCTTCATACTGGGAGTGACACTGTCCACCTGTAAAATGTAACTACATGTACAGACTACAGAAAAGGTAGATGGTCTGTAAATGACATCTTTCTGGTTCTTGAATAATTCAGAAAATACCAAAAAAATGAGATTAACTTTCCCTAAGAAACTGAGTACTCAGAGGTCAAAGTCTGTGCAATGGCTCATGACATCTGCATTCTAAAACAAAAGTCTTTCAGGATTTTGAAGATACAGTGCTCAAAAGTGCAGCTGATAATACCCATGGTATGTTATATGTAATAATATCCATAGCTCCATATATATCCCCTTACATTTTATCTCATGATATTTTCTGATGTTTTTCTTTTAAGAACTGAGACCTTTCTGTGTCATACACAATATGGTTATTTCCTTCCTGTGTGGTAGTTTTACGAATGAACTATGGGGCTTGAAAAGATTCAAAAGAAGCTCATGTTTCTAACTGATAGCACATCTGTGTCATTTCTATGTTCCTGTGCATATCAGCAAGGTTATAAATCAACATAGAGTTCTCAGGAGATTGCAGTAGATCTTGCTAAGGTCACAAAGTTCACCTCTATGGCAAAACACTAACACTGTGTTAGGAAACTATATCAGGGTTTTTTTGCTGCTGTGCTGATAGTTTTGGCTTGTCTCATCTTGCCCCTTGGTTGTACAAATACATCTTCCCCTTCCTCACTCTGCTTAATGTTATCATCATTCTACTTGTCTGCCCTAAAGATTAATCCTTCAAGAAAACTTAGAAATTCTTTGCAAACACTTTAGCAAATAATTATTCTCTGTCAGTGCATAGCTCAGTTAACATTTGTGTCTTGGAATCCATTTTAGAAAATGCAGTTAAGTGATTTATTTCATTTTAAGATGGGTAGAACAATATTCACTGAACAAAATATATCAGTTACATAAAACTCTGAAGCAAATCCATTGCTTAAAATGGAACTGTCTACCTACATTCAAAATTTTCACAATTTTCTTAGACTTTTAAGTATATTGAGTTGTGAGTTATATTCTTTTACTGCTGTTGATTCAATTCATCCAGAGTCCTTGAAGTTTCTAACCTAAATGGCCATAAATCAAATAACTACTTATTTACCTCAACTGTATTACATTATTAAAATTTTATTACATTTTCCTGATAATATGTTCTCCAATTATTTTCTTATCCTATTCTTTTTCATTGTGCCATGGAATTTGGAGGCTTGAAGAGAACCAAAGACATTTTAACAAGAAGTCAACTTGCATTTTTAAGGGCATGAAGCTTCCTGAAACTTCAATGGACTCAGCAACCTCAGTAGCAAAAACGGTTTTACAGATTTGTGATATAATCTTTTATTGAGCTTTCCTCCTGTCTTATCTCATGCACTCTGCAATATGATGATGCCTGTCATTCATCTGAGTGTTCATGTGCTCCTGTAGAGTAGATATGCCTTGTATACTTTGAAGAAAATGTGTGTGTGTGTATATATACACATGCACATACATATGTATTTTTTATGACTTTTAATTCATCTGTGGTTTGTGTAAAGCATATTAGTTAGAGTCAGAATCAGTTGATGAGCTGAGGCCAAGGGGATTTGGTTTAACAAGACCAAGTACTGGGTCCTGTACCAAACCCAAGCAACACCACAGGCTGGAAAAAGCAGCCTGGTGGAAAAGTACCTCAGTGTGTTGGTGGACAACCAGCTGGACATAAGCAATCAATATGCCTAGATGCCCCAGAAGACCAACAACTTCCTGGTCTGTATCAGGAACAGGAGTAGGGAAGTGCCTGTGCCCCTGTACTCAGCCCTGGTGAGGCCACACCTTGAGTACTGTGCTCAGACCTGGGTGCCACAGTATAAGAAAGAGATCAAGGTCCTGGACCACATCCTGGGCCACCTAGCAGTGAGGCTAGGAGAAGTGTTTGGAGGGCATGTCATGTAAGGAGTGGCTGAGGGAACTGGGGTGGTTTAGTATGGAGAAGGGGAAGACTAAGGTGAGATCTTATTGCTCTCTGCAACTACCTGAAACAAGGTTGTAGTGAGGCTGGTGTTGGTCTCTTCTCCAAAGTAACTAACAATAGGATGAGAAGAAATGGACTTAAGTTGTGCCAAGGAAGGTTTAGGTTGGATATCAGGGGGAAGAAGTTACTGAAAAACTGGTGAAACATGTTCATTGTAGTTTGGTTAGGTTTGGACTTGATGATCTTAAAGATCTTTTCTAACCTTAATTATTCTATGATTATTTATTATTAATCCTTAGTACCATATACCTCATTCTTTCATTTTGCATTACTTTGATTGGTGTTTCTGGTTAGCATTTCAACTCCTTAAAGTGTTTTGTAAAAGAAAATAAAAAATCATCCTCCTCCTCCACTTCAAAGAAACCAGAACATGTATGTATTATCTTTCATTCTGCAGTACCAGGGCAGTTATAAATGAGAAGTTATTACTACATTCAATGTTGACAGTTTAGCTATTTCATACTCTAGTTCCTTTACAACTCTTGGGGGAATAATAACTATTTGTATCAATTTGTTACTGTTCATTTTGTTGAGTTGTGTTGAAATCTCTTCTTTCACACTTCAATTTCAGACATATTTTCTGATGAGCCTTCTGTGAGGAAAGGTTCTAGTGTGGGAATGCCCAATATCTCTGGCAATAGAAACACCTGTAAAAGAGCAAACTACTTTTCCTTCTGCTCCTAAGTTTTTCAGCACTTCCTTTAATCTTTCAGGTTTTATTGACCCTACAGACTCACTGGTAGAATCTTACATCTAAGACTTTCTTGTTGGATTTTTCCCTCAGCAAATGCTTCCTTTCTTGTTGTTGTGTTTTGTTTTTTTTTTCCTCAGCAAAATGCTTCCTGTTGTTTTTTGTTTTGTTTTGTTTTGTTTTGTTTTGTTTTGTTTTGTTTTGTGGAGGAATCTTGTGTTATTGGACTTTTTACTTTTAGTTTTCCAGAAGTAATGTGCCTTTGTATTTTCCTTGTCTGGACGGGACTTTATTTTATTTTATTTCCTCATCTGAGAAACCAACAAACAAACAAACAAACAACAAAACCCAACCAAACCAAAAATACCCCAAACAACCAAAAAACTCCATTATGGAAATGTGTTTGTGTTTTGACTGGAGTGAAAGAGCTTAAATACAATACAATACAATACAATACAATACAATACAATACAATACACCAGGTTGGAAGAGACCTTCAAGATCATCGCGTCCAACCTATCAACCAATCCAACCCACCTAAATACAATACAATACAATACAATACAATACAATACAATACAACCCACCTAAACAACTAAACAACTAAACCGTGGCACCAAGCACCCCATCAAGCCTCTTCTTGAACACCTCCAATGAAGGTGACTCAACCACCTCCATGGGCAGCCGATTCCAATGGGCAATCACTCTCTCGGTATAGAACTTCTTCCTAAGATCCAGTCTAAACCTGCCCTGGCGCAGCCTGAGACTGTGTCCTCTAAACAATTGTTCCAAACTGAATACATAATTTTTAGATGAACTTCACATAACTACAGACTAAATAAATGCTTTTGATCCTGAAGACCTGACTTTCTTTTAATATAACACTGATTTGGGATATGTGTTGCTCATGGTAAGTTCTGGAGTTCAGGCAGATGTTGCTCTATTCCAGCAACATGCTCCAAGTAGAGCCGTACTAGCTTTAGTGAAAATTAAAAGTAAATATATATTAGATGTATACATATTGCAATCTTTCAAATTCTAAATTTCTACCTTGTCTGATTGTCATTCCTATAGAAAATGAAACAAGATGCCCTGCTCAATATTGATAAGACATAATTATAAGAGAAATGGATGTTTGGACAAAGGCTCACTTGTGCCTCAGAGTGAAAGGAAGTTTACACATCTCATCCAGAGATTTGAGAGGTTGGGTACCACCTGCAGTCATAGTCAAATAATTTTTCTTAATCTACAGAATTACAGCAAATTGGATGCACCAACAAAAACCCACATACATGCAGCTGTAATCAATCCATATTCTTTTGTGGCCAACATAGATATACTTGAGTGGAAAGTCAGACTCTACGCTGATTCTATCACAAAAGTCATCTCCTCCTGTCTACCTCTAAAACATTACTACAAGATAGAGACAAAAAGATTATTAAGAATGTGTGCATGTGGTGGGAGGGAGAGAGAGAGGAGGGGAAGCAGAGAGATCAGGATTGAAGAAGGTAGGGGGAAGGAGGAATGCAGGCATCTTTAAAATGCTGTGATGAGATTCACAGTATCACAGTATCACAGTATCACCAAGGTATTCATAACATTAATGGAAGGAGCTGAATCAAACACATGATGGATCAACATTAATAACATCAACATTAATTTGTACTTTAACAATTAATTGAGGTGAGTATAGATTTTCCCTTTCCCAGGTCAGTGTTGTTTCTTAGTGAACTGGGGCAGTAAGAATTTAATGAGATTTCTATTTCACTTCAACAGCTTTTAGGCTGTTGAACCTGAATTCTCCAATTTCCATAACAGCAACTATATTTTTGCATTCTAAAAAGCAGTGAGACTAAAATGCTGATGAAGGCTGTTGAAGATACAAAAAACTATTTACATACTAAATAGGTGTTCAATTATATTTTTTTTGATTGTATAAATGAGTCCTAATGTAGACCTTCAGAAACCCTCAGAAAGGTTGAATAGGACATAAAAAGTTGATCAAAAGTAACCTTCAGTCATATTTGAAAGTACAACTGTTGTTCATTTTCACTTATTTAAACTAGGACATGCAAAAGCTAGTCAATCATAAGCTTGTTCTTTATAAATCACTCTTTGGAAGTTCAGAGTAAAAAATATGGAATGGAATGGAATGGAATGGAATGGAATGGAATGGAATGGAATGGAATGGAATGGAATAGAATAGAATTAACCAGACTGGAAAAGACCTTCGAGATCATTGAGTCCAACCTATCATCCAACACCATCTAATCAACTAAACCGTGGCACCAAGTGCCCCATCCAGTCTCTTCCTAGACACCTCCAGTTATGGTGACTCCACTACCTCCTTGGGCACCCCATTCCAATGGCCAATCTCTCTTTCTGTGAAGAACTTCTTCCTAACATCCAGCCTAAGCTTCCCCTGGCACAGCTTGATACTGTGTCCTCTTGTTCTGGGGTTGGTTGCCTGGGAGAAAAGAACAACCCCCACCTGGCTACAACCTTCCCTCAGGTAGCTTTAGACAGCAAGTGATCCTTTAAATACAAGTGACCCTTCAAGCCTAATGAATGTTTAGATCAGGAATATCACACATGAATAACACCATCACACAATATTATTTATCCCCTGTGAAGGTATAAATGAGAAGCCAGAAAGGCATAGATTTCAATTTTCAATTAAAAGCCTCATGGTGAGATTAACAATCATAAAGGCTACCTGAGGTGGTAGCTGGATGCTACAACACTACAAAGGAATCAAGGGAAGTCACCTTAATTCTAGCTCTGTTCCAAATTTTCTTACTCTGGTCTGTGACTGAAGTTGGATCTGTATGGTTTCTAGGAGGAGATCGAATAAAAGCTGTGCTTCCTGACCCTGGTGGTGTTTCATGCTTCTGACAACATAGCATGTGCATTTGATTTATAGAGTTTAAACTGTGCTTTCTCATGGGGGTGTTCCCTCATGAATGCTTTTGTTCAGATGTTATTCTACTGTGTGGAGACTTTGCAACAAGGGTATGCTCAGCCAAAGGTACACACCTGTTGTTATCTGTTAGTTAGCACAAAATAAATAGCTAGAATTGATATGTTAGAAATTACTTGTTCAAACACTTATTGCCATACTTCATTGCTTTAAACTGGCTTGAAAGAGTCGTGCTGAGCTGTCATCTTTTATTTGTGTTGGGTTTTTTTTTGTGGTGCATAACTTTTCATAAGGGTCAATATTTTCTTCATCAGTCCCTGAGTCAATATTATTATCTCAACAGTATGTCTTTCTATATTATAGCTATTCTTATATGGCTTCAGTTCAAATATTCTTACACCTCTTCTCTTTTTCTATCAAAATGAGAGAGGGTGAACACTTGGGTTTTTTTCCTCTGCCATGCTTTGGAGTTTGTATATAGGAGTTTTATGTAAAGGTTTGGTACTCAGATCCTGAGGTCTTGAATATATAAATGTCAAAACAAATCCAAAGCTTTCGAGCAGATATTATATTTTGCCCATAATCTTAATCTTCATTGATTCATGGTTTATAATTTGGAAGGAAGGCATTTATCTAGATTTGTAAAACATTTTGAAAGCATTTTATTTGGTATGTCTAAGGTCCTTCAGTGTCACAGTGTTCAAATCCATAAAAGAACTGATTTAGACTTCAGTGTTATTGAGAGCTGATTAACATCATGGTGAGGGACAGATTATAAGTTTTAATTAAACAATACAGAAATTGCTCTACTTCTGATTTATTGTTCACTATACTGTACTTAAACCCTTGGAAATACATTTCAGTTATGCTGTGAGAAAAAAGATGTGCCAGCCCTAGATGAATCTGTTCCTTCAAAGCCACAGAAGTGTAGTTTTTGTAACAGTTCCACGGTTGATATAAATATTTTGACAGAAATATTTGGTGGTGAATGCAGTGTAAAACTATCTGAGAATAAATGTACTGTAACTTGGAACATAATATGCACTCTTTTTTTACTTTTTCTATCTTTTTTTTTTTTACATAGAAGCAAAATGCATTGATGGCAGGCTTCAGAAAACCTATTAATCTCCTAAAATTGCAGTTTGACCTTGCTGTTCAGTAGGAGTCTCTCAAAAAGTCGAACATGGCAGTGCAAGGAAATTCACAGTCTTTTGTCTGTAAACTGGCAATTGCAGTAAAACAATATCCAAATTCTTTGGTGTTCTGTACATGAGATTGCTAAAAAGTGACCCCTGGGCCACCAAGCCATAATACTCATAGTAGAAACATTAAATTGTACATTTTAAGTTAATGGCTATTGGAATCCAGATTTTTCTGCTGAGTACATTAACTATTACACTAAAAGACTATAAATGTGAGCTTACTCTCCATTTTGGGTCATATAATTTCTCATTACTTAATGCTCACGAAATATTTTTTCTCAGGAGAGTGACAGAGCAAAACCATCTGTTTAACATCTGCTTTTGATGACATAGTGGGATTGATTGCACTTTCAGCAAGCTTGCCCACACCACCAATCTCTGGACATGCTGGAGGAAATGGATGCCATCCAGAGGGACCTTGAGAGGCTTGAAGGGTGGGTGGATAATGCATTGAGAGAGCAGAACCTCAGAAAAGGACTTGGGGATGTTGCTGGATGAAAGACTGCAATGTACACTCTAAGCCCAGAATGCCAACCACATGCACCTGTCCTATGCAAAAAGGCTGTGAGAGTTGGGCTTGTTCATCCTGAAGAAGAGAAGGATCTGCAGAGACCTTATAGTGTCCTTTGTGCACTTAAAAGGGACATACAGGAAATACAGGGAGGGACTTTTTATCAGGGATTGTAGTGATAGGATGAGGGGTAAGAGTTTCATACTGAATGAGGGCAGATTAGGATTACATATGAGGAAGAAATTATTTATTTTGAGACACTGAAACA
Source organism: Colaptes auratus (assembly GCA_015227895.2). Lineage (NCBI taxonomy): Eukaryota > Metazoa > Chordata > Aves > Piciformes > Picidae > Colaptes > Colaptes auratus. The sequence goes on along the minus strand of CM037641.1, from coordinate 13,965,195 downwards.
GGTTGCCCAAAGAAATAATGTATGCTTTTTCTCTACAAATATTCAAGGCCAGGTTGTATGGGGCTTTGAGCAACGTGATCTAGCCAAAGGTGTCCCTGCCCACTATGAAAGGATTGGGACTAGATGATATTTAAGGTCTCTTCCAACCCAAATCTTTCCATGATTCTATGAGTTTATGATTCAGTGATTGTGATTTGGGCAGTTTCCTGGGTAAGTATGGAGTCTTCTTGCAAAAAGAAGATAAATATTTTCACTCCTATGGATATGGTCTTTCCTCAAGTCATGGAAGGCTGTTTAAAGCCTTCAGCTGCTAGGGTTATTAAAGTCACTGTCACTTCTACTTGTTTCTTAGAATAACACAATAGTTCCAGTTTAGTGGCTTCAAATGCTTTTAAAAACAAGAATATACTGTTTCTTGGAGAAAATACAGACTATGAGTGCTGAATAGAGTGAGACATTTCAGTGCTAGAAAGAAACAAGACTTAAGACATGCTATTTTACATTGGATTTTATATTGGCTGCCTCACACAGCTTCTTGTTAAAAATGCAAATCCATTATGAATAGTTTAATATGCTTCATACATTATACAGAAAGCCTAGCTATCTGTTTCAGGGCATATTAGTTTCTTGAGTTACAAGCAGATTTTAATTTTATGTAGTCTAAGGAGTTGTTATATTGAAAACCATAGTTTTAATTATCAAGCTGTCCATATATTTTAGTGCTAAGGCTGGTTTTCAGCAATTATAGGCCCTGGAGGTATAAGAGAAAGTCTGGAGACAGGAAGACTTTCCTTGGTTGAGGGGAATTGAATTAGACATCATTTAGGCAAACCAGACCTCTACAAATCCATGGACCCAAATGGGATACACCCATGAGTACTGAGAGAAGCTCAATGATCTTACTGCTGTGCAACTCTATATCATCTTTGAAAAGTCATGCAGAACATGAAAGGTGACTGTAGACTGGAGGAAAGTCAATATCACTTCAGTCTTCAAAAAGCAAGAAAAAGGACACAGGAAACTGTGTCAGTTGGCCTCACAACCATCCCTGAAAATGGGATGGAACTGGTCATCTTTAAGCATGTTCAGGAGAAGAAGGCTATCAGGAGTAGCTAGCATGGAATCGCCAAGGGGAAATCATGTTTGGCCAACCTGATATCCTTCTATGATGGCACAAATGGCTGCATAAATTAGGAGAGAGCAGTGAACATTGTCTAACTCAGCTTCAGCAAGGTTTTTGACACTGTCTCTCATAACATCCTAATAAGTAAGCTTAAGGAGAGTAGGTTAGATGAGTGGACATTGAGATGTCCAGATGAATGACTGAGCTCAGAGGGTTTTCATCCACTACAGTCCAGTTGGAGTTCTGTAGCTAGTGATGTTCCCCACAGGTCAGTACTGGGTCAAGTTTTATTCAACGCCTTCATCAATGACATAGAAGAAAGGAAAGAATGCACCCTCAGCAAGTTTGCTGATGATAAAAATAATGTTAAGTTTATCTGACACACCAGAAGGCTGTGCCACCATGCAGTAAGATCTGGAGAGGTGGGAGAGTTGAGTGGAGAAAAACATAATGAAATTTAAGAGATCAAATTCAGTATATGTTAGGAGCTGACCCACTGGAAGGCAACTCTGCTAAGAAGTGTCCAAAAGCCCTGACAGACAAAATATTAACCATGAGCCAGCAATGTACCCTAGTGGCAAAGAAGGCCAATGGTATCCTAAGAGGTGATAAGAACAGTGTGACCATTAAGCTCACTTAAGAGAAGAAAACAAAACTATTAAAAAGAAAAACAAAACAAAACAAAGCAAATAGAAACCCCAACAAAGCAAACCAACAAAACAGGAAACAACAATAACAATAAAAGTGAAAAAGAACAAAACAGAGATTTAAATGCTCTATTTCAAGAGGTTATTTCCAAAAGGTGAAGTGGGGGAGGGTAAGTATTGCACTCAGCCTAGTAGATTGAAATATACTAAGGATCTGTAAAAGGTCATGCTGGGGTGACAGCCTGCTGATGGCACATTTAATTAGTTGAGCCTAGCCTGTAGTGAGATTATGCAAAATTCTGAAGCCACAGAACAATGGCACAGGAAATCTTACAACTTCAAAGTAAGGCAAATTGGACAGAAGCTACTGAGCAAGTGAAAGCAGACCTAGAGGAGCCTTTGTAACTGATGGTTTCCTGAAGCAATTTCAAAACAGTCGCCAAAATAAAGGATGAATAATGCTTTGCAAAGAAAGAAGTACAATCAACTAACAAAACCAAAACCAGAACAAAGCCAGCCACCAACAAAAACAAATAAACAAACAACAACCGAAATAAGCAAATAAAACCAACAACAGCCAAAACCAAACACCAAAACTGAAAATCAGAGCTCTCTAATAGTTCATTCCAATGTTCCCCAGTGTAGTGTTTTGGTAAGAGATATCTATTAGAGCAGGTTGCCCCTAGCTGTAGTTTAAGACCACATCTGTGACCGTTTCTATCCTCATCCTATGTATTGACTTCACCATGTTGAAAACTGCTTTTCTAAATTGCTCAGTGAGGGCTGTTTTACACAGATTATATCACTGTAGGAGAAGATGGATGACCTTTGTAGCTAGTATGCAAAAGCACAGTTTGGCATGTTACGGTGCTATTGATTTTTAAAGATGTCAGGTATCAGTTGGTCTGGAAGCTACCTGTATATGTCACTGACAGTGTTGCCGCTATAATTCTCCTTACAGATCTACTGTCTATATTAGGGCTTCTTAAAATGTGTGAATTAGTCCTTTTATTTTATTTCTGTTATGTCCTCACTCTTCAGCTTGTGTTAATACTTTGACCATGTAACTGGAACATGCGGGTGTTAGCTGTCTCATACCACAGCCTACTTCAAGACACGGTAAAACATCAGGCAGCATGCAGTGTACAGACATAGCAGCATCCAGACAGATTCTGAAATCAACAAAGTTCTACCCAGAGATGGATTGCTCTCACAGTTTTGATCTAGATGCTGCTCAACTTTCACGATTGACTTTCAAATGAGATGAATGAGGGCTTGAATGTTCTTTTTTCAGTCTGTTTGGTTTTGTTGTGTTTTTTTTTAAACATTTTGCTTTTCCCCTTCTGAAAAATTTAAACAGCCAAGGAGATGTTTTAGAAAGTTGAGGCAGGGGAGGTAGCTTTGCAGGTTTATTGTTTTGATTTGTTTGGTTTTTTTTTTTTTCAATATATTCTGGACTGAAAACATATATGTCAAGGTTTTGCTTGAAGCAAATAATTTTTTGTTAATTGACTTATAAACTCCCACAGAAAGGGCTATAATAGAAACATTGACAAGCATTTAACTATAACAGTAGTAGCAGGGTTGTTACAATAATTGGATTTGGGGTAGAATGCGGAAGCTAAATTCACAGATTCTTTCCGCCTTGGGGGACCTATTCATTTCTGTCTGAAACAACTAAGGTATAACTTAACATTAGCATGGGAAAAAAGACACTAGAAAAATAAATGGTTCCATCTCTATTAGCTCCAAGAAAACAACTGTTACTTGATAGACTTAGTGATGCATGTAATATTGGAGTCTGCATCTGGAAATCATTACAAAAAAGAATAAATTGATTTCTATTGACTGTCTCAATTTGTTGCTTTAAGTCAAAACGTGAAAGTTGAGATCTGCCACAAGTATTTCACTGGAGTGTTAAATTAAACAAAAACACCCAAATAAAACTGAGGAATTAAAGGTGGAAGCAATTATGAGGTGATCCTCTGAGTGAGGATCCTGCTGTTTAATTCAATTTTGTAAGAACAAGCACCTGTTCTTTCTCTTCTTTTCTTTCTTTTTTGGCATTGCTGAGTTTTTCAGCTCTTGATAACATCTTAAAACTTATCCAAGTGAATAAAATTGCTTCATCCTGTCAGATAAATGCATAAAATGAAGTCATCATCAAATTACACCTGGTAACAGTATCAATATTATGTGTGGTAGCACAGAAACTTTGCAGATGGAACTTCACATCCCAGGACACCCTTTAGTGTTATACCCTTGTTAAGCCTCCAGCGCTTGTACATATCCAATTGTCTCTTAAAAATGCTCATTATGCTGTTTCGTCAATAGCTCTCCTCTAACTGATGCAGCTTGATTTGTTTTTGAAGTAGAATTTATTTCTGTGGACTTATTTGCTCCAGTTCTCTGGGGCAGATGGTGTATCGGTCCGGAGAGGGAAAGAGACTCAGTTCTTTTGAATATTCCTGTGTTGTGAAATGAGAGGCACACACGAAGCCAAAATATCAACACCTAGACTATTTATTACATAAATGAAGTGGATGGATCAGAAGGGGAGAGAGAAAATGGAGAGGGAGAGAGAGAAGAGAGAGAGAAGAGGAAAGGAATTATATTACCACACCCCTCACCCCCCCAAGACAGTTTGAGTCTGTGGAGGAAAGGTGCTGCAGGAGATGTTGGGTCTGTAGAGAAAGGGTGCTGAGGCTTTGGCTGTAGAAGAGAGGTGGTCCTCTGGGCTGCCTCTTCAGCTCCATGAGTTGCAGCAGGTGGAACTTAGGGCATGGAGAGGGGCTCTGCTTCTTCCAGGCTCCATGATGATGTCTCTGTCATTTTTCCTCTTCTGGTATTCTCTCCATTTTCCTTCTCAGCAGCACTGGCCTTCTCCTGTGTTTTTCTTCTCCCATGTTTTTGGTTCTGTGTTTTTCTTCTGTGTTTTTGGTTCCATGTCTTTCTTCTGCTGAGCCAGTAGTTGCTCAAGTCTTTTATACAGTTTTTTAGTCCTTAGCTATGTGTCCAAGTATTGTCCCTCAGGAAATCAGGGGCCAGGTGGTGAATCCATTGTCTCACCATCCTCCCTTTCCGGGGTACTTGATGGGTGGAGATTATCTTGTTTTACGCATATTCCCGAAGGTGGCCTCAGTCGTTGATTTTATCTATGTTGAGTCACATCAGGAGTGACAATCTTTTAGTCTCTCACAGATGACACTATGATTTCATCAAAAAACCAGCCTTCATCAGCTTACAGGGGAGAACTGGTATTTTTTTTTAAAATACATGTTTAATCTGTCCTAGATAATGATGATCAATTTTTCAGCTTGACTCAACTGTAGTGCTTCTTTTAAGATATTGTCAACCATCTTGAAAAAAAATCAGATTTAAACAGCAGCTTTTGCTAAAATAAGAAATGAAACTTACTGGTATGAGCATACGTGGGTTTATTTAATCTCTGATCACAGCACTGAACAGGCTCTGTATTACACCTTGTTGTTTTCCCCTTTAGCTAACAGAAAAGGCTAAATCTCTTCACTCCGTCCAGTTCAGTTGATACTCTACATGTGCTGACTGCCTAAACTGCTTCTGTTCATCATACACACAAAGATAGCTGTGGAGCTCAGCAAGATGCTTCCTTCCTGTCTTGAGCAAGGGGAAACTTTACTGGAGTTGATTTCACCACTCTACAACAGGAATCTGCTTAGATTTTCTAAGTAACTTAATTCTAACATAGTTAGTGGATTTGTTGTGAGTTGAAATGTTACTCCTTACAAGTCATGAAGGCATGATCTGCCCTTTTTAGTGTTTTCAGAAGCAAAACTAAAAAGTTTAGCTTCAGAATTATTTCTAAATTCATCTATAAAAGTATCTGTTGGAACAGCATACTCTGCCATTGTATTACTGCTTAAAACTTTGCTTTCTAAAGCACTCTCTATATTTGAAATGTTAAGGGTTTTTTTTTCCTTCTATCCTAAGGATATATTCAGTCTAATGCCTGTGTAGTTGTCTGTTAGCAGCCTCACAATGGTCTTCATAAGTGATTACTGCCTTGTATCTTGGGACTGCATTGCTGCAGCTGATGGGCAGTTATTCATTAGGCAAATGTTTCTACAGGAAACCTAACTACAGAGTTTGTTGTATGGCATCCTCCAATCATAGACTGCTGACATAGCTGATTAGCCAGAAACATATCAGAATTTTTGCTTATGGTCTACTTAATTACTGAATGTAAAATCAGAACATTGCCAAGAATTTATTTGAATTAAGTCTGGCTGTTCATTTAGTAGAATACTGAAAATATAAATAGATGTAAAAAACTTACTGATAATTATTTTCCTCTTTTTCTAATATTGTCAGTATAGTTGTTACTGTCACATACTTTTCCATGGCAAGTATTCTACAATGCAACAGAATGTTTTCCTAGGAAGTTTTCCACTAACCATAGCATTTTTAACCATTTTTTATGTATTTAATGTATTTGATGTTTCTGATGTTGTCACCCTTGGCCATGACTCTCTTTCTTGTCTATATCATGGTGCTTAATCTCTGATGTTTCTGTGATTTTCATGCTCGGTTCTCGTTTATCTGCAGAGTTAACTCCTTTTTACAGCTTCTGTCACTGTTCTCAGAAACCATAATAGGAATCAGGAGCATGTAAACACTTTTTATTACTCTTTCTACCATTAATCCAGGAGTGCAGGTGGAGCCCTTGCCAGTGAAGACTGAGGTAAAGAAGTTGCTGAGAACCTCAGCCTTCAGCATGTCACTTGTCACCCCTTCACCTGTTTCCTTTCTGAGGGGGCCCACACCTTCCCTAGTCTTTTTACTATTAATAAACCTATAGAAATTTTTACTGTTCCCCTTGATCTCCCTGGCTAGATTTAATTCTAACTGAGCTTTGGCTTTTCTAACCAGTTCTCTTGCTCCTCGGGCAGCTTCCTTACCTGCCCCCCCTTCCAGCTGTCTTTTCTTGCACTCTTGTAGAATTTGTTTTTGTGCAACAGCATGCCCAGGAGCTCCTTGCTCATCCAGGCAGGTCTCCAACATTCTCTCCTGCTTTCCACTTTGTGGGAAATGGAGAAGGTGAACCTTGAATACTGACCAGTTGTCCTGGACCCCTCTTCCCTCTCGGGCTTTGTCCCACGATACTTTGGCCACCAGATCCCTGAAGCAATCAAAGTGTGCATGCCTAAAGTCCAGGGTTGTAAGCTTGGGATACATCCTCATAGTTACCCTAGTTACCCTGAGGATCTTAAATTCTATTGCTTCATGGTCACTGCAGCCAAGGTTATCCCATTGGTCACCAGCCCTTCCCTATTGGTAAGAGCAAGGTTCAGCACAGCACCTTTTCTCATTGGTTCCTCTACCATTTGGAGGAGGAAGTTGTCATCTATGCATTCCAGGAACATCCTGGAATGCTGGTACCTAGCTGTGTTGTCCAGCAGATGTCAGGGTGGTTGAAATCCCCCATGAGAACCAGAGCTTGTGAACATGAAGCCATTTCTATTTGCCTGTGGAGTGCCTCATCTGCTGGGTTCTCCTGGTCAGGTGGCCTGTAGCAGACCCCTACAGTAACATCTCCTTCCCCTGTCTTCCCCTTAATCTTCACCCATATACTCTCAACCAGCTCATCATCCTTCCCCAGGTGGAGCTCTGCTGATTTCAGCTGGTCACAGATATAGGGAGCAACACCTCTTCTCCTACCCTGCCTGTCCTTTCTAAAGAGCTTGTACGCATCTATCCCTACATTCCAGTCATGGGAATTATCCCACCAAGTTTCAGTAATAGCCACTATGTCATAGTATCCTAGCAGTGCAGTAGCCCTTAATTCATCCTGTTTACTGCCCAAGCTGTGTGCATTTGCATAGAAGCACTTCAGCTGGGCTGGCCGTGTCACCCTCTTAGGTGAATCCCCCTTGATTCTCTTGGGGTGTCACAGTGCTTCGTCCTTGGCTTGCCTCAGGGCATGGAGTTGAGAGCCCTTGCTAGCACTCCATCCCTCTGCCTCTGGTGAGCTGCCCCAATGTTTGTCATAGGCAAGCATGAGATTAACAACTCCTTCCCCCTTTGAACCTAGCTTAAAGCCCTAATTTCATAGTGTTTACTTGCCTACTTGCCTTTTGTCACTAGCACCTTTCAGTTTATTTCAGATTAAATTCTCCACAGAGGGACATAATACATAGCAGTCTTTGCAAAATACTTCTTCCAAATAGGCAATTTTCCTAAATGTTCTTCAGGTTCTTAGTCTTCTTTACCTAAATGCAAATTACACTAGGTGCAAGATTCTGAAGGAGAGAAGGGAAAAATCTTTATACAGAGATAGTATTTATTCATTAATACATTTTTCTCCCTTTTTGCTGATTGATTTGTTTGATAGAGTAGTAAGGTCTACACCATGCAATTTAATGATATAGTAGAAAATATTGTTGTCTCAAACCTCATTGGCTGAGTGTCCTTTGCTTAATCTGCCCTTCTAGCAGGCTTTCCATTTAGGAAAGAAATGGTGTTGCAATTGCATATCTTTTTTTGCCTACCATACCTTGTACTGGTAGCAAATGTTCTCACAGATGCAAAGCCAGGAAATGTGCTCTCTTCCTTTATTCAAAATCATTAATTAATGTCATAATATGGCATGACTGTTTTTACTTTATCTGAGGTTTTAATATCAGCTTCTCTTCTATCCATAAGACTTTTGAACATCTTTTGGCTACGAAGACACATTGCCTCATGAGCTATGTTTTTTTTCAGTTATGCCTTTGTTAAGGTGATTTAAGATTTCTTTCTCCACGACTAAATTTTGTTGTTTCCGAGTGCACTGTATTTACAATTTAGCTTCACTTCCAGAAGTCTTAAATTTTAATACTGTGACACTGACACTTCCTAGGAATACATTTACTAGCATGCAAACCTCAAATTTCCTGGTTTTCACGTAAGTCTCACATCCAGTGTTTCCCTACTTGGAATCTGCATTATCATGCTGAGAAATTATCCATTAGGTATATGAGAACTTACAAACAATTGTCTCTGTTAAACTGAAAGTCTCTCCTCCCAGTACTTGAGAGAGGATGCGAATAACAAGATTATGAGGCTGTACTGGACACCCTTTCCACTATGTATTCACATGGTAAATTCTGTAGCATAGATATCTGTTTGCAGAACAAGCCTTACAAGTCAAAAAAGGGTCTGTTCATTCCTGAGTATATCCTTGAATATACATGCAGTACCTGTACTGATCACTTCACTTAGATGCCTGCTCCTTTTCTATAATAATGGAAGGATACTGTCCTCCTTAGAGAGAGACTGGGTTTTAAATTCACTCTAGACTAATTGGGGATTAGCACTTTGTGGATGATGGGATACATTCTAATGTTAAGGTTCCTAAATCAGACACCTCAGGTAAGTGCACTGAATTTACTTGACCACAGAGAGCACTGGTGGAGGGGCTCTAGAAGACACTGGTGATTCTGAGTCTGTTGAATATCCAGGTTGCTCATAATAGGATGTATAGCTTTTATTAATCTGCATAATATTGGAGTATAAGATGATTCAAGCTCCTTAAAACTCTCTGAATATCTTTTATTGTTCTCTTAATATAGCCTTTTTATACAGTATTGTTTCCTGAATGTCATCTCTAACATGAAATTTAATAGTTCAGTATACAAGAGTACACTCAGGAAGGTAGTTTATCTCTTGAGTCTGGGCATTTTGGTCTGTTTTAAACAAAGATAAATGATCTCATTTTATTACAGGATCCTGTCATTAATAATACTAGGTGTGTCATGTACATTATAACAGGTTCAGTGCCTTTGGTCCTTTTGACATTTTATGAAGCAGTGGTAATGAAATTTGTGAGCTGATATGCAGCTTTGTGTAAAAGAAAACAACACTTGAGATTATTTACAAGAGTTTATTTAAAAATGCCAGATAAATGAATAATCTATTTTAGGATGGTGTTACAATGTCCATTCAGGAACTGAGAAAAAACCTTTCTTAAGACTGCACTATTGTGAATTCTGCAAATAATCCCTATTAAACAGTTTATTGCTATGCACTAAAGCTATCCATTACAATTATCAGTAGGTATGTAATAATTAATAACCTGGATTATATGAAGCCCCTAGGTAAGGTTATACATTTTGTTCTAGAGTGTTTCTACTTTTTTTTCTTCATACAAAAATAGTCCTGCTAAATTTCTTTAATTCTGGCTGCTCTGAGATTTAAACATTGTGAGCTTCAGTGTTTCCTTTTTTTTGTAGCTAATTTCTTCCCACTGAAAAAATACAATAGCAAGAATTTAAATCATAGTAATAGTAGTAGTAAAAACAATTATTTAGCTTCCTCTTTCTTTGAAAATAGCACATTAATTTCTTCTTGTAATATTAGACTAAGATAGCAATTACTTTTATGAATATCATGCAAGTAGGGAAAGATCAGGAAAGAAATGTATTTAACAAAGTTAGGAGCTGGGAGTTTGCATAGCTCTCCAGGTGACAGAGAGATGATGCTAGAAAGCATAGTAAAACACTTATGTATGGGATAAAGAACATAATGTCAGCCTATCAATCATGACTGCCATAATAAATTGTTATTTAATAATGATAAATTTCTGTTAAACTTTAAAGTGTTAAATATCAGGAAACCATAGGTCAGTCAGACTCATAACTATCCCTAAAAAGGCAATGAAACTACTCATTCTTGAGGTCATCTTTAAGTATGTTTAGGAAAAGAAGGTTATCAGCAGTAGTTAGTGGACAATGAGATGGATTGAGAACTGGCTGAATAACCAAGGTCAGAGGGTTGCTATCAGTGGTGAGGGTCCCAGGGATCAGTACTCAGTCCAGTCTTATTCAACACCTTTATCAACAATCTGGATGAAGGGATAGAGTGTACTTTCAGAAAGTTTGCTGCTGATAAAAAACTGCCAGGAGTGGCTGACACACCAGAAGGCTGTGTTGCCATTCAGCAAGACCTGGACAGGCTGGAGAGTTGGGTAGAGCAGAACCCAACAAAGTTTGACAAGGGCAAGTGTAACGTCCTGCACCTGGGCAGAATGGCAGCTCTGTGGAGAAGGGCCTGGCAGTCCTGGTGGACAAGATGCTAACCATAAGCCATCAATGTGCCCTAGTGAGTATGAAGGCCAGTGTTATCCTGGGGTGCATTGAGAGGTGACCAGCAAGTCAAGGACAGGTCTACGTCTACTCTGTCCTAGTGAGGCCATATCTGGAGTATTGAGTCCAATTCTGGGTTTCCCAGTTCAAGAGAGACAAGGAACTACTGGAGAGAGTTCAGCCAAGGGTTATAAAGTTGATGAGAAGGTGGGGAGCAGTAAAGGCTGAGAGATCTGCCTCTATTTAGCCTGCAGAAAAGAAAACTGAGAAATTGTCAAGATCTAAAGGGCAGGGAACAAGAGGATGGGGTTAACAGCAGGACAAGGGGTAACAGGCACAAAGTGTAATACAGGAGGTTCCATCTGAAGATGAGGAAAAAAATCCTTACTTTGAGGATAACAGAGCACTAGAGCAGGTTGTGGGGTTGAATATCTTTACTGGAGATATTCAAAAACCTATCTGGGTCTGGTCCTGCACAGCCTGTTTTAACAGGGGAGTTGAACTAAACAATCTCTGGGGATCCTTTCCAATCCCTGCTAACCTGTGATTAATGAATTTTTTGATGTATAACAAAGCTTAACAACCCATTCCATAAAAGAAGCATGAAAAGCTATTGTCATAGCAATGGCTGCATCATCACAGACTGTGGATTAGTTTTACTTCCACTGACACATCAACCAAATGAGAACAATTGACTAGTGAGAGAGAAAAACTTTGCTTAAACTTTAACAGGAAAAAGAAGCTATTACCAAAATGCAGAAATGGAAATAGCTTATATTGTGGAAAGTAACTATATTTCAGTTAAATTATGATATGTGGATTTTGAAAGTTTTATTAGTCAGAAAATCTTCATTTAGACTATTAAGAGTTTGCAGAAATGTCTCTAATGGGGGCTGATATTTGAAAGCGAAGGCTAGTGAGACTGATTATTTTTCTCTTTAGGCCGTAGCTCTAAATTAATAAATCAGATGTTGCCATATGCAATTTCATAAAATCTGTCAAACTGAAAGATAAAATCTGGAGGTACACTATGAAATTACCACAGATCCACACAGAATTGGATTCAGCAAGCATTTTCATCTTACACCAACTGACAAAAAGCAGTGCTGCTCCGGCTCACTATTTCACATGCAATAATTATTAAAAGGAGAAGTGAAAACATTCTGAACTACAGTTTTCTCCTCATGTTTTGATGTCAAGTGCTACCTAAACAGTGTCTCCAGTAAGCAGGCTTTTTGTTTTTAAGTATTGTGTTGTACACCCTTAAGCAGCATCTTGCCATTTTCAAATCAAAAGGTTAAATGAGATCCTGCCCTTGCATAGATCTGATGGGCTGTACAGAGCAAAAAAAAAAGCAGAGTGAAAATGTTTCTCAGGAAGGAGCATGGATTTAGCTCAACATGTCAGCACAGAGATTCTGATGTGCTAGGCTCAGTATCACAGAGCTAAGCAGAGGACACATGGCCCTGAGGCCAAAGCTAGTTGTTCCAGGATCTCTTTGTAGGTTGTAGGAAAGGATGACACCTTCCAGAGGTGGGTGGTTGAGTGATCCTGGATCATGAGCCTCTCTGAAGATGTTCTGTGCTGAACAAGTAATAAAATTCTCAAGAGCAGGGACAGCAAGAGAGACAAGGGCTGTGCACAGGGATGCCTGTAGCAAAAATAAGCTTTTTTTTCTTCCCCACACAGACTAGCATTGTTTTAATGGGAAAGACAAAGAAAACCTCCAATGCCAGCTACACTTTAGCACTTCTGATATGTTTTAGTAAGAAAATCTGGGTTCAAATCACTTTTCTAAGTCAAGAAAAGAAGAAAATCATACTGCCTCATCCAAACAACACATAAATAATCAACAAAGTTGAAACTCTGGACAAAGTAACAAATAGCTCTTTTTTATGCGCTGTTTTTGATGCGTTTGCCAAACATACATATACATATGTGCACTTGCAGCCCGGAAAGCCAATCAGATTCTGGGCTGCATCAAGAGAAGCGTGGCCAACAGGTCAAGGGAGGTGATTCTCCCCCTCTACTCAGCTCTGCTGAGACCCCACTGGGAGTACTGCATCCAGCTCTGGAGCCCCTATTACAAGAGGGATATGGAAATGCTGGAACATGTCCAGAGAAGGGCCACGAGGATGATCAGAGGGCTGGAGCACCTCTCCTATGAGGACAGACTGAAGGAGTTGGAGCTGTTCAGTCTGGAGAAGAGAAGGCTCCTAGGTGACCTCATTGTGGCCTTCCAGTATCTAAAGGGGGCCTACAAGAAGGCTGGGGAGGGACTTCTCAGGCTATCAGGTAGTGATAGGACTAGGGGGAATGGAATGAAGCTGGAGGTGGGGAGATTCAGGCTAGATGTGAGGAGGAAGTTCTCCACCATGAGAGTGATGAAGCCCTGGAATGGGTTATCCAGGGAGGTGGTTGAGGCCCCGTCCCTTGAGGTGTTTAAGACCAGGCTGGATGAGGCTCTGGCCAGCCTGATCTAGTGTAGGGTGTCCCTGCCCATGGCAGGGGGGTTGGAACTAGCTGATCCTTGTGGTCCCTTCCAACCCTGACTGATACTACTATGATGATGATATAGTTTATATCTGGGAAAACAGATATTTAGCAGCACTTCTTCAATGATTCCTTGAATCCCTTCAAACTTGGCTCTCCTTACATGTCTTCAGTTTTGGCACAAGGTGACAGTAGAAACTGTGGCCAGTATTAAGGTTACTGTTGATAGTTGATAACTGACATATTGTTGACAGTTACCATTTATCGAGCTAGCGCATTTTGTGCACATGTACTTTCAGTGAAGCTCCTATCTCACCCCACCACAGCCTCATGCAAATTTTCTGGGAGAGGCAACTTTTTTTGTTTGTTTAGTTGTTGTTTTAGGTTTTTTTTCAAATGTTTTCCCTTCATTATGTGAAGTGCACCATTTAAGTTAAATTAACAGCAAAACCTCCAACAAAACAAAACAAAACCAAAACCAGATAGCACACTATGTTGTCTCCATTATTAGGCTACCTAAAGAAGAATGATGTTTGGTTTCCTTGCAATTGGTATTTTAGCATAACTCACATTGAATAGTCATCAGTGTCTAAACATTTTTAACATTATTTATCCTTCCACTGGTTCCTCTAATGTATCCACCTTCTGCAGCAGAGAATGGTGAAATTCAGCATGCACTGCCCAAGCAGCCATCTCTTGCAGTTTGCTATAAAATTAGAACTGTTTGTTTCTTTTGTTGCTGAGAAAAAAAATATGAAAAGACATTAAGGCAAAAGGTCTTCCTCAGTAACAACCCAAAACATGTACGAGTTGCCCTTAAGACATTATCCCATAAGATCTTTTATTCCGTGGAGAGGGCATGAATGGATAGCAAAAAGTCAATCCCCACTCCTTCACATACCAATATTCTGTCTAATATGCATGTGAAGATATATACAAAATGGGAAGCAATTATCAGTGTAACATTTCAGATTATAGTAATTCTCATAAAATAATTAAAAGCTCAGTTTACTCTGATCAGTTACTGTGCTAATGGTATTCTCCCATGATGAAATCTGTGGTCTTAAAGAAAAGATTTTCTAATGTAGGTTACATTTACAAAACGTTTTCACAAGCTGTGCTGCAGTTCAAAACCAATGTGTGTTCTCCTGTGTAAAGGAGAAGGATGCCAGAGAGTAGCTACATGCATTAACAGTGGTAGGGAAACAGGATAATTAAAAGATAACTAAGAAGATAATTAAATGATAATAGAGACTAACCTGATGTGCTTTAGGCTAAGTGCAATAATTAATCTTAATACATGGTATATAATAAGAGCTTTCCAAGAGCTCTACACTAACTTGCTATTATGAAATCACAGTTCTTTGTACAGGAAATAATTGAACTGAAGTGAAATGTTCATGGAAGTCTTGTGTAGTTCTTTGTGGAAGTGTATTTTTATAGAGCAGGCAGGAAGAAATTAACTACTCATTTAGCCATGGAATTTATGAGGTTTCCAAATATACAAGAATCCTCTGCCCCTGACTGGTTTTGGTTTTCAATGACTTTAATAAAAGATACTGGAGTGTCTGGAGATTCGAGTTTGTCCACAAAGGCAAATGCTCATTGAACTGCAAGGCTACTTTAATCCTGTTCTGGAAGGGAACATTTCTTGGAAGAGGCACTTCTTTTTATGTCAAACCATCAAATAACAGACCTTGGAGCATTTTGCAGTCCTCTTGTTTATTTAAATAGACTTTAAGATTTTTAAGATGATGACCTCAACTTGTTTACACTTATTACTTTCATTTTGGAGTGTCTGTCTTATGTCACCACAATCTTATATTGTTCTTTTTTAGAGGCAAGTGAATTAGAATTATAAAATAACAAATGGTAAGCTACAGTCATTCATTGTGTCAACTCTCTGGGAAAACAGCAAAGTGTTAATTACTGTTGGTCATGATATTGTCTTTTATAATAGTGACTGGTCAGGAATAAATCAAGGTCAATAATTTCCACTCAAACAGCTCTCCAAATGATGGCAACATGTAATGAGTATAGCTAAAAAGACTTTAACAACGTAACACTTCCTTTTAGCATCAATACATGAAAGGAGGTGTAATTGATAGAAATGAACAATTTCTACTCCTTTTGACCATAAAACTTCATATATATATATATATATATACATATATATATATATATAAAAAATTTTTCTTTGGCCATAACCCCAAAGCACGGCCACTGCAAAATTTCAGCTTTGAAAAAATGGAGGTAAAAGAATAGAGAAGAATAGAATAGAATAGAATAGAATAGAATAGAATAGAATAGAATAGAATAGAATAGAATAGAATAGAAATTAACCAGGTTGGAAAAGACTTTTGAGATCATTGAGTCCACCCTATCATCCAACACTATCTAATCAACTAAACCATGGCACCAATCCAGTCTCTTCCTAAACACCTCCAGTGATGGTGACTCCTCTACCACCCTGGGCAGCCCATTCCAATGGCCAGTCACTCTCTCTATGAAGAACTTCTTCCTAACATCCAGCCTAAACCTCCCTTGGTGCAGCTTGAGACTGTGTCCTCTTGTTCTGGTTCTAGTTGCCTGGGAGAAGAGACCAACCCCCACCTGAAAAGCAGGAATCAGGTTTGAAGATATACTGAAAGCTTAGATATTAATTATCAGAATACCTAGACAAGATGAACTGAGGGAAAATCTACCATTTATATCAGTAGAGGGTGTAGTTATACTTAGCTCTCTCTGGTATGCCCAGCTACAACTAAATTACTGACTCTTCTACTAGCTGCAGTGATTCACACTTTCCATTTTGCCATCTACTCTGCAGTTATCTTTATCATGGAAAGCAAAGGGAAGACTCAGGGTGCTCTGCACTGGAGAGGTGGAAGGTGCAAGGTGATACCTTCTGAATTTCAGTCAGAAAGGCACAACAGCAAATAGTGTAATAAAGTTGATTTAACAGTAAGATAGAAATAGGAAGAGAAATATAATTAGAAAGTAAATATTATACCCCTTCAGAGGTTCAAAACCCCAATTTTGTGCAACACTGGACTGACTCCAGGTGAATTCCCACAGTTTGCTGTTCAGAATCCACCTGCACAGAGGTTCAGTTTCCCTCCCATACTGCAATCTCTTTTGTCTTGTGCAGCAAACAAAATCATTTGTCTTCCTTCAGGACAGGATGACATCCACCAGGTTGCATTGTTGGCCAGCCTTGAGCATGTTAGCACCTTCCTCTACAGTGTTGCATGCTAGGATGTTGGTCTCTTCTCCCAGGCAGGCAGCACCAGAACAAGAGGACAGTCTCAAGTTGCGCCAGGGGAGGTTTAGACTGGATGTTAGGAGGAAGTTCTATACAGAGAGAGTGATTGCCCATTGGAATGGGCTGCCTGGGGAGGTGGTGGAGTCACCATCATTGGAGGTATTCAGGAGGAGACTTGGTGGGGTGCTTGGTGCCATGGTCTAGTTGTTTGGGTGGGTTGGATTGATTGATAGGTTGGACGCAATGATCTTGAAGGTCTCTTCCAACCTGGATTTATTGTATTGTATTGTATTGTATTGTATTGTATATAGCAGCTATTCATGTTAAGACTTCTCAAGCCTCAAGCACAAGGCCAAATAGAGTCAATGTAGCCTGTCCAAGACCCCCAACTCCTTGAATAAGGTGTTCAACCCAAGAGATGTTACAAATGGCTGATTTGCTAGTGCAATATTGGGTAGGACTGATAAACGATTACAGATTATTTACTTTAACAAGCTGCAGAAGACTCTTTGACAAAGCAGAATTTTAAAAAGCTAAAAAATTGAATACACAGAATCACAGAATCACCAAGGTTGGAAGAGACCTCAAAGATCATCAAGTCCAACCTGTCACCACAGACTTCATGGCACCAAGTGCCACGTCCAATCCCCTCTTCAACACCTGCAGGGATGGTGACTCCACCACCTCCCTGGGCAGCCCATTCCAATTACGTGAGCTGTTTGTGTTCTTATATCACACTATGATTTCTCTGAGGTAGTGAAGTTAGGGGAGGAGTTAATTTGGAGGAGACGATCACTTGCTGCATATTCTTTTGTTTTCAGAATTTATATTTTCTGTTTTAAGTTTTAAAAAATCTACTTGAAAAGAGAAGTGGGTGGAGGAAAGCAAATAAAGAATTTAAAGTGTACTTTGCATGCAGTCTTAGGTTTTTTTCCTGCATAGTAACCAGTGTCTAAAATAATTCATCCAGGCTAGCATATTCAAAAATATCTATATCATACACAGTGGTGTGCCTCATGGACGTCTGGCCCTGAATTTCTAATCCTCTGCTTCATGGATATAAAAGCATTTAAGCTTATTAAATTGTTAATGTGAAACATAAATGCTTAGGCAAATATAATCCATATCTATGTCTTATATTCTGCTGAATTCCATTTGTAGAATTCTAGGAGCCATGACCTTACACAGCTATACTCCCAATTTATGTATCATTGCATCTCCTGTGATTTTGAGATGACAAAATCACATAACCTGTCTGGTTTTCTCAAAACCAGAAGAACATTACTGTGACCATGTTAATGTTAAATGAGAAATTGTTGTGAAATCAATTCTTTGTAGAGATTAAGTTTGACATTCAATATTTATTTTATTTTAACTGGCAAAAGAATTCAGATTCCACTAAGAACTGCAAATGCAAAAATTGTTCTTCCCCTCATTCAACTGAAAGCAAGAAAGCCTAGAAATTTCCTGGAAAACTTGTTTTGTAGTCTTCCAGGTTACACTTGCTGACAGTGCACTCTGTTCCCTCATCTAGGTCACTGATGAATAAATTGCATAGTGCAGGTCCCAATACTAACTCAATGGGACCCCACTAGATACAGGCCTCCCTCCAACTAGACTGTCAACTTAGTTGACTTAGTCAGCTAGACTCTGTCCCATTGACTAACCCTCGCTCCTTCTGTTCAGTCAGTTCACAATTCACTTCATTACCTGGTCATCCAGACCACACTTCCTCAGTTTAGCTGTGAGGATGCTGTGGGAGACAGTGTCAAATACTTTCTTGAGATCAGGATAAACCACATCCCCTACACCACCATCATCTAACTACCTGGTTATGACCTCAGTAAAAGGCAGTCAAGATTTCATGGAGTTCATTTGGACATATTTTTTTTGGCAAGACTCATTTCATTTAAGGAAATGCTGTAGGTTTGCAAATCCTGTCGCAGTGAGTAGGAGATGAGGGTGTCTGACACTTCCAAGGAACACAACAGTTACCAAGATCATGTTATCCACCACATAATTAGATGAAGACAAATTTCAATAGGACTTAGAGCTATTCACAAGGGGACAACCACAGATTAAAATATATTCTGAAAAGAGAATCACATTTAACAAAAAAGAAATTATGATTTCCACTACAGTACTTCTTACAATAACCATAAGTGCCAAGAATGATTTTAAGGTTTCCAGAATAAGACAGTGAACTGGATTCAGCTAAGATAGGCTTAAGTTGTTTGTTTATTTTCCTCTTCACAAGAAGCTGGGAGGGGCCACAGTGAAGACAAGCAGCTGAACCAGCCAATGGGTATTTGATACCATACCACTGCCATGTCCACTATATAACAGAAGGGATGGCTGGGGCAAGTGCAGGTGCTTTGAGCAGGTGATTGCGACCTGGCCTGGGCAACGAATGGTTCAGGATTAAGCAACAGGCCAGGCTGGGCCATCACAGTCAGTGGTTTGTTTTGTATCACTAGCTGTGTGTGCTATTTATCTACATTATTTTTCTTCCTGGTTATTGCTACCTCTTTGTGTTGTTGTATTAAACTTTCCTTATCTCAACCCATGGGGTTTTGCCTTTTTCTTCCAATTCTACTTGGAATGCCACCGGCGGGTGGTGGTGGCAGTGTTTGTGTGAGCAGCTGCATGGGGCTTGGCTGCGGCTGTGCTTGAACCACAACAGAGGGAAAAACAAACAAATGCAGCAATTCATTCTCCAGATCAAGGAGTTAATTGTATGTAACTAGAAAATAAAAGCTACAAACAGTGCAGACCAACAACCAGGATGCTAGCAAGCTAATGAAAACAATAAGAACTGCGTAACAATGGCAATGTCGCTATTAAGCTTTCAAGATAATCATTGTAATACAAATACATGGAAATATGCTGATATCACTTGGGGATGATTCGTGCTGCTTTAAGATAGACATGTAGCATGCTTCTCTTGATAATCTGTTCATCACTCTGTTTCATATGATATATTTATATTCCTCTGGCTGTGAGAGTACCTGACTGTTTTCTTCATTGCCCATTCCACATGACAGACTCCTTTTCACCTGGCACTTGATAACATTTCCCTTGCTCCAGCTATTGCAGCTTACTAAGAAGTGTATCTAAGAGCCTCTAGTCTATGTAAATATTGCCAAAGATACTTTTGCAAAAGTAATTAATTTGTTGATGCCTTATCCTTGGAACTGTTTAAAGTTAGGGTGAATGGGGCTGTCAGCAACGTGATCTAGTGAAAAATGTCCCTGTTTATGGCAGGGACTGGTGGACTAGATAAGCATTAAAGATCACTTACAATCCAAACCATTCTTTGATTCTATGAGTCTATGATTTGGTGTATCTAGAAAAGAAGCAAATTTGGTGCCTATTAAAATTAATTGAGTCCACTTTAAACCCTAGAGCCAAAAATAAAACATACATTTTCTTTCAGCATATAGTTATGTTCTTGATAAAATGCTGGAAGAAATGCCACCAAAGTAAACCATAAAATAGGAAAAAAAAAAAATCTTAGAGCATCCCCAAGATGGATTGCTGTGGTTATTTGGCCCTGGCTGGGGACCAGATGCTTACCAAATCCTTTCTATCACTCCCCTTCTTAGGTGGACAAGGGAGAGGGATCATGTAACAAAGGCCCCTGAGTCAAGATAGAACCCATTTAATAGGATGAAAAGCAAAATAAAGGCCTCTCAAGGAAGCAAGAGTAAATGAAGATGTTATTCACTACTTCCCATCAGCAGACAATATTTGGTCATTCCCCAAGAAGCAGGGCTTCAAAACACATAGCTGTTGCTCAGGAGGATAGACATTAATCGATGAACATCCTCGTACTTCTTTCTTTCACATAGCTTCTATATCTGAGCTGAAATAATATAGCATGGAATAAAGACTCCTTTGGTCAGTTTGGGACAGTTGGCCCATCTGTATCTCCTCCACAAGTGAAGTTCTAAATTCTTCTTCTGTTATTTAAAAAAAAAAACTAAATAGAAAGCATGCCTGAGTCAGAAGAAATGTTCTCCTGCATATGATGGGCCAAAATAAGAAAGACAGGAAGATGGGAGTTGATGACCATGGGAAGTCTCCCAACACCTACTTTTGCAGAATATATCATCCAATAATCAGTTACCAGAAGTCTCTAACAAAAATATCCTTCATATTTTGAGAATAATTTGTATTTCCTAAGGTAGGTATTTACACTGAACACTGTTCATTCACCTGAAAGATCCATTAGAAAATGTACATCCATCTACTTAGATTATATTCCTCTAATCCATCTGAGCTAATTCAGCTAGAATCTGAAATAGGGTAACTAATTGTGCACTAATGCTTTCATGGTATTTGCCATGTTCTTTTCTCTATGTGACACAAATGCTCAGAAGATTGCAAGAGATGGCCATGACCTACAAACTGTTTATGAGATACATAATGAAAGCTTATTGAAGCCGATATTGATATAGTTCTTTAATGACAATAGAATTTTTTTTCTAAAGTGGAAGAATAAACTCTTACCATTAAATGAGATACTTTTTCAGTTTCACTATTCCTCAGTGCCATTTTACACAGGAAAAAATTATATTTCTTGCAGAGATAAATGCAACAAGTGCAATTCCTTCACTCCATAGTATTTATTAGTTGCATTACTGTATCATGAGTAGCACAGAGGGAGCCATCAGCTAGAAAAATAGGCCAGATATAGTAGGAACTTTTCAGTATTTTAAAATTATATTATTCCACTGAACTTTATAATATGCTGAAAAAAATTTCCTGTTTATTTATGATAACATTTGCAATTCTCCTTCAAAAATGAAGAATCCATTTATACTAAGACTTGTGATAAAATTCAAATGATGAAATCTTGATTAATAAGCTGTTAAACACAGCCTTGGTGAGAAATTTTTGGATTTGTAGCTCTACATATTTGTTAACTAATTAACATTTGTTTAATGTTTTGAACATGGCAAATGCCATGAAAGCATTAGTGCACAATTAGTTACCCTATTTCAGATTCTAGTTGAATTAGCTCAGATGGATTAGAGGAAAATAATCTAAGTAGATGGATGTACAAAACAAAAGTTGTATTTCATCAAAACAAAAGTTGTATTTCATCACTGTAGGGATAAGAAGCAATTCCTGCTGTTAAAAGTAGATTTAAGGATGGTAGAGGAAAAACAAAAGACAATGTTAAGGATATTGTTTGTGCATCATTGCCATTAGAATGTACAAATGGAACACCAATAAGTGTCCCATTGACTAATGAGTTTGTGAGGAAGGGTATTGGTAGTGGGAGAGCTACAGGGTAGGCTTCCACGAAAAGCTGATAGAAACTTCCACCATGTCA
The DNA here is from genome assembly GCA_015227895.2 of Colaptes auratus. Lineage (NCBI taxonomy): Eukaryota > Metazoa > Chordata > Aves > Piciformes > Picidae > Colaptes > Colaptes auratus. The sequence continues at coordinate 13,943,225 of CM037641.1, read as the reverse complement.
AATAGAACAAATGCCATCTGGCTCCAAGCCAGACAGACTGCTGGCCAAGTCTAAAGCCCATCAGTGATTGTGGTAGAACTTCTGTGATAATATTTAAGAAGTGAGAAAATGTTGCTGTGTAACAGCAACTTCAGCCAAAGACAGGAGTAAGAATATGCAAGGCAAATGACTCCACAGATGCTCAGGTCAGTGAAGGAGGGGAAGATCATGGTGAGGGACATTGTCCATCTGCCCATGGGTGTAAATGATGGAGCAGATATCCAGCTGCAGCTCACAAAGGAACCTCACATTGGAGCAGAAGGATGGCTGTGATGATGGAAGAAGCCCATGCTGTAGTAGGTACATGGCAGGACCTGTGTAGAGAGGACAGGAGCCTACACTGGAGCAGATCTGATGGCAGAACTTGTGACCCTTTAGAAGGCACCCATACTAAAGCAGTTAGTGAAAAACTACAGTCTGTGGGAAGGACTCATGCTGGAGATGTTAATGAAGAACTGTCTCCTGTGGAAATGAGAGGAGTCCTTCCACTGAGGAGAAAGGAAAGGCATAAGCAATATGTGATGAACTAAATACAACCTCCATTCCCATCCCACTGTGCCACTGGGAGGAAGGAAATAGAGAACTCAGGAGTAAATTTAAGCCTGGAAAGAAGGAGGGGTTTGTTCCTCACAATTCTTGCAGTAGTCACACATGTTATAGCTGAACTGGATTTCCTTCTTCCTTTCTGAAGATGTGATAATTATGATAAAGACTTTTTGTCTATCCCAGCCTATTCTCAACAGAATACTTTTTCCTAGTCTTATCAATTCTGTCTTAAAAAAAAAAAAATTAAAAAATCAGCCAGATTGCAGTTATCTCATGTTGATACCAAGTAAATTGCAGCTACAAATAATGAACAGGCTTGTTTTCCCATGAGTGTTAATCTGGAGTTTCTCCAAAGTCATTGTGAAAAAGATGTAAGAGGAATGGCATATTCTGGATGTTATGCTGGGAAGACAGTGTTACAAGGGGTAACAAAATCTGAATCTATACATTTTAACTAAGAGTAAATGATTATTCCTTTGTGTCAGAGAGAGAAGAAAGAGGAATGTATAAAGAGTCAAAGCAAAAAAGACAACCATCCCATATCCCCCAAGACAGTCACTGAGATTTTGTTTTATATTCCTGTTTACTGAAACTGACTTATCAATGTTTAAAATTGCCTTGATAATGTCTGCAAGCAGTTCACTAGAGTTTTAAATAATATATCTTGGTATTTGGCTGGAGCCATATCTTATATTTCTATTTGATGAATCTAGATTATATTTTCTTCATGATGAGGGCATGGCTGAAAATGCTGTATCAACTGAGCAGACAAAAAGTGAATTAAATATTGCTTACCATCCTAAAGAATGAGAAATTACTGAGTGATGTCTTGCATCTTTCTACTTGTAACCTCCCAGGTGATGGGATTTGGTGCTTTCATGTAAGTTGTAATAATCTTTTCTGAAATTAGATATTTCTTTCCTTTTAGTGAAAAAGGAATCCAGACCTCAAAAGACACACTTTCCTGGGACTTCCCTTGGACTCACTATACCCTAAATACTGCATTGCATATGGAATCAAACGAAATACTTTTCAGGACCTAAACCAAATCCACGAAGGTCTTTTACTTGCCCCTAGTATACAATACTGGCAATCTCATCATCGTCCAATAATTTTAAAACAGGATGAACTGTTGTCCCAGAAGAATAACCAGTTTGCTGAAAGATCATCATAGCTAATCAAAACATTTCTTGAGAGTTAGTCTGCGTTTGAAAAATAGATTTATTTGCTACTTTATTAGGGACTGATAAACCCTCGTGCATCCACTATTATGAGGATTTTGTATCAAGTGCTTCTAAGCAGTTGTGGTGTTACAGGAAAACCAATGCAATACAGACTGCTTGTAGTATTTTTGCAAATTTTGAAATAATTTAACAATTGTTTAATCATTTTTCTTCTAGCTAAGGTGACATCATTGACTGACACATTGCTGAGGAGTGTCTCTTAATATAACATCAGCTTGCGTGTGCTGCTTTTATTCAGCCCAGTCAACTTTTCTCCTTCTTCAGCACAGTCTGTTCATTTTATGATGGCTAGAGACAAAGTTGATGGTGGGAGGCAATATCAGTTAACTGAAAAATCTGTCTCACTGAAACAGCCCTCTGAGTTGTCTCAGTTTAAAGACTCTTTCAATTTATTTTATTAACGTTTACCAGAATAGACAGAAAATACCTGGTAGCAGCTTGCTTTGTCTGCTATGTTAGGTTGATCTGACATTGAATTGCTTTAACATTAGACCATGCAAACAATATACATGAGTAACTGTCAGGAGCCTCTGTGACACAGGGTTACCCACAAAAAAAAAATATCTGCTCTTATGGGACAACAGAAGCTTAATGATTTACTGTTGCTGTTCAGCAGGTGAAAATGAAACAAAAGAATCAAAGAAAATAGAAGAACAAAGAAAACTTTACCAAGGCCAGTTATAGTTGCATATATATTATGCTAACGCCACAGTTTGTTTACCTACTGTAGTTGGTATATTTTCTGTCAAATTAGCTGCCTTATGTATGAGTTTGTGTACTCATGTACACAGTGATTCGTGGGTGGAAAATGCTGCCTTGTTTGACAGAGCAGCATAATTTGCAGTGATTTTGCAAAACTGTAAGCAGTTCTACAATGTAGTAGGTATCAAGTAAAGCTCCTGGAATACTTATTTCCTTACCTTGAAAGTCTGTTATAACTCAACAGATTGCACAAGGTTTAGCTGATCCTTTAAGGGGACTCTTTGAGACGGATTAATATTGACAGAGTTGAAGAATACACATCTGATTAATACATTAAAAAAAAAAAAACAACCAAGGAGTGAATTACTGTTTAATTCATAAGAGAAGAATCTGAATATTTAAGAATAAAATAGAACACCTAGCTTGTGTAACATATTTGTGACTAAACTGCAAGCGGTAAAGGACTGGTAAAACCAGCCTTCAAATTCATAGTTTCATAGTTTCATAGTTTCATAGTTTCAGTTAGGGTTGGAAGGGACCACAAGGATCATCTAGTTCCAACCGCCCTGCCATGGGCAGGGACACTCTACCCTAGATCAGGCTGGACAGAGGCTCGTCTAGCCTGGTCTTAAACACCTCAAGGGATGGGGCCTCAACCACCTCCCTGGACAACCCATTCCAGGCCTTTACCACCCTCACAGTGAAGAACTTCCTCCTCATGTCCAGCCTGAATCTCCCCACCTCCAGGTTCATCCCATTCCCCCTAGTCCTATCACTCCCTGATAGTCTGAAAAGTCCCTCCCCCAGCCTTCTTGTAGGCCCCCTTCAGATCCTGGAAGGCCACAATGAGGTCACCTCGGAGCCTTCTCTTCTCCAGACTGAACAGCCCCAACTCCTTCAGTCTGTCCTCATAGGAGAGGTGCTCCAGCCCTCTGATCATCCTCGTGGCCCTTCTCTGGACACGCTCCAGCACCTCCAGATCCCTCTTGTAATAGGGGCTCCAGAACTGGATGCAGTACTCCAGGTGGGGTCTCACCAGAGCTGAGTAGAGGGGGAGAATCACCTCCCTTGACCTGCTGGCCACACTTCTCCTGATGCAGCCCAGGATCTGATTGGCTTTCTGGGCTGCAAGTGCACATTGAGAGCTCATTTTGAGCTTCTCGTCCACCAGCACCCCCAAGTCTCTCTCCTCTGGGCTGCTCCCCAGACTCTTCCTGTACAGTCAGAGGAGGGCTATAAATTATTATAGAGTTTTGGTTCATCATAAATAAATATAACCATCAATATTAAAATTAAGCAGAGACATTGCAATTCCAAAAGCCTTTGAAGACATTTCTATTGCTAAAATAGTCAAACAAATGAAGAAATTTTTGAAAAGAAAAATCTGTACAGTGAAGTCCACAGAAGAAGAAACTAAGGCCATGGTGGGGAAAGTAAAAACATATATTTCTGACTCGATGGTTGAGTCACTATCCCTGGAGTTATTTAAAAGAAGTAGTGACACTTGGTGGCATTGTTTAGGGGTGGACTTGGCAGTACTGTGTTAACCATTGGACTCAATGATCTTGAAGGTCTTTTCCAATCTAAATGTTTCTATGATTTCATGAAAAAGAAAAGTTTTTAATGCCCCTGAGATTGTACAAAATTAAAGCTAATGGAATACTTCTATGCTCAGTTTGCAGCATTAATACAGCATTAGTATAATGTAGGGGCTGTAACATGGGAGGTAGTCTGGAACTGCATCTAGCAACCTGCAATGAAGAAAAAAAGCATTTTGAAATAAGCAGTTAAAGTTATCTGCTGGAACTACATTGGAGAGTAGTAATTCAGACACATGAAGACTTTTTCATATAATACAGAATGATGTGGCATGTTTTAAAGAACTAATCTTTCTAAGAATTATGATTTGAGATCATGCTGACTTCAGAAGATGATGAAAAATTAAAGTGAAAATTCACTGAATAGGAAAGCAGAAAAAACAAACTGGAAATCAGTTGAAACATCCAGAACAAATTCCTAGCCTCACAGCTTCCTGTCCTCACTTTTACACTTGCCGGTCAAACAACAGAGTCCAAATTCCAATGACACGCAACTTGAAAGAGAATAACTGTTTCTTGGGTAGGAGATACTGATGAGCAGCATGAGGACAACCATACCATTTAAGAAGAACACAGGTCACTCAAACATGTGTTAATCACATGTGTCAAACAAAGCTCTTTTCCATGCTCATGGTTTCAAAACTGGTCAGCTTTGGAGAATATGGAAATCGCAGTCTTAAACTGACAACTAATCATTAAAGGCTTTGTGGCACTCATAGACAAAAAAAAAAAGGAAAAAAGGTTTCTGGAGGTAATACAGTATAAAAGTGGGCCAGATGGAATGTCATGATAACTCATGGATGAACTAATTGTAGGCATACAAGGTTTAGACTTCCAGTTAAAGAACTGAAGTGGTAGCAAGCATCTGGAGATGCATCGTTCCTATGTAATGCATAGACTTAAGAGTGATTAGTTATTCCCCAAGGCTATTGAACAGAAAGAAGATACAGAGAGACCACAGATGGAAAAGCAGATTGCTTGAAGTTGACAAAAGACATTATAAGCTTGCAGCATAAAGAGAATCTGCCTGCAGATGGGCAAAACCGTGGAGAGAATGTATGTTAAACTATCCCTTTGATGGAGTTCACAGTTCATTAATCTGTGACTTGGCTGAATCTTAGTTGAGGTCACAAGAGGAAAACATTTGAGCACATGCTCATTTTGTCTGGGGATACAAAGACAGAAAATTCCCTATTTCAAGAAGCAGGAATCCTCTTGTTGAAAGAATACTGTAAATCTAGGTTGAAGACACTACATGGCTAACAAAAGACAAAAAATTTTAGGGAAGTCATATTTGAAATAGAACAACCTTTATCAAGGTAGAAACAATACCTTTGAAAATAAGTAGTTTTCATAGAATCATAGAATCAACAAGGTTGGAAAGACCTCAAAAGACAAGACAAACCTGTTACCCAAGACCTCATGCCTACTAGACCGTGGCACCAAGTGCCACATCCAATCCCCTCTTGAACACCTCCAGGGACGGTGACTCCACTACCTCCCTGGGCAGCCCATTCTGAGGGCTAACAACTCTCTCAGTGAAGAACTTTCTCCTCACCTCGAGCCTAAACTTCCCCTGGTGCAGCATGAGACTGTGTCCTCTCGTTCTGGTGCTGGCTGCCTGGGGGAGAAGAGACCAACCTCCTCCTGGTTACAACCACCCTTCAGGTAATTGTAGGCAGCAATAAGGTCTCCCCTGAGCCTCCTCATCTCCAGGCTAAACAACCCCAGCTCCCTCAGCCTCTCCTCATAAGGCTAGTGCTCAAGGCCTCTCCCCAGCCCTGTTGCCCTTCTCTGGACATGTTCAAGAGTCTCAATGTCCTTATTAAACTGAGGGGCCCAGAACTGGACACAGTACTCAAGGTGTGGCCTAACCAGTGCTGAGTACAGGGGCACAACGACTTCCCTGTTCCTGCTGGCCACTATTCTTCACAGTATCACAGTATCACTAAGGTTGGAGAAGACCTTGAAGATCATCAAGTTCTTGATGCATGCCAGCATGCCATTGGCCTTCTTGGCCACCTGGGCACACTGCTGGCTCATGTTCAGCCAGCTGTCAACCAGTAGCCCCAGGTCCCTCTCTGTTTGGCAGCTCTCCAGCCACTCTGACGCCAGCCTGTAGCTCTGCATGGGGTTGTTGTGGCCAAAGTGCAGCACCCGGCACTTGGACTTGTTGAATGCCATCCTGTTGGACTCTGCCCATCCGTCCAGCCTGTCAAGGTCCCTCTGCAGAGCCCTTCTATCCTCTAACAGATCAACCCCTGCCCACAACTTGGTGTCATCTGCAAATTTACTGATGACAGACTCAGTGCCCTCATCCAGATCGTCAATGTAGATATTAGACAAGATTTGGGCTCAGCACTGATCCCTGGGGGACACCACTAGTGACTGGCCACCCGCTGGATGTGACACCATGGCCCTCCAGCCAGTTCCTAACCCAGCACAGCGTCCTCTTGTCCAAGCCACGGGCTGACAGCTTGGCCAGGAGTTTGCTGTGGGGGACAGTATCAAAGGCCTTGCTGAAGTCCAGGTAGACTACATCCACAACCTTCCCCACATCCACCAGGTGGGTCACCTGATCATAGAGGGAGATCAGGTTGGAGAGGCAGGATCTGCCCTTCCTAAATCCATGTTGGCTAGACCTGATCTCTTGGCCATCATTTAGGAGCGTAGTGATTGCCTCCAAGATGATCTGCTCCATAATTTTCCCCCGGCACTGAGGTCAGGCTGACAGGCCTGTAGTTTCCAGATTCCTCCATCCAACCCTTCTTGTGGATGGGCATCACATTGGCCAGTTTCCAGTCATCTAGGACCTATCCAGTGAGCCAGGACTGGTGGAAAATGATGGAGAGAGGCTTGGCCAAACTCATCTGCCAGCTCTCTCAGCGCCCTGAATAAGGATTAGTGTAAGATCTATGTGTTGTCTGTTTCAGAATTAATTAATTCCTATAGGAAAATTTACCAAGAAAACTGACTATGAAAATGCAACTAGTCCCAGAGATCTGAATTAAGCTCAGTAGAGACTACTTTGTTATTATTTGTTGTTATTAGAATTGCTAAGATAAGCTAAATACAACTTTCATAAAAGTAAAACTTAACATCTGAAATCTTACTGGGACCAGATTTTGCAAAATTTTAATCTGGGTGTGTTTTTAAAAGAGGTCCTTAAGAAGTTTCTAATACATATCCAAAATGCATAGTTATTCAAGATTTGCAAAAAACTAATAGGAAGAAACTTTACTCTCAAAGGTCTGAAAAGAGGCTGGGTTTGATCATACTGAAAACTAACATATTTTAGAAGTTAAAAGATTGTATTGTAGGTCCTTTGAAGTCATTAGAGAAGCCAAAATTGTTCTATGCTAGCCAGTAAACAAAGGAACTCATCATTTGGAAGGAGGTCACAGAGACAGTTCAGATATTTCCCACATCCTAAAATGAAGATGTGTATTCTGGATTCAGCAGGTTTCTTTGGATATTTTTTGTTTCCTCAAATAATGTCACAGCAAATGAAGCTTGGTTCGATGAGCTATCTACCTGCCTTTAAATGTTAATAGCCGCCTGACCTTTGAGACTTTTCCAGTGATTCAAGATTTAATAAGGAAGAATATTATTAGGCTAGAAAACTCCACAGTTAGCTCATTTAGTAATACACTTTGCAATTTAGCCAAATCTGCAGATTTAAAAAATGTTTATACTTAGTGGATGTTGTTTAACATCCTCCACTGTTACTAATGGTCTGTAAAGTGCTTTATCATGTTTGTGTGTTGTAATCAATCATCCTGTTATTTCTTAACTACAGAAAAAAGCCCAACTTCCTCAATACTTCTAGCTTCTCTGCTTTCTGGACCCCTGATTTATGACAAGATTAACACATGCAAATCTAAGAATAGTTCTCAGATAAAGTGCTATCTTTTTGAGCTATAATTATGTGTTCCCTTGCCCTGGCACGTATGTCTTCTCACGCAGGTTCTGAAGCTTAATAGGGTTGTACTTTGTTACTCTGCGGAGCCTATTTTCCCCTAGGCATAATAAAGAATGTAAACTATGAATAAAGATCTATATATGGAAAAAATTACTCTTGATGATAGTTACTTAGGCGTATGAATATATGCATCAACAGCAACAGAGCTGTTCGCCAGGGTGAGGACTGATCAGCATATGGAATTGTTCCACTATTAGCTCGAGAGAGCTGTACTCCACCTTTGTTGGACTGCAAATTTCTAGCTGTTCAACAGCGAATAACTAAAACCATATTTTTATGTATTTTCCCAGTACATCTGACTATATCACTTTCTCAATCTGTAAAGTTCCAGAAAAGACTTTTGGTTGGATTGTGTCATTAACAGACTGACGAGTTTTACTGCAGAGTCCAGACAGAGACAATGCAGAACTGTAACAGTTCCAGGAACCTGATTGACAACGCACTTTGTGGTGCTGCTGATTTCATCGGGGTGAAAGGAAAAATGCTATGCACATGATACCAGCTGACTTTCTTCCTACTGAAAGCCATTAAAGAAAATATAAATATTTCTTTTAATATACGTTTCCAGCTAAGTAACTGTTGTAATTTCCTTTAGGCAACGATTAGACCAAGACAGAGTAGATGGGTTACTGGAGAAATCTTCCTTTTGAAATATGACTCTCTCCATTGTTAATCTGCCTTTGCAGCAGGTAGAGAAATGCACAGTTGTAAAGTCTGAAATGCTTTACCTGTCCTAAATGAGGATTTCCATCCAAGTGATTTGCATATTTTGGGGATATTATCATAGCTAGTCACCTTGTTACAAACTTAATATCTTCAACAGAAATAATTTCTGGTTTGTACTTTTCAAGACATATACAGCTTCTGAAACATCTGCACATATAGAAATGTATTTAGGAAGTGCTTATATATTTGGAGCAAAATTTGGTTAAAGCTGCTGAAATAATAAATGCATATATATATATATATACACATATATACACAAAAGATATACAAAAGAGAGAGAAAGAACAAAAAAATCAGCCAAATCCTAGGTTATAAAGTGTTTCTGCTGCAATGTAATAGTTGCCAGTATGGGGAATGCCACAGATGGAGGTGAATCAGCCGTAGCCGGCAGCTTACATGCAGGTCTTGCAATCACTCAAAGAGACAAGATAAAGCATAACAAAACCAAAACCAAACCAAAACAAACAACAACAACAACAAAAGACAAAAACAACAGAATGTTTTAAGGCAAGATAATACAACATCCATATGTTACAAATGAGGTCTTGCTTAAGGATCTGGAGGAATGATATATACCATCCTGACAGAAATCCTCCAGGTGATGCAGTATGCTCCCAGTTCATGACTGAGAACAAGAACTGCTTCGATAGATCTCTTTGGGCTAAAAATCTTAGTTTTATGATCCAGACCTCTGTGAAAGTTTGGAAGAAGTGGAGGGGTGAAAAAGCAGCATGAATTGTTCTGTGCAGGAAATATTACATTTTAAAGGACATAGCAAAACACATTCTTTGTGATGTGGCATGAAAGTATGACTCCCAGTTGCTCCACCAAATCTCACAACAATATATGCGAAATTGGCATGAGAATGTATGTTTCTTGATATTCCCTAGCTCGAAGTCTTCTGTAAAAGAGTGATGCCACAGAACAAAATCAGAGTACAAAGTGCTCTCCTGCCCTCTTTCTCCTGGTGCCTGTGTTCTCTGACTAGTCCAAGCAGTATACATAGGAAAATAGTGGGCCTTTTCCAAAGACAAATTAGATCATTAAAAACTTTTACATCAACCTTACTCATCTCTGTAAATGCAGATGTGATCTGGCCCTTCTTGATTAATAGACTTGACACATTTTCCTGCTTACAGGAAGATTTGTGATTGGTAGGCAACATTCTTTCTCTCTTTATTTGACTTTCTTTTTGACTCTGTACATAAAGCTCTTCACTCTTTCCCTTTATGTACTGCATTATTCAATTTTGTCCAGCTACCAAATTCCTAATTAGCATTTAAATCTCTACCGAACTAACTGATATATTTTATCAGTTGTGTTTTTTCAGACTGACCTAATAGGTGAATAGTAAAAAAAAAAAAAAAAAGTAAATGCTTTTAATAGTCAAATTAAGTCATAGCTTGTCTGAGGTGAATTTTATCCTGGTTTTCAAACGTTTTTAGCCTCATGCCTTTGCACCCTCACTGAATGCATGATCCTGTTCTATCTAGACTACTACCACCTGTTGCAATTTCAATAAGCAATTTACTCAAAGTGGTTTCTCCTGTGACTCAAGAACCTTTCTTACACAGATGATTATTTGTATAACAAAAGCACAAATTACAAATCAGGCCTCACACTGACAGCGTGGGAGATTTACACATGCAGAGAGAGTTCTGTACAAATTCCTACATCATCATTATTTGGAATACTTCTCTGTATAAATTTACAACTGAACTAAAGCACATCTGTACTCAAAATAACTGTAGTAGAGGACTCTACAAGAGTAATGTCTCTGTCCAGTATAAATCTGCTCATCTCCACTGACTGCAGTGTAGCTGTGACAATTTAGGATAGCAGAGTATTTCAGCTGTGGGACACGTTTCCACTGCAGGTTCTGGATTACTTGTGGTGGCAACATTACAGTTTCGATCATACTATGTACAAAGACTAACACTCAAAGAAATACGAAACAGGATTATTTTGTAATAGCCTTAGAATGCTACTAGGAAAAATTAAAAGTGTGCCTTTAAAATATACTGACTTTATTACTGCCAACAACTGAATTTCAGCTACAGAAATCCATGTGCTTGAAGAATTTTCATTTGCTTTATTTCATTATCATCTAGAAATGTCAACAACTGACCAAGTCTTAGTAAGAAAGTGACATCAAAGCATACGGTTTTCCAGTCCCTGCCCCCAACATTAAATTTGCCATACCAGTTCAGTTAGAAGCAAATGGAACTGTATTTACAAGCAAAACTACAATCTACAGTGAAATGCAATAAATATGTACCTGTATTTGGAAATTAATCTGATAAAATGTGGGTCCTGAACTGTTGGGATTTTTCTTCATCATTAAAATAATTCCACTAAATTTCTCCTCTCTGTGCAGTTCTTTCTACAGTCATCGGTACTATTGAAAAGGAGGCTCAGACAATTCATGTGAATAAGGGCATTATCCATCAGATTCTTAAGTGATGTTAAGAATTTGGGTTCTTAACTTCTTCAACAGAAACTAACTGGTGTAAATGATTATCTGACAGTAGGATCATTTTTCAAACCTACTATATTAGTTTACATTTTGGTGCACATTTTAAGACTACCACACAGACAAAAAATGAGAGTAGAACCAAAATTAACTTTCTTATTTAGTACTTTAGTGTTATGATCTTTCCCAAAGGTACTTTGCTTCTGAAATACATACAGAATATGACATTAGTTGGCTTCACTTGTACTTTTCAAATTGCTTTGAAATTGGAGCTTTTCTGGGAACTGTTTGAATCTAAAAGTATTCAAGCACATACATCTGCAGACATAGATTTATTGGATATAGGGGGAAAAATGACATTCATAGGTATTTACCAGCTCTATCAAGAGTAGATGATCTGAACTATGTTGCCATATCGCTATGTGCTGCATTTCTCTCCATACTGTTTCGGTGAAAGACATTCTGAGTTGGTCACAAGGCAGGAAAGAAAAATCAAAATTGTTCATGCTGTTACAAATTTGCATGATTTACTGAATTGTGAACTTCAATAACAAACTAAGCAAAATAAGCTTACAGAAATGTGAGAAACCAGAAGTTAATGAACCTTGTGTATGGGGCATAAATATTTTTTAGTTATTATAATAGCACCTTGCAATAAAGCATTAGGATGTGGTTTGGGATTGTTTGGGGGTTTTTGGTCTTTTTATTTCACCATCATGTGCTTCTGCCTTGCAGATATTGCCACATTTATCTTAACCAGTTTGATACTTCTGAAGGTGTAGAACACAGACCTAGTGTGTTCTTAAATCAAGGACTGCCTGCTTTTTCAGGTGCACTGAGAAGGCTGAAAAATCTCAGAGGATGTAGGAAAAGGTTTTGCAGATTACTGCTCTTTGAAAAGGCACAATACAGTTTTCTGCTTAAAAGGCCAGTGTCAAGTCAGAAGCTGACTCAGATTATCTTTGAGTGTATTTGCACTATTTTTATATACTGATGCACTTAAAGTCTTAATTTCACACACCTTTTCTTTGAATTTAGGAAGGCAGAGTCTTTAAGGTGGAAAGCTGTATTTGAGGGGATCATTGTTCATCATTCTGTGATTTTTTTTCCTCCCATTTATCCTCTTCCTTTCCATCAATGAAGGAAGACTACAAAACCTGGCAACCAGCAAATAGAGAAAGGAAATGTTATATTTCAAATATGTGCAGACAAAAATTTGCAGACGCAGATCTGCCTTCTGAGAAAGCCTTATGAGGGTTATAAAACAAAACTCCTTACCATTCACTTTTCATGCCCTTTCTGATTTATATTTTGTAGGAAGAAGAAGAGAAATGGAAAGTCTGCAATGTTTCTGAATTCTGATGAGATGGCAATTATGGCCAACCTCAGGAGCTTTCCTAGAATGTTGTCTTTGATGCTAAAACACTGGCCTATTTTTCCACACTAGTGTGCTGGAATCCTGAAATAGCCAGGAACAACATTGTCTGCATCTTCTTCTTCTTCAGCTAGAAAAGATTTTGTTTCCAGAAGTTTTCAATTGTATTAAACCTTCAAAATTTTACCATAAAATAATTGCAAAGAATGGTCAGTGTCCACAGGGCTTCATAATATTCCATTTTCTTTTAAAGAAACTTGTATCCAGTGTATCATATTCAAATAATTTGTGATTTTCCTTTCCATGGCTTAAATTACGCAACCAAAAACAACCCCATTGTCTATTCTTATTTACATATAGGGCAAGTTTATTGTACTATTTAAGGCTTGTACTGTCTGGATGAAACATTTCTTGCTAAGAGTGTGCTAAATAAGAAACTTGCAGTTGTGCTAAGCCACAATACTCTCAGCCTTATTAACTAAATCAAGGCATGACAATTCACTGTGTCAGGAAGAGCATGGTATTATCTGTTATTTACTGCTTAGGTCACTAGAAAGTCTTTAGGCCCAGTCCCTAGTCCTTGCTGCCAAGACTAGTTTCATATTTTGCCAGTGGATTAGATAAGGTGAAACACAGAGGCAATGTGGGGTCCAGCCAACAAAAATACCTGTTTGAATTCTGATACTTTCTGCATGTGTAGTGACCTTTCTTTTAAAAATATTTTCCCATCAATGTAAGGAGTACCTTGATTTTGTTCTATATGCTGCTTTTGGCTGGGATAGAGTTAATTTTCTTTACAGTAGTTGGTATGAGCTATGTTTTGGATTTGGGCTGAAAACAGTGTTGATAACACATGGGTGTTTCCATTACTCGTGAACATTGCTTAAACAGAGTCAAAGCTTTTTTTGCTTTTCACACCACCCCATCAGAGAGTAAGCAGAGGGGTGCACAAGAAACTAGGAAGGAACACAGCCAGAATAGCTGACCCCAACTGATGTAATGTTTTTGCACACTGGACAAAAAAGACAACCTTGTTGAACCCAATTTATAACAGTACATGTTTGCTTGGTTTGCTTTGCATTGGATAGAAGCTGTAGCTGAAACATGTTCAGCAGAATTCGCCACTACAACTACTGAATATTCTCTTACTTACTTGTATCTCACTGATGACAGAAAATGCTTGCCTCACCATCTAGCACCATGATCCAATACTTCTGATACAGTCATTGTAATCTCTTCCACTCATATCTGTAGCTGGCAGATTTGTAGCAAGCCAGTTCAGAATAGCAAGATGAGCTGAAATCTATGTTGTTTATCCCTGAAGCTACTGTGATTCAGGGAAAGTTTACTGACAGCTGTGAGACCAGGAGGACCCTTTTCTAACCTTAGCTGACCCAGCACCCTGCAGCACATAGGAACTCTCTGTAGTATCCATACCACACTGAAATATGCTTTTTAGGGAGAAAATTGCCATTACAAAATGGCTGGCAAATTAGGGACCTTAAAGTGGAACACCAAGTCACACAAGGCTGAAATTCAGTCTTTGGATCGTTACTATCTTCCAGCACATACAAAACACTATCAGATACATTGCTTGATGTCTCTTATTGGAACAGTGTCCTCTTCCTTGTTGAAACTCATTTATTACTTTTGCTGAACTTGGTTTATTGTTGCAAATTTTTGATGATCCTTGTGGTCCCTTCCAACCCTAACTGAAACTATGAAACTATGAAACTATGAATCACTAAAGAGGGCCATGATAATAAATAGTGGGAATTAAAGTCCAGAGGATTCACTCTAACAAAATTCTGCACTGAAAAGTAAAACTTTCATTTTGGAGACCATACTTAAGCCATTCATTTCAGGCAGTGAATTGTGGTACAATATATGTCCCTTATTAACTGTGTCCAGTTCTGGGCTCCTTAGTTTAAGAAGGACATTGAGACACTTGAACGTGTCCAGAGAAGTGCAACGAGGCTGGTGAGAGGCCTTGAGCACAAGCCCTATGAGGAGAGGCTGAGGGAGCTGGGATTGTTTAGCCTGGAAAAGAGCAGGCTCAGGGGAGACCTTCTTGCTGTCTACAACTACCTGAAGGGTGGTTGTAGCCAGTAGGGGGTTGGTCTCTTCTCCTAGGCAACCAGCTCCAGAACAAGAGGACACAGTCTCATGCTGCGCCAGGGGAAGTTTGGGCTCAAGGTGAACATAAAGTTCTTCACTGAGAGAGTTGTTATCCATTGGAATGGGCTGCCCAGGGATATGGTGGATGTGTTCAAGAAGGGATTGAACATGGCACTTAGTGCCATGGTTCAGTCATGAGGTCTCTGGTGATGGGTTGGACTTGATGATCTTTGAGGTGTCTTCTAACCTTGGTGATTCTGTGATTATTCCTGCAACAGAAAAGCAAAGTTTTCTACACTTTTTCTGAAAGTTTGGAAAGGTTTTATATATGCTGAGAAAATGCAAAAAATATGATAGGATTATCTCTTTAATGGTCTCTAAATGCGTGGCTCCATTTGCTCTCAGCTTCATTAGAAGTCATGAGTCACACACACACATCTGGTTTGCATTGCTTTTCTGACATAAAACATCTGCAAACCTGGCTAAGCTTGTACTATTCTATGAATTACTGTTGATTAATTCAACCAGTGTTACCAGAAATTGCTTTAGGGAAAAACATAAATGATCCTCCCCCCACTGATTAGTAAAAGAAATATGGCAGTTTTTCAGCCTTTCATAAGTTAAAAAAAAAAAAGAGGAGTACCTTTTTGTGTATCTATAATCTGAATTTACCTCATTCCACAGACACTTATAAAAAGAAAGTAAATGTATCACGGATTTCAGGAACAAGCTGCATTCAATTATGTCCTAATTAACATAAGAATACTATAATTATATTTGATTGATGATTATTTTCCTTATATTTAAGACTATTCTCCTCTCTACATCTGATTAAAATAATTATATCTTGTATTATTTTACATTCTCCCTTTAAAGATTTTCTTGAGGAGAATGCCAATATTATCACAATTAAAATTAAATGTTCAAGCAGAGCTGTGTCCTTCCAAATCTTCAAGTAGATCTACATAGAGCTAGTTCCTTTAATTGAACTAATTAATTCAGCCTTCATTACCCCGTGCAGATATTCCTTTACTTTAGCAGTTCTATTAAGGATTTTGCATGAGAAGTCACATTAAAGTGGGAAATATATTTGTCTGTGCATTCTGAAATGTGCATGTTAATTTCTTCAATTATGCCTCTGATTTTTTATTACACTTTGTAATATTTTCAGGAATATGCACAAAACGTCAAAAATCGTAAGGATTTTCTGCCCTTTGGTTAAAAAATAATAATCTTGTATTTATTCTTTGCACTACTTTTTATGTGTGTGATTTTCATCTTTTTGCATGTTTGCTACTGCTGCTGCGCTAAACACCACTTTGCTGGTAAGGGTCCTAGAATGGCCAAGGGCTGAGAGCGGATTCAGCTGCTGTTAAAGCTGACATGATCTGGACTGTGGCTGAGATGGGGGGGTTCCTTAGAGTTCTCTATAAGTCATTTTTTCAGTCAGCCTTAAGGTCCAATTCAGCTATACACTGAAGTTCATCAAAAGACAGACATTGTCTTCACCTGAGTTGGATTGGGTGCTCAAAGGAACAATAAGCATGTTTACACCCTGGCCAGACCGGGCATATATTTTTTCCTTCAAAGGAATAGGGGACTTCATCTTTCAGAAGACTGATGTTCAATACTACTATATTTAAAAATAAAAATTAAAGTTTGCAAAAATTATAGGGAATTAGCTTTTTATCCTGTCTTTAAAAAACAAAAAAAAAAAAGCAAAAAAAACCACAACACATAAAAACCAACACCAAAACCACAGCAACAACCAAACACACACACACACAAAACCCCACCAAAAAAAACAGCTTTCATAAATTCACTTGCTTTCACGAGGAAACTTGGCTCTTTTTGTAATCTGAAATATTATTATCTGTTAATAAAGTTGGAATCTATTTGTACAATTTTTTCCAATAAGCTTTTTAGATAGATAGATAGATAGATAGATAGGTATAATTGTTATTTAAATGATACTATTTAACTGGTTCATTTTCTAAAGGAAAAAAAATGGTTAAAAAAAAAAAAAAAAAAAAATTGAAAAACATGAAACATGCAAGTTTATGAATACCTGTTGTTAACTGTTGGTAGTAAATACCCATCCATTCAGAGGAAAGGGAATTCACTATAGTGTAATTTATCTAGCTGACACAATGCTATATCACAGCATTATTCTATTTTACTTTTCTTATTTTATTTTGTATTCTGTGATGCCAAGAGACTACAAACACTGTGAAAACCACATTTTCCAGCAGCAATTTAACAGGTATCAAGAACCATATAGCAACAGAAAATTCTTCATCCAGTTTAAATGAAGGAAAACTTTTCTTCTCTTTTAATTTTCTGATTTGTGGAGTTAGTGATTTTTCACTCTGATGTATGGGAATTAGCTGCACAAAAATTACTGTGGCTCTCATCCTTTAAATTATTATTAGAGAAATGTCTTGTTGCAATTCTTCCACATTGTGTGGAAGTATATCCCACCCCCACAGAGCAACCTGATTCTCTCCATGTATAGAGTTGCATGTCTTACATGTTGGGTTGTGTATTCTAAACTTGGTCTTTCTTGCCAGTGACAAAGAAAACCATTTATGTAATTCAGTGTGAGTCACAATATAACTTAGACTTTTTCCCCTTTTTTCTTTTTTTTAAAGGAGCTAGTTATAAAGGATATGGTATGAAAAAAAGAATAGAACCGTGCTAAAGCTATAAGCAAGCTTTCAGAATTTAAAAGGAAAATTAAAAATTAAACTATTAAGCCAGTTTTATTTTAATATTTATAATATACTCCTGAACTACTTCTCTTCAGTCTGACTAAACAAAGCTTACATTATATCCTATTCTCATTATGTCTTATGTGGACTTAGGTTTAACCACTTTTTAAAGACAAGATTATTAATTTTGTCCTATCTTTGCTATTTTTCCCCAGAAATGTATACAACCTTTTCACATAAAGCTGTGAATTTATTTCCATATGATCTTGTAGGATGAAGGGATGGCATTCAACAAGTCCAAGTGCTGAGTGCTGCACTTTGGCCACAACAACCCCATGTAGAGCTACAGGCTGGGGTCGGAGTGGCTGGAGAGCTTCCAAACAGAGAGGGACCTGGGGGTGCTGGTTGACAGCCGCCTGAACATGAGCCAGCAGTGTGCCCAGGTGGCCAAGAAAGCCAATGGCATCCTGGCCTGCATTAGGAATAGTGTGGCCAGCAGGAGTAGGGAAGTCATTGTGCCCCTGTACTCTGCATTGGTTAGGCCACACCTTGAGTCCTGTGTCCAGTTCTGGGCCCCTCAGTTTAGGAAGGACATCGAGACACTTGAACGTGTCCAGAGAAGGGCAACAAGGCTGGTGAGAGGCCTTGAGCACAAGCCCTATGACGAGAGGCTGAGGGAGCTGGGATTGTTTAGCCTGGAGAAGGGAAGGCTCAGGGGTGACCTCATTGCTCTCTACAACTACCTGAAGGGTGGTTGTAGCCAGGAAGAGGTTGGTCTCTTCTCTCTCAGCAACCAGCACTAGAACAAGGGACACAGTCTCATGCTGCACCAGGGAAGTTTAGGCTCGAGGTGAACATAAAGTTCTTCACGGTGAGAGTCATTTGTCATTGGAATGGACTGCCTAGGGAGGTAGTGGAGTCACCATCCCTGGAGGTGTTCAAGAGGGGATTGGACGTGGTACTTGGTGCCATGGTCTAGTCATGAGGTCTGTGGTGACAGGTTGGACTCAATGATCTTTGAGGTCTCTTCCAACCTTGGTGATACTGTGATGAACAAACCATTATCCCCATTTTAACAATTAGGATTTGTTATTCTTGACTGATTTAATTCAAGAATATGTAGAAATTCTAGGTGTCTGGCATAAGAAATGTGGGCTCTGATTTTTGCAGTGTGTTTATATTTCACAATCCCTATTGAGTACATTTGCATTTCTATAAAGCAGACCCTACAATGTCAAGTTAGACACTTAGAAAATGAGAAATGTATAGCTGGTACTCTGAAAACCTAAATTGCAGTGACTTAAACTACAATCAAGGAATTATATTCCCATGTAATGCTTTGCTGTCTGTGTCACCAGATAACTGCTTTAACTAGAAGACCTTTCTTGCTTTTAATGCAGTCTTTCAAAGGTGGAAAATTCAGACCCACTCTATGGATCATATCAAGGAATATAAAAACTTATGGCACCCGTGAGTTGTCATCCTTTGTGAATTCAGTATGCCAGATGGATGAGAGGGAGATGTGCTTACATAATATATTTCACAGATATTTGCTTACAAGGGAATGTAATCTCTGTGCTAAAGATGGACAAGCTTGTTAGGAATTAAGCAGAGATTAAAGAGGATTCTGTGCAAATGAACCATTTTTCAAATTTTGATGGGGACTTAGAGATTTCATCACTTCAATTTCTCAGTTCAAAACAAGTTCTATTTAAAAAGACAATCAACAACTTTGTTTTATGCCTTATCAGAATGATGCATTTGTTTCATGGTCTTATTCTTTGAAAGAGCTCTACTTTTCAGGTTACATGGGGACAAGTGAATTTGTTGGGGTTAATAGACTGAGGTAATATGTATTGTCAACCAGATTACAACCAATTACAAACATCCCTAATCACAGAGTAGAACTATCATGCCACTGTCACATCAGAAAGTTTGATGACTCACCACTAAATTAGGAGAAATGACTCGTGGTGCACAGCTTTCAAATGCCATAGTAGGCAGTTTTCAGCTCATTCTTGAAGTTATTAACCACTTTATTGCAGCTAGAGGTGACACCTTACAAGGTTTCTGCTTCTGTCGTTTCTAGTATTTTTTTTTTCTGGCTAGTAATATGGAGTGGAGAAAAATTTCAAAGGCAATGTAGTTCTTTCCTAAAGTTATAAGAAGCTGTAAGAGTAAACTTATGTTAGATCTTCATACCAGTCTGGGTCTCCAGTTGAAGGAATCACAACTCGGTATGGAATATTATTCTGCATTCATTGTCGAGTTTAGGGAAAAACAGTCTCTCTCAAAGATCTCTTCTTCAGTTTTTAATTAATAATAGAAGGTGACAGCTCATCTGGATTTTCAATTTGCAAACAAAAGATGATGGAGATTCAACCCCTGAAAACATCTGGGGAAACAATTTACCACCAGCTTAAAATATCAAGTTGCTCCCAGTTTTGTTTAGATGAAGTAGCACCAGGAAAATAAAAAACATTTTCATTTTATCTCTTACTTCTTATGCTTTATTCCATCTTATTCACCAAAAGCACAAGTATCTGCATTTCAGATATACTTTGTGTTCTAAAGTCTGTTAATGCAGGATGGAAAATTAATAGGATGTTACTGTTAAATTTCTTTCTGTTGCCATTCCATTGTTAAAATAGAATAGAATAGAATAGAATAGAATAGAATAGAATAGAATAGAATAGAATAGAATAGAATAGAATAGAATAGAACAGGTTGGAAGAGACATTAGAACCCTCAGGTTGATTTAAACATTGTAGTGTAATATAGTATAATCATTTCATACTAATAGTCACATCTGCTGAAACTAAGTTTGGCAGAATACTCCTCTTGTGGCTTCTGGGAAGAATCAGGAAATAACTCTTCAGGTCTGAAATATTGCAGGGGAGCTGTGGTGAAAATATCACAAGGGCCTTTCATGGAACAGATGTGCTTACTTGCTAAAAACTTCACCATTAGAAATATTTTTAATTAAAAAAGATATCTTCTTTTCAATATCCCTGATACCTCAAGATCATCATCTCTGCTATTATTTTTTAATTCTAATTGTACGCATAACAAAAATCTTTGTCAATCCTGTTGACACCTGTACCATTTATTTTTTCTATCTGTGAATGTGCTTTGATGTGCAATTCAAAATGTTAATGATGATTTTCACAACATTTTTTAGTCTTAGGTTTAGGTCTCTAAGAGTTGATTGTCATTCTTCCTGTTATCAATTACTAATCCAGAGGTTTGGATTAACATGCACTGAAATGCTTATGAAGTTTTAGTATGTTGATAATGTAGGAATTATCTATCATTAATCACCTCCCTAATAGAGCAATACATGCCATTAAAAAAAAATAGCAACAACAAAAAAGACATGAAAAGGCAGTAATACTGAAAAAAAATCCATTCAAAATCTTATTTTTGATCTAGTACCTTTCACTTAGGAGAGCAATAAAATTTGTTTTAGGACCTCTTATCCTGCTAAAGATCTTCCCATTTAGAGTTTCTGTTGATACAGTCACAGTGACAAACCATTCCTTATCTAGACAACTTTCTTAGCTCTGGGATCTGACAAGTTGGGTAAATTATGTGTTAATAAGTGAATGTTCTATTTAAGTCATGAGATTCACTTATCGTTATCTTGGCTTCCAGTATTCTGTGGTAAGGACTCATAGAGACAGTCCCATGAGTTAAAGATTCACTTGCATTGCCAGATTTTGAGTGAAGCACTACACCTCAGATGTTCAGTGGTTGGTTAGAATAGAATAGAATAAACCAGGTTGGAAGAGACCTTCAAGATCATCATGTCTAACCTATCATCCAACACTATCTAATCAACTATCTATGGCACCAAGCACCCCATCAAGTCTCTTCCTAAACACCTCCAGTGATGGCGACTCCACCCCCTCCCCGGCAGCCCATTCTAATGGCCACCACTTTCTCTATGAAGAATTTCTTCTTAACATTCAGCCTAAACCTCCCCTGGTGCAGCTTGAGACTGTGTCCTCTTGTTCTGCTGCTGGATGCCTGGGAGAAGAGACCAGCCCCCACCTGGCTACAACCTACCTTCAGGTAGTTGTAGAGCAATAAGGTCTCCCTGAGCCTCCTCCAGGCTAAGCAACCCCAGCTCCCTCAGCCTCTCCTAATAAGGCTTGTGCTCCAAACCCCTCCCCAACTTTGTTGCTCTTCTCTGGACACGTTCCAGCAAGTCAGTATCTTTCCTAAACTGAAGGGCCCAGAACTGGACACAGTACTCAAGGTGTGGCCTAACTAGTGCTGAGTACAGGAGCAGAATGACTTTCCTGCTCCTGCTGGCCACACTGTTGCTGTTTAGTTTGGCCACACTGGTTGTTTTGTTTTCTTCCTGTGGTCCCACTACTACTTTGCAATGAAAGAATGTGCTTATTTTCATAGAATCATAAAATCATTGAATGGTCCTGGCTGGAAGGGACCTCCAAAGGTCATCTAGTCTGAACACCCCACAGTCAGCAGGGACATCCTCAACTAGACCAGGCTGCCCAGGCCTCGTCAAGCCTCACCTTGAATATCTCTAGAGAAGGGGCTTCAACCACCTCCCTGGGCAACCTTTTTCAGTGTTACACCACCCTCGCAGTGAAGAACTTGTTCCTCATATCCAATCCAACTGCCACTGCAGGCCTTTGCAAATAGTCTCTCTCCATCATTCCTGTAGACCCCCTTCAGGTACTGGAAGGCTGCTATTAGGTCTCCCCAGAGCCTCCTCTTCTCCAGGCTGAAGAACCCCAGTTCCCTCAGCCTGTCCTCATAGCAGAGGTGCTCCAACCTCCTGATCATTTTGTGAAATAAGTTTATATTCCTCTATTTGTCATCCCTATATACATACTATCTACATGGTTCTCTCCTCTTTTCTCTGTATTTGTCATGATGAATGCCTTATACAAATCAGAACTGTCTAGTCTCTCTACTGTCTAGTCTCTCTACTTCTTTCTGAAAGAGCAAAGTGATAACTTTCAGATTCTTATGGTTCAGATTCTTATGGAATGACTTATACAAATCAGAACTGTCTAGTCTCTCTACCTCTTTCTGAAAGAGCAAAGTGATTCTTTCAGATTCTTATGGTTAGTAAATTTAAATTAATGGCCATATTTCTATTTTTGCACAAGGCATGCTTAACTTTATGGAATTTACCCAACCAGAGTGTGTTGCTGAGGCTAAAGGCTGTCTGTGAAAAGTCCAGTCAGCCACTGACTTGAATAGCTGACCTAAGTATGCAGAGTGATTATAATATATCTATATATCTTCATGAAAGAAATGTTTTGGGAAAATTCCCATTTTCACCCTTCTAATTACTATGAATCAGAAAGAGGTCTCCCAGCTAAATATATCTTACACCATTCCAAAGCAGTCTCTAGAGCTTTCTGTTCTATATCTGTCATGGACCCACCATTAATAAGACACTATAGTATGAGCCAGTGTGGGAGTTGATGCATACCGACTCAAAAGTGATAGCAGACTTGTGCTACTTAGCAGCCAGTTGAACTGGCAGCTGGAGGAGGATGTTTTCTGCATGAGATTTAAGATCAGTCCTAGTGTGGGAACTTACAGGGGATGCTGTGAATGAAGATGAGGACATTTCCAATGAAAGCAAGAATACACTGTGAATGTGATTAAGCCAGAAGAGGATGCAGAAAGTGAAGCTGAGGAAAGCAGTGGTACAAGAAAGTGATGGATTGGATGGATAGCACAGCCTGTTTCAAAAAGCAGGAAGATTAGTACCAGCTACTTTGTTAGAAAAATCAACAAGAGAAGAACAAAATATAAACAACTTCCAAGAGCTGTCTTGCACACACCAGACAGGGAGTAGAAGCAACATCCACCTGTGTTTTGCAGAGGATCTGTGGAGCTCTGATTCCCTTTCCTGCCCTAGTGGTGTACCCTAGAGAAAGATTTTTCTCTGATTCATTTTTAGAGCGCTTAGTACAATGTCTGGATAAGAAGGTTGTAACTAGTCATCCCACTCTCCACAGATTATGTGCCAGCTTCTACTCACATTTTTTCACTTAATTATATGGTAATATTGGGATTATCTTACCCTTAATATAGCATAAGAGAGTATGAAGTAACTGTCCTTTCAAATTATTCTGAGGATAAGTCTTTGGATTATGGTAATTATATGGTAATATTGGGATTATTTTACCCTTAATATAGCATAAGAGAGTATGAAGTAACTGTCCTTTCAAAATTATTCTGAGGATAAGTCTTAGGATCCTCCCAACAGCTACACAGGGTGTTATTTTTTCAAATTTGTTTCAGGGCATTTCTAGGATTAACATAGTCTGCTAACAATACTCTTAATACAGAGTTGCTTGAGAAGGCAAGGACACAGTGGAGCACATGCCTGCTGTCAAAAGTGGAAAGGAGTGTGCTTCATTTGAGATGGAAGTTTGTGAAATGCTGACTAGGCTATTTTAATTTTTTTTTGCACAGAAAACAGTGGAAAGACTACTAGCTTGACTAAGGGCTGTATAAATCTAATTAGAATGTTCAGGCTCAGAAGGGCAAGAAATTGTAGCTGGCACTGCTATTAAATATTCATTTGTACTCCTTAAAAAAAAAAAAAAAAAAAACAGAAAAAATTTCATCTAATTTTGTAAAAACCTTCCACATATCCTGCAGAGTTCAACTCGGCCTCAAAGTAGAACACTGAATTCATATTCTACACTTTAGTGTGAGGCTGAGTTTAACTTTGTATATTATATGTAACATAAACCATACCTAATGTAAGAAAGGAAAATATTGTCAGTTTAATTACTGCAGAGGCTGTTTTTCCTTTTGTGTAAGAAACAGTGTGGCCAGCAGGAGCAGGGAGGTCATTCTGCCCCTGTACACTGCACTGGTAAGGCTGCACCTTGAGTACTGTGTCCATTCTGGGCCCCTCAGTTTCGGAAGGATGTTGTTCTCGGAGCGTGTCAGAGAAGGGCAACAAAGTTTGTGAGGGGTTTGGAAACAAGCCCTATGAGGAGAGCTGAGGAGCTGGGGTTGCTTAGCCTGGAGAGGAGGAGACTCAGGGTGACCTTATTGCTCTCTACAACTACCTGAAGGGAGTTGTAGCAGCAAGGTTTGGTCTCTTCTCCCAGGCAGCCAGTACCAGAACAAGAGGACCAGTCTCGGCTGCGCCAGGGGAGGTTTAGACTGGATGTTAGGAAGAAGTTCTATACTGAGAGAGTGATTGCCCACTGGAATCGGCTGCCCGTGGAGGTGGTTGAGTCACCTTCATTGAGGTGTTCAAGAAGAGGCTTGATGGGGTTCTTGTGCCAAGGTTTAGTTTTTCAGTTGTTAGGTGGGTTGTATTGTATTGTATTGTATTGTATTGTATTGTTGTATTGTATTGTATTTAGGTGGGTTGGATTGGTTGATAGGTTGGACGCGATGATCTTGAAGGTCTCTTCCAACCTGGTGTATTGTATTATTGTATATGTATTAACTTGGATTTGTAAAATATATCCAAAAATATATCCATAAATATTTTTATATGTAAAAACATATTAATTGATTAAATTGATTATTATTAAGTTATTGCTTTACAGACATTGAAACAACCATGCCTAGTTTTCCTTTTCCTTTTTTTCAGTTCCTCTTTTCTGATGAAGACTGAACTAAGAGACTGGAAAAAAATAACATCCTTTCTAATCCTTTTATTTCTTAAGAGCTTTTTGGCTTTTTCTGGTGATATTAAAAATAATATGGAAAAGTATGTTATTTGGTACTGAATGCTATCAGTTAAAATTGAGCAGTAGCTGCCAGATTTATATTTTATACTAGTTGATAGTTATGCAATGTAATTCATCCACTACATTTAAAACCCAATATCTTGCTTTTGGTTTAATCGTTCCATGAGTGAGTTCTCAGAACTTATGTACCTCGATGTTAAATCATTCACAATTATCAGCATAGCTTTGCCCATTCTTCCAGGATATTTAAGTCTTTCTCTAATGACTTAAAAGGTGTCTCTTCATTTTGCTTTCTTGCAAAATCCCAGAAAGCCTGAGATAATCTTTTAGCTCAGGAGATTTGCCTCTAAAATCTCACTTTAAATTTGACCTCAGGCTTCATGCATCTCACATAGGTGTAGGAACAATGACCATAGGATGTAAACAGTTTTTAAAGATGTTGTTCTTAGTGCTGGTAACCTTAGGGACACCATCCACAGACTGTTAAAATGCAAGCAGTTTTCTTAAATGATACATTTTTCATAGGTCATGCCATCCAAATGAGGAATCTATACTTTTCTTGGTCATCATTTACTATGACAGGCCTCAAACCAGAAGACAAATTTTGGTTATTTTCTTGAATGTATTGCTGTTATTTCTTCTTACTGCTGGAATTTCATCTACTCAAACATCTCAAGGATACTAAGAAGTTTTCTACATAATGGAGATTTCTTCTGTTTACAATACATACAATACAATACAATACTACATACAATACATACATATAATACACACAGGTTGAAAGAGACCTTCAAGATCATCGTGTCCAACCCATCAACCAATCCAACCCACCTAAACAACTAGATCATGGCACCAAGCACCCATCAAGTCTCCTCCTGAACACCTCCAATGAAGGTGACTCCACCACCTCCACAGGTAGCCTATTCCAATGGGCAATCACTCTCTCTGTGTAGAACTTCTTCCTATCATCCAGCCTAAACCTTTCTTCTCATAATTGTTGAGGCTGGACAACCCTTGAGCATCCCTTCTAACCCAATGCAATCTGTGAATCTGTAAATCATCATCATCATCTTCAACATCATCTATTATGGGTTACAGATGTTAGATGTCTTGTCAAAAGCAGTGGCTTAGTGGGATCTTTCTTTCCTTTTTTTTCCATGTATTGCTTTTCATTTGGATTGACAGCTCAAGTCCAAAGGGCAGATACATTTTTGCACATTGCAAATCATAGCATGGGACAGAACACGCCTCCTCCTCTGCCTGGTTTTAGTAAATAGAAAAGGAGTTGAAATGATCACAGGAAAGAGCTTTAACTTGAAGAATATTACAGAGAATTAGGACAGTCAAAAGTGTAGGTGGCTGTACTGAAATCATTACCACTTTATAAAGTATCCCAAAGATTTATACAGCTGAAAAACTGACAGATTCCCTTTCATTATTTTTTCTCCCTGAATTCACCATTTCAATGTTCAATGTAAAAATAGGGGAGCAATTAGTGATACTAGCAATGAGCATAACGAAGGCAAGGTATTGAATACAGCAGAGAGGCTTTTTCTGTGTGCAGCACCTTTGATAGCCCAGTCAGAAAACAGGCTTTGATTACCGTAGCAACTATTTGAAGAAAGAAGTTTCCCTGCTGAATTTTTCATTGGCTTTAAACATAACACTAACCTTGCACATTCAGCAGAATTTGCCTTTCAAAGCCATAGCCATGCTTTTAGCTTCCAGAAAATGATACACTGAAGTGTTCTCATGGACCTGGCAATCAATTAGAAGAATCCATTCTCAGTGACCATATATATATATATTTATATATAACAGCTTCAAGTTGTTCCTTTGCTGCTCTTTCAGAAGAGTTTCATTGGTTACACTCAGTTTAAGATAGTACAACAGGCTGCATTTTTCATGTTCTTTGGTGGATCTACTTTCCTAAGTGCTTCACTTCATTGTAGCACTCAAATAGAATGCGATTGCAAAAGAGTACTTTTTCAAATAAAGAACTTTGGTCATTAAGCTTTGCAGAGAATCCCACACCACAGAGCTTCAGTGTAATGAAAACCACTTGACTGCACACATTTGGTGGCAGTACTCCTAGCTAGAGATAGCATGTTACGACTGCTATGTTACATGTATAGTCCTGCTAGTGTGAGGCATATTAACTGAATTCAACTCTGCAGTCAGTAGATATGTTCCTCTTCTAAATATCTAACTCACTGGTGGGCAACAGAGACAGCAGGAAGCAGAATGACAAATGGAGAAAGAAACCTCAAAGTATGGACAGTACATTCTGAATGCTTGTTATCTACAATCATTTGGCCATTTTGAAATTTATAATTTAAATGTGACTTTTTTAGTCTTGATGAACAAAACAGTAAAAAAAAGAAGTCATAATTGGATTATACTTAAAAGATACACATAATGATTATGATGTTCAGAAAAATGTTACCAGTTTGCACCTATTAAAAAAACCCTTGCCACTAAACACTATGTTAAAATAGCATTAAATCAGCAGAAGATTTCACCAAGTGGCAGAACATTGCTATTTGCTATTCACAATTAAATTAGTTGAAACAACTGAAATTCAGACTTTTCTTGTTCAACTACACTTAATCATATGAAGCTACGTCTCAGAAGTTTCCAACATAATGGCTTAGGCATGTTTTTCAAAATAATGTATTTCAAATGTTTAGCTCTTTTAGTTATGTTTAAATAAATTTTCATGGCAGAGCAAAACTCACATTCCTTATATCAAGGTGGCAGTCAGTCTGTTATTTCAAAAGTCACGTCCTTTCAGCAAGAATAGAGGTATTGCCTTTTGACATTGCTGTTTGAAAAGTTTCAAGCCAGCTGTTTCTAACGCAGTGTATTTTGCTTTTCCCTATTTTGGGAAATGACAAATTTAACCAGTATTTCCACAACACCTCAGATGGTGATTTCACAGTATCCTCCCATATGTATTATTGAGCAAAGCTGCAAAAGCTAAAAAGATATATTCATTAGGAAAGAGATAGGAAGCTTCTATAAGATCTTTTTCAAGACTGCTCTGCAAATTCCTTTGTGAAATGCATAACCAGTTTCCATCCTAAGTGTATT
>CM037641.1:13863561-13914896 GCA_015227895.2 Colaptes auratus | reverse complement strand
GAGACCACAGATGGAAAAGCAGATTGCTTGAAGTTGACAAAAGACATTATAAGCTTGCAGCATAAAGAAATCTGCCTGCAGATGGGCAAAACCGTGGAGAGAATTTATGTTAAACTATCCCTTTGATGGAGTTCACAGTTCATTAATCTGTGACTTGGCTGAATCTTAGTTGAGGTCACAAGAGGAAAACTTTGAGCACATGCTCATTTTGTTCTGGGATACAAAGACAAAAAATTCCCTATTTCAAGAAGCAGGAATCCTCTTTGAAAGATACTGTAAATCTAGTTGAAGACACTACGTGGCTAACAAAAGACAAAAAATTTTAGGAAGTATATTGAAATAGAACAACCTTTCTCAAGGTAGAAACAATACCTTTGAAAATAAGTAGTTTTCATAGATCATAGAATCAACAAGGTTGGAAAGACCTCAAGACAAACAAACCTTTACCCAAGACCTCATGCCTGACTAGACCGTGGCACCAAGTGCCACATCCAATCCCCTCTTAACACCTCCAGGGATGTGACTCACTAACTCCCTGGGCAGCCCATTCTAATGGCTAAACTCTCTCAGTGAAGAACTTTCTCCTCACCTCGAGCCTAAACTTCCCCTGGTGCAGCATTGACTGTGTCCTCTCGTTCTGGTGCTGGCTGCCTGTAGAAGAGACCAACCTCCTCCTGGTTACAACCACCCTTCATGTAATTGTAGGCAGCAATAAGGTCTCCCCTGAGCCTCCTCATCTCCAGGCTAAACAACCCCAGCTCCCTCACCTCTCCTCATAAGTAGTGCTCAAGGCCTCTCCCCACCCTGTTCCCTTCTCTCATGACAAGAGTCTCAATGTCCTTTTAAACTGAGGGCCCGAAACTGGACACAGTACTCAGGTGTGCCTAACCAGTGCTGATTACAGGGCACGACCCGACTTCCCTTCCTGCTGGCCACTATTCTTCACAGTATCACAGTACACTAGGTTGGAGAGACCTTGAAGATCATCAAGTTCTTGATGGCATGCCAGCATGCTATTGGCCTTCTTGGCCACCTGGACCCACTGCTGGCTCATGTTCACCAGCTGTCAACCAGTAGCCCCAGGTCCCTCTGTTTGGCACTCTCCCACCACTCTGACCAGCCACCTTAGCTCTGCATGGGGTTGTTGTGGCCAAAGTGCAGCACCTGGCACTTGGACTTGTTGAATGCCATCATGTTGGACTCCGCCCATCGTCCAGCCTGTCAGGTCCCTCTGCAGAGCCCTTCTATACTCTAACAGATCACCCCTGCCCACACTTGGTGTCATCTGCAAATTTACTGAGACTCATGCCCTCATCCAGATCGTCAATGTAGATATTAGACAAGATTGGGCTCAGCACTGATCCCCTGGGGGACACCACTAGTGACTGGCCACCCGCTGGATGTGACACCATGGCCCTCCAGCCAGTTCCTAACCCAGCACGCGTCCTCTTGTCCAAACCACGGGCTGACAGCTTGGCCAAAGGTTTGCTGTGGGGACAGTATCAAAGGCCTTGCTGAGTCCAGGTAGCTACATCCACAACCTTCCCCACATCCACCAGGTGGGTCACCTGATCATAGAGGGAGTCAGTTGGAGAGGCAGGTTTGCTGCCTTCCTAAATCCATGTTGGCTAGACCTGATCTCTTGGCCATCCTTTAGAGCGTAGTGATTGCCTCCGCAGATGATCTGCTCCATAATTTTCCCCGGCACTGAGGTCAGGCTGACAGGCCTGTAGTTTCCAGATTCCTCCATCCAACCCTTCTTGTGGATGGGCATCACATTGGCCAGTTTCCAGTCATCTAGGACCTATCCAGTGAGCCAGGACTGGTGGAAAATGATGGAGAGAGGCTTGGCCAGCTCATCTGCCACTCTCTCAGCACCCTGAATAGGATTAGTGTAAGATCTATGTGTTTTCTGTTTCAAATTAATTAATTCCTTCGGAAAATTTACCAAGAAAACTCTACTAAAAAAATGCAACTAGTCCCAGAGATCTGAATTAAGCTCAGTAGAGACTACTTTGTTATTATTTGTTGTTATTAGAATTGCTAAGATAAGCTAATACAACTTTCATAAAAATAAACTTAACATCTGAAATCTTATTGGGACCAGATTTTGCAACATTTTAATCTGGGTGTGTTTTTTAAAAGAGGTCCTTAAGAAGTTTCTAATACATATCCAAAATGCATAGTTATTCAAGATTTGCAAAAACTAATAGGAAGAAACTTTACTCTCAAGGTCTGAAAAAGAGGCTGGGTTTGATCATACTGAAAAACTAACATATTTTAGAAGTTAAAAGATGTGTTGCAGGTCCTTTGAAGTCATTAGAGAAGCCAAAATGTTCTATGCTAGCCAGTGAACAAGGAACTCATCATTTGGAAGGAGGTCACAGAGACAGTTCAGATATTTCCCACATCCTAAAATGAGATGTGTATTCTGGATTCGCAGGTTTCTTTGGATATTTTTGTTTCCTCAAATAATGTCACAGCAAATGAAGCTTGGTTCGATGAGCTATCTACCTGCCTTTAAATGTTAATAGCCGCCTGACCTTTGAGACTTTTCCAGTGATTCAAGATTTAATAAGGAAGAATATTATTAGGCTAGAAAACTCCACAGTTAGCTCATTTAGTAATACACTTTGCATTTAGCCAAATCTGCAGATTTAAAAATGTTTATACTTAGTGGATGTTTTTAACATCCTCCACTGTTACTAATGTCTGTAAAGTGCTTTATCATGTGTTGTGTTGTAATCAATCATCCTGTTATTTCTTAACTACAGAAAAAGCCCAACTTCCTCAATACTTCTAGCTTCTCTGCTTTCTGGACCCCTGATTTATGACACAATTAACACATGCAAATCTAAGAATAGTTCTCAGATAAAGTGCTATCTTTTTGAGCTATAATTATGTGTTCCCTTGCCCTGGCACGTATGTCTTCTCACGCAGGTTCTGAAGCTTAATAGGGTTGTACTTTGTTACTCTGCGCGGAGCCTATTTTCCCCTAGGCATAATAAAGAATGTAAACTATGAATAAGATCTATATATGGAAAAATTACTCTTGATGATAGTTACTTAGGCGTATGAATATATGCATCAACAGCAACAGAGCTGTTTGCCAGGGTGAGGACTGATCAGCATATGGAATTGTTCCACTATTAGCTCGAGAGAGCTGTACTCCACCTTTGTTGGACTGCAAATTTAGCTGTTCAACAGCAAATAACTAAAAACATATTTTATATATTTTCCCAGTACATCTGACTATATCACTTTCTCAATCTGTAAAGTTCCAGAAAAGACTTTTGGTTGGATTGTGTCATTAACAGACTGACAGTTTTACTGCAGAGTCCAGACAGAGACAATGCAGAACTGTAACGGTTCCAGGAACCTGATTGACAACGCACTTTGTGGTGCTGCTGATTTCATCGGGTGAAGGAAAATGCTATGCACATGATACCAGCTGACTTTCTTCCTACTGAAAGCCATTAAAGAAAATATAAATATTTCTTTTAATATACGTTTCCAGCTAAGTAACTGTTGTAATTTCCTTAGGCACGATTAGACCAAGACAGTAGATGGGTTACTGGAGAAATCTTCCTTTTGGAAATATGACTCTCTCCATTGTTAATCTGCCTTTGCAGCAGGTAGAGAAATGCACAGTTGTAAAGTCTGAAATGCTTTACCTGTCCTAAATGAGGATTTCCATCCAAGTGATTTGCATAATTTTGGGGATATTTATCATAGCTAGTCACCTTGTTACAACTAATATCTTCACAGAAATAATTCTGGTTTGTACTTTTTCAAGACATATACAGCTTCTGAACATCTGCACATATAGAATGTATTTAGGAAGTGCTTATATATTTTGAGCAAAATTTGGTTAAAGCTGCTGAAATAATAAATGCATATATATATATATACACATATATACACAAAAGATATACAAAAAGAGAGAAAGAACAAAAAATCAGCCAAATCCTAGGCTATAAAGTGTTTCTGCTGCAATGTAATAGTTGCCAGTATGGGGAATGCCACAGCTGGAGGTGAATCAGCCGTAGCCGGCAGCTTACATGCAGGTCTTGCAATCACTCAGAGACAAGATAAAGCATAACAAAACCAAAACCAAACCAAACAAACAACAACAACAACAAAAGACAAAAACAACAGAATGTTTTAAGGCAAGATAATACAACATCCATATGTTACAAATGAGGTCTTGCTTAAGGATCTGGAGGAATGATATATACCATCCTGACAGAAATCCTCCAGGATGCAGTATGCTCCCAGTTCATGACTGAGAACAAGAACTGCTTCGATAGATCTCTTTGGGCTAAAAATCTTAGTTTTATGATCCAGACCTCTGTGAAAGTTTGGAAGAAGTGGAGGGGTGAAAAGCAGCATGAATTGTTCTGTGCAGGAAATATTACATTTTAAAGGACATAGCAAAACACATTCTTTGTGATGTGGCATGAAAGTATGACTCCCAGTTGCTCCACCAAATCTCACAACAATATATGCGAAATTGGCATGAGAATGTATGTTTCTTGATACTCCCTAGCTCGAAGTCTTCTGTAAAAGTGATGCCACAGAACAAAATCAGTGTACAAGTGCTCTCCTGCCCTCTTTCTCCTGGTGCCTGTGTTCTCTGACTAGTCCAAGCAGTATACATAGGAAAATAGTGGGCCTTTTCCAAAGACAAATTAGATCATTAAAAACTTTTACATCAACCTTACTCATCTCTGTAAATGCAGATGTGATCTGGCCCTTCTTGATTAATAGACTTGACACATTTTCCTGCTTACAGGAAGATTTGTGATTGGTAGGCAACATTCTTTCTCTCTTTATTTGACTTTCTTTTTGACTCTGTACATAAAGCTCTTCACTCTTTCCCTTTATGTACTGCATTATTCAATTTTGTCCAGCTACCAATTCCTAATTAGCATTTAAATCTCTACCGAACTAACTGATATATTTTATCAGTTGTGTTTTTTCAGACTGACCTAATAGGTGAATAGTAAAAAAAAAAAAAAAAAAGTAAATGCTTTTAATAGTCAAATTAAGTCATAGCCTGTCTGAGGTGATTTTATCCTGGTTTTCAAACGTTTTTAGCCTCATGCCTTTGCACCCTCACAAGAATGCATGATCCTGTTCTAGCTAGACTACTACCACCTGTTGCAATTTCAATAAGCAATTTACTCAAAGTGGTTTCTCCTGTGACTCAGAACCTTTCTTACACAGATGATTATTTGTATAACAAAAGCACAAATTACAAATCAGGCCTCACACTGACAGCGTGGAGATTTACCATGCAGAGAGAGTTCTGTACAAATTCCTACATCATCATTATTTGGAATACTTCTCTGTATAAATTTACAACTGAACTAAAGCACATCTGTATTCAAAATAACTGTAGTAGAGGACTCTACAAGAGTAATGTCTCTGTCCAGTATAAATCTGCTCATCTCCACTGACTGCAGTGTAGCTGTGACAATTTAGGATAGCAGAGTATTTCAGCTGTGGGACACGTTTCCACTGCAGGTTCTGGATTACTTGTGGTGGCAGCATTACAGTTTCGATCATACTATGTACAAAGACTAACACTCAAGAAATACGAAACAGGATTATTTTGTAATAGCCTTAGAATGCTACTAGGAAAAATTAAAAGTGTGCCTTTAAAATATACTGACTTTATTACTGCCAACAACTGAATTTCAGCTACAGAAATCCATGTGCTTGAAGAATTTTCATTTGCTTTATTTCATTATCATCTAGAAATGTCAACAACTGACCAAGTCTCAGTAAGAAAGTGACATCAAAGCATAGGTTTTCCAGTCCCTGCCCCCAACATTAAATTTGCCATACCAGTTCAGTTAGAAGCAAATGGAACTGTAATTACAAGCAAAACTACAATCTACAGTGAAATGCAATAATATGTGCCTTGTATTTGGAAATTAATCTCATAAATGTGGTCCTGAACTGTTGGGATTTTTCTTCATCATTAAATATTCCACTAAATTTCTCCTTTCTGTGCAGTTCTTTCTACAGTCATCGTACTGTTGAAAAGGAGGCTCAGACAATTCATGTGAATAAGGGCATTATCCATCAGATTCTTAAGTGATGTTAAGAATTTGGGTTCTTAACTTCTTCATGGAAACTAACTGGTGTAAATGATTATCTGACAGTAGGAATCATTTTTCAAACCTACTATATTAGTTTACATTTGGGTGCACATTTTAAGACTACCACACAGACAAAAAATGAGAGTAGAACCAAAATTAACTTTCTTATTTAGTACTTTAGTGTTATGATCTTCCCAAAGGTACTTTGCTTCTGAAATACATACAGAATATGACATTAGTTGGCTTCACTTGTACTTTTCAAATTGCTTTGAAATTGGAGCTTTTCTGGGAACTGTTTGAATCTACAAGTATTCAAGCACATACATCTGCAGACATAGATTTTTGGATTAGGGGGAAAAAAGACATTCATAGGTATTTACCAGCTCTATCAGAGTAGATGATCTGAACTATGTTGCCATATCGCTATGTGCTGCATTTCTCTCCATACTGTTTCGGTGAAAGACATCTGAGTTGGTCACAAGGCAGGAAGAAAAATCAAATTGTTCATGCTGTTACAAATTTGCATGATTTACTGAATTGTGAACTTCAATAACAACTAAGCAAAACAAGCTTACAGAAATGTGAGAAACCAGAAGTTAATGAACCTTGTGTATGGGGCATAAATTTTTTTAGTTATTATAATAGCACCTTGCAATAAAGCATTAGGATGTGGTTTGGGATTGTTTGGGGGTTTTGGGTCTTTTTATTTCACCATCATGTGCTTCTGCCTTGCAGATATTGCCACATTTTCTTAACCAGTTTGATACTTCTGAAGGTGTAGAACACAGACCTAGTGTGTTCTTAAATCAAGGACTGCCTGCTTTTTCAGGTGCACTGAGAAGGCTGAAAAATCTCAGAGGATGTAGGAAAAGGTTTGCAGATTACTGCTCTTTGAAAAGGCACAATACAGTTTTCTGCTTAAAAGGCCAGTGTCAAGTCAGAAGCTGACTCAGATTATCTTTGAGTATTTTGCACTATTTTTTATATACTGATGCACTTAAAGTCTTAATTTCACACACCTTTTCTTTGAATTTAGGAAGGTAGAGTCTTTAAGGTGAAAAGCTGTATTTGAGGGGATCATTGTTCATCTTTCTGTGATTTTTTTTTCCTCCCATTTATCCTCTTCCTTTCCATCAATGAAGGAAGACTACAAACCTGGCAACCAGCAAATAGAGAAAGGAAATGTTATATTTCAAATATGTGCAGCAAAAATTTGCAGACCACGATCTGCCTTCTGAAAAGCCTTATGAGGGTTATAAACAAAACTCCTTATCATTCACTTTTCATGCCCCTTTCTGATTTATTTTTGTAGGAAGAAGAAGAGAAATGGAAAGTCTGCAATGTTTCTGATTCTGATGAGATGGCAATTATGGCCAACCTCAGGAGCTTTCCTAGAATGTTGTCTTTGATGCTAAAACACTGGCCTATTTTTCCACACTATGTGCTGGAATCCTGAAATAGCCAGCAACAACATTGTCTGCATCTTCTTCTTCTTCAGCTAGAAAAGATTTTGTTTCCAGAAGTTTTCAATTGTATTAAACCTTCAAAATTTTACCATAAAATAATTGCAAAGAATGGTCAGTGTCCACAGGGCTTCATAATATTCCATTTTCTTTTAAAGAAACTTGTATCCAGTGTATCATATTCAATAATTTGTGATTTTCCTTTCCATGGCTTAAATTACGCAACCAAACAACCCCATTGTCTATTCTTATTTACATATAGGGCAAGTTTATGTACTGTTTAAGGCTTGTACTGTCTGGATGAAACATTTCTTGCTAAGAGTGTGCTAAATAAGAAACTTGCAGTTGTGCTAAGCCAATACTCTCAGCCTTATTAACTAAATCAAGGCATGACAATTCACTGTGTCAGGAAGAGCATGGTATTATCTGTTATTTACTGCTTAGTCACTAGAAAGTCTTTAGGCCCAGTTCCCAGTCCTTGCTGCCAAGACTAGTTTCATATTTTGCCAGTGGATTAGATAAGGTGAAACACAGGCAATGTGGGTCCAGCCAACAAAAATACCTGTTTGAATTCTGATACTTTCTGCATGTGTAGTGACCTTTCTTTTAAAAATTTTCCCATCAATGTAAGGAGTACCTTGATTTTGTTCTATATGCTGCTTTTGGCTGGGATAGAGTTAATTTTCTTTACAGTAGTTGGTATGAGCTATGTTTTGGATTTGGGCTGAAAACAGTGTTGATAACACATGGGTGTTTCCATTACTCGTGAACATTGCTTAAACAGAGTCAAAGCTTTTTTTGCTTTTCACACCACCCCATCAGAGAGTAAGCAGAGGGGTGCACAAGAAACTAGGAAGGAACACAGCCAGAATAGCTGACCCCAACTGATGTAATGTTTTTGCACACTGGACAAAAGACAACCTTGTTGAACCCAATTATAACAGTACATGTTTGCTTGGTTTACTTTGCATTGTATAGAAGCTGTAGCTGAAACATGTTCCAGCAGAATTCGCCACTACAACTACTGAATATTCTCCTACTTACTTGTATCTCACTGATGACAGAAAATGCTTGCCTCACCATCTAGCACCATGATCCAATACTTCTGATACAGTCATTGTAATCTTTTCCACTCATATCTGTAGCTGGCAGATTTGTAGCAAGCCAGTTCAGAATAGCAAGATGAGCTGAAATCTCTGTTGTTATTATCCCTGAAGCTACTGTGATTCAGGAAAGTTTACTGACAGCTGTGAGACCAGGAGGACCCTTTTCTAACCTTAGCTGACCCAGCACCCTGCAGCACATAGGAACTCTCTGTAGTATCCATACCATACTGAAATATGCTTTTTAGGGAGAAAATTGCCATTACAAAATGGCTGGCAAATTAGGACCTTAAAGTGGAACACCAAGTCCAGCACAGGCTGAAATCAAACTGAAAGACTTTGGTTTCGTTACTATCTTCCAGGACATACAAAACACTATCAAGACAATACATTGGCTTGATGTCCTGTCTTATTGGAACAGGTTGGACTTGCCTTGTTGAAACCTCATTTATTACTGTGATTGCTGAAATTCTTGGTTTTACTATCTGTTACAACTATTACATGCTTGATCCTTGTGGTCCCTTCCAACCCTAACTGAAACTATGAACTATGCAACTATGAATCACTAAGAGGGCCATGATAATAAATAGTGGGAATTAAAGTCCAGAGGATTCACTCTAACAAAATTCTGCACTGAAAAGTAAAACTTTCATTTTGGAGACCATACTTAAGCCATTCATTTCAGGCAGTGAATTGTGGTACAATATATGTCCCTTATTAACTGTGTCCAGTTCTGGGCTCCTTAGTTTAAGAAGGACATTGAGACACTTGAACGTGTCCAGAGAAGTGCAACGAGGCTGGTGAGAGGCCTTGAGCACAAGCCCTATGAGGAGAGGCTGAGGGAGCTGGGATTGTTTAGCCTGGAAAAGAGCAGGCTCAGGGAGACCTTCTTGCTGTCTACAACTACCTGAAGGGTGGTTGTAGCCAGTAGGGGTTGGTCTCTTCTCCTAGGCAACCAGCTCCAGAACAAGAGGACACAGTCTCATGCTGCGCCAGGGGAGTTTGGGCTCAAGGTGAACATAAAGTTCTTCACTGAGAGAGTTGTTATCCATTGGAATGGGCTGCCCAGGGATATGGTGGATGTGTTCAAGAAGGGATTGAACATGGCACTTAGTGCCATGGTTCAGTCATGAGGTCTCTGGTGATGGGTTGGACTTGATGATCTTTGAGGTGTCTTCTAACCTTGGTGATTCTGTGATATTCCTGCAACAGAAAAGCAAAGTTTTCTACACTTTTTCTGAAAGTTTGGAAAGGTTTTATATATGCTTGAGAAAATGAAAAAAATTATGATAGGATTATCTCTTTAATGGTCTCTAAATGCGTGGCTCCATTTGCTCTCAGCTTCATTAGAAGTCATGAGTCACAACACACATCTGGTTTGCATTGCTTTTCTGACATAAAACATCTGCAAACCTGGCTAAGCTTGTACTATTCTATGAATTACTGTTGATTAATTCAACCAGTGTTACCAGAAATTGCTTTAGGGAAAAACATAAATGATCCTCCCCCCACTGATTAGTAAAAGAAATATGGCAGTTTTTCAGCCTTTCATAAGTTAAAAAAAAAAAAGAGAGTACCTTTTTGTGTATCTATAATCTGAATTTACCTCATTCCACAGACACTTAAAAAAGAAAGTAATGTATCACGGATTTCAGGAACAAGCTGCATTCAATTATGTCCTAATTAACATAAGAATACTATAATTATATTTGATTGATGATTATTTTCCTCTATATTTAAGACTATTCTCCTCTCTACATCTGATTAAAATAATTATATCTTGTATTATTTTACATTCTCCCTTTAAAGATTTTCTTGAGGAGAATGCCAATATTATCACAATTAAAATTAAATGTTCAAGCAAGCTGTGTCCTTCCAATCTTCAAGTAGATCTACATAGAGCTAGTTCCTTTATTGAACTAATTAATTCAGCCTTCATTACCCCGTGCAGATATTCCTTTACTTTAGCAGTTCTATTAAGTATTTTGCATGAGAAGTCACATTAAAGTGGAAATATATTGTCTGTGCATTCTGAATGTGCATGTTAATTCTTCAATTATGCCTCTGATTTTTTATTACACTTTGTAATATTTTCAGGAATATGCACAAAACATCGAAATCATAAGGATTTCTGTCCTTTGGTTAAAAAATATAATCTTGTATTTTTATTCTTTGCACTACTTTTTATGTGTGTGACTTTCATCTTTTTGCATGTTTGCTACTGCTGCTGCGCTAAACACCACTTTGCTGGTAAGGTCCTAGAATGGCCGAGGGCTGAGAGCGGATTCAGCTGCTATTAAAGCTGACATGATCTGGACTGTGGCTGAGATGGGGGGGTTCCTTAGAGTTCTCTATAAGTCATTTTTCAGTCAGCCTTAAGGTCCAATTCAGCTATACACTGAAGTTCATCAAAAGACAGACATTGTCTTCACCTGAGTTGGATTGGGTGCTCAAAGGAACAACAAGCATGTTTACACCCTGGCCAGAGCGGGCATATATTTTTTGCTTCAAAGGAATAGGGGACTTCATCTTTCAGAAGACTGATGTTCAATACTACTATATTTAAAAATAAAATTAAAGTTTGCAAAAATTATAGAGAATTAGTTTTTATCCTGTCTTTAAAAAACAAAAAAAAAAGCAAAAAAACCACAACACAAAAAACCACAACCAAAACCACCAGCAACAAACAAAACACACACACACACAAAACCCACCAAAAAACAGCTTTCATAAATTCACTTGCTTTCACGAGGAAACTTGGCTCTTTTTGTAATCTGAATATTATTATCTGTTAATAAAGTTGGAATCAATTTGTACATTTTTTTCGCATAAGCTTTTTAGATAGATATAGATAGATAGATAGATAGGATAATTGTTATTTAAATGATACTATTTAACTGGTTCATTTTCTAAGGAAAAAATGGTAAAAAATTGAAAAAACATTAAACATGCAAGTTTATGAATACCTGTTGTTAACTGTTGGTAGTAAATACCCATCCATTCAGAGGAAAGGGAATTCACTATAGTGTAATTTATCTAGCTGACACAATGCTATATCAGCATATTATTCTATTTTACTTTTCTTATTTTATTTTGTATTCTGTGATGCCAAGAGACTACAAACACTGTGAAAACCACATTTCCCAGCAGCAATGTAACAGGTATCAAGAACCATAAAGCAAAAATTCTTCATCCAGTTTAAATGAAGGAAACTTTTCTTCTCTTTTATTTTCTGATTTGTGGAGTTGGTGATTTTTCACTCTGATGTATGGGAATTAGCTGCACAAAAATTACTGTGGCTCTCATCCTTAAATTATTATTAGAGAAATGTCTTGTTGCAATTCTTCCGCATTGTGTGGAAGTATATCCCACCCCCACAGAGCAACCTGATTCTCTCCATGTATAGAGTTGCATGTCTTACATGTTGTTGTGTATTCTAAACTTGGTCTTTCTTGCCAGTGACAAGAAAACCATTTATGTAATTCAGTGAGTCACAATATAACTTAGACTTTTTCCCCTTTTTTTCTTTTTTTTAAAGGAGCTAGTTATAAAGGATATGGTATGAAAAAAGAATAGAACCGTGCTAAAGCTATAAGCAGCTTTCAGAATTTAAAAGGAAAATTAAAAATTAAACTATTAAGCCAGTTTTATTTTATATTTATAATATACTCCTGAACTACTTCTCCTCAGTCTGACTAAACAAAGCTTACATTATATCCTATTCTCATTATGTCTTATGTGGACTTAGGTTTAACCATTTTTAAAGACAAGATTATTAATTTTGTCCTATCTTTGCTATTTTTCCCCAGAAATGTATACAACCTTTTCACATAAAGCTGTGAATTTATTTCCATATGATCTTGTAGGATGAAGGGATGGCATTCAACAAGTCCAAGTGCCGGTGCTGCACTTTGGCCACAACAACCCATGTAGAGCTACAGGCTGGGGTCGGAGTGGCTGGAGAGCTTCCAAACAGAGAGGGACCTGGGGTGCTGATTGACAGCCGCCTGAACATGAGCCAGCAGTGTGCCCAGGTGGCCAAGAAGCCAATGGCATCCTGGCCTGCATTAGGAATAGTGTGGCCAGCAGGAGTAGGGAAGTCATTGTGCCCCTGTACTCTGCATTGGTTAGGCCACACCTTGAGTCCTGTGTCCAGTTCTGGGCCCCTCAGTTTAGGAAGGACATCGAGACACTTGAACGTGTCCAGAGAAGGGCAACAAGGCTGGGAGAGGCCTTGAGCACAAGCCCTATGACGAGAGGCTGAGGGAGCTGGGATTGTTTAGCCTGGAGAAGGGAAGGCTCAGGGGTGACCTCATTGCTCTCTACAACTACCTGAAGGGTGGTTGTAGCCAGGAAGAGGTTGGTCTCTTCTCTCTAGCAACCAGCACTAGAACAAGGGGACACAGTCTCATGCTGCACCAGGGGAAGTTTAGGCTCGAGGTGAACATAAAGTTCTTCACGGTGAGAGTCATTTGTCATTGGAATGGACTGCCTAGGGAGGTAGTGGAGTCACCATCCCTGGAGGTGTTCAAGAGGGGATTGGACGTGGTACTTGGTGCCATGGTCTAGTCATGAGGTCTGTGGTGACAGGTTGGACTCAATGATCTTTGAGGTCTCTTCCAACCTTGGTGATACTGTGATGAACAAACCATTATCCCCATTTTAACAATTAGGATTTGTTATTCTTGACTGATTTAATTCAAGAATATGTAGAAATTCTAGGTGTCTGGCATAAGAAATGTGGGCTCTGATTTTTGCAGTGTGTTTATATTTCACAATCCCTATTGAGTACATTTGCATTTCTATAAAGCAGACCCTACAATGTCAAGTTAGACACTTAGAAAATGAGAAATGTATAGCTGGTACTCTGAAAACCTAAATTGCAGTGACTTAAACTACAATCAAGGAATTATATTCCCATGTAAGTGCTTTGCTGTCTGTGTCACCAGATAACTGCTTTAACTAGAAGACCTTTCTTGCTTTTAATGCAGTCTTTCAAAGGTGGAAAATTCAGACCCACTCTATGGATCATATCAAGGAATATAAAATAACTTATGGCACCCGTGAGTTGTCATCCTTTGTGAAATTCAGTATGCCAGATGGATGAGAGGGAGATGTGCTTACATAATATATTTCACAGATATTTGCTTACAAGGGAATGTAATCTCTGTGCTAAAGATGGACAAAGCTTGTTAGGAATTAAGCAGAGATTAAAGAGGATTCTGTGCAAATGAAAACCATTTTCAAATTTTGATGGGGACTTAGAGATTTCATCACTTCAATTTCTCAGTTCAAAACAAGTTCTATTTAAAAAAAGACAAATCAACAACTTTGTTTTATGCCTTATCAGAATGATGCATTTGTTTCATGGTCTTATTCTTTGAAAGAGCTCTACTTTTCAGGTTACATGGGGACAAGTGAATTTGTTGGGGTTTAATAGACTGAGGTAATATGTATTGTCAACCAGATTACAACCAATTACAAACATCCCTAATCACAGAGTAGAACTATCATGCCACTGTCACATCAGAAAGTTTGATGACTCACCACTAAATTAGGAGAAATGACTCGTGGTGCACAGCTTTCAAATGCCATAGTAGGCAGTTTTCAGCTCATTCTTGAAGTTATTAACAACAGCTTTATTGCAGCTAGAGGTGACACCTTACAAGGTTTCTGCTTCTGTCGTTTCTAGTATTTTTTTTTCTGGCTAGTATATATGGAGTGGAGAAAAATTTCAAAGGCAATGTAGTTCTTTCCTAAAAGTTATAAGAAGCTGTAAGAGTAAACTTATGTTAGATCTTCATACCAGTCTGGGTCTCCAGTTGAAGGAATCACAACTCGGTATGGAATATTATTCTGCATTCATTGTCGAGTTTAGGGAAAAACAGTCTCTCTCAAAGATCTCTTCTTCAGTTTTTAATTAATAATAGAAGGTGACAGCTCATCTGAGGTATTTTCAATTTGCAAACAAAAGATGATGGAGATTCAACCCCTGAAAACATCTGGGGAAACAATTTACCACCAGCTTAAAATATCAAGTTGCTCCCAGTTTTGTTTAGATGAAGTAGCACCAGGAAAATAAAAAACATTTTCATTTTATCTCTTACTTCTTATG
The DNA here is from genome assembly GCA_015227895.2 of Colaptes auratus. Lineage (NCBI taxonomy): Eukaryota > Metazoa > Chordata > Aves > Piciformes > Picidae > Colaptes > Colaptes auratus. Next base: position 13,900,105 of record CM037641.1, on the reverse strand, counting down.
CTTTATTCCATCTTATTCACCAAAAGCACAAGTATTCTGCATTTCAGATATACTTTGTGTTCTAAAGTCTGTTAATGCAGGATGGAAAATTAATAGGATGTTACTGTTAAATTTCTTTCTGTTGCCATTCCATTGTTAAAATAGAATAGAATAGAATAGAATAGAATAGAATAGAATAGAATAGAATAGAATAGAATAGAATAGAACAGGTTGGAAGAGACATTAGAACCCTCAGGTTGATTAAACATTGTAGTGTAATATAGTATAATCATTTCATACTAATAGTCACATCTGCTGAAACTAAGTTTGGCAGAATACTCCTCTTGTGGCTTCTGGGAAGAATCAGGAAATAACTCTTCAGGTCTGAAATATTGCAGGGGAGCTGTGGTGAAAATATCACAAGGGCCTTTCATGGAACAGATGTGCTTACTTGCTAAAAACTTCACCATTAGAAATATTTTTAATTAAAAAAGATATCTTCTTTTCAATATCCCTGGATACCTCAAGATCATCATCTCTGCTATTATTTTTTTAATTCTAATTGTACGCATAACAAAAATCTTTGTCAATCCTGTTGACACCTGTACCATTTATTTTTTCTATCTGTGAATGTGCTTTGATGTGCAATTCAAAATGTTAATGATGATTTTCACAACATTTTTTTAGTCTTAGGTTTAGGTCTCTAAGAGTTGATTGTCATTCTTCCTGTTATCAATTACTAATCCAGAGGGTTTGGATTAACATGCACTGAAATGCTTATGAAGTTTTAGTATGTTGATAATGTAGGAATTATCTATCATTAATCACCTCCCTAATAGAGCAATACATGCCATTAAAAAAAATAGCAACAACAAAAAAGACATGAAAAGGCAGTAATACTGAAAAAAAATCCATTCAAAATCTTATTTTTGATCTAGTACCTTTCACTTAGGAGAGCAATAAAAATTTGTTTTAGGACCTCTTATCCTGCTAAAAGATCTTCCCATTTAGAGTTTCTGTTGATACAGTCACAGTGACAAACCATTCCTTATCTAGACAAACTTTCTTAGCTCTGGGATCTGACAAGTTGGGTAAATTATGTGTTAATAAGTGAATGTTCTATTTAAGTCATGAGATTCACTTATCGTTATCTTGGCTTCCAGTATTCTGTGGTAAGGACTCATAGAGACAGTCCCATGAGTTAAAGATTCACTTGCATTGCCAGATTTTGAGTGAAGCACTACACCTCAGATGTTCAGTGGTTGGTTAGAATAGAATAGAATAAACCAGGTTGGAAGAGACCTTCAAGATCATCATGTCTAACCTATCATCCAACACTATCTAATCAACTATCTATGGCACCAAGCACCCCATCAAGTCTCTTCCTAAACACCTCCAGTGATGGCGACTCCACCACCTCCCCGGGCAGCCCATTCTAATGGCCAACCACTTTCTCTATGAAGAATTTCTTCTTAACATTCAGCCTAAACCTCCCCTGGTGCAGCTTGAGACTGTGTCCTCTTGTTCTGCTGCTGGATGCCTGGGAGAAGAGACCAGCCCCCACCTGGCTACAACCTACCTTCAGGTAGTTGTAGACAGCAATAAGGTCTCCCCTGAGCCTCCTCCAGGCTAAGCAACCCCAGCTCCCTCAGCCTCTCCTAATAAGGCTTGTGCTCCAAACCCCTCCCCAACTTTGTTGCTCTTCTCTGGACACGTTCCAGCAAGTCAATATCTTTCCTAAACTGAAGGGCCCAGAACTGGACACAGTACTCAAGGTGTGGCCTAACTAGTGCTGAGTACAGGAGCAGAATGACTTTCCTGCTCCTGCTGGCCACACTGTTGCTGTTTAGTTTGGCCACACTGGTTGTTTTGTTTTCTTCCTGTGGTCCCACTACTACTTTGCAATGAAAGAATGTGCTTATTTTCATAGAATCATAAAATCATTGAATGGTCCTGGCTGGAAGGGACCTCCAAAGGTCATCTAGTCTGAACACCCCACAGTCAGCAGGGACATCCTCAACTAGACCAGGCTGCCCAGGGCCTCGTCAAGCCTCACCTTGAATATCTCTAGAGAAGGGGCTTCAACCACCTCCCTGGGCAACCTGTTTCAGTGTTACACCACCCTCGCAGTGAAGAACTTGTTCCTCATATCCAATCCAAACTGCCACTGCAGGCCTTTGCAAATAGTCTCTCTCCATCATTCCTGTAGACCCCCTTCAGGTACTGGAAGGCTGCTATTAGGTCTCCCCAGAGCCTCCTCTTCTCCAGGCTGAAGAACCCCAGTTCCCTCAGCCTGTCCTCATAGCAGAGGTGCTCCAACCTCCTGATCATTTTTGTGAAATAAGTTTATATTCCTCTATTTGTCATCCCTATATACATACTATCTACATGGTTCTCTCCTCTTTTCTCTGTATTTGTCATGATGAATGCCTTATACAAATCAGAACTGTCTAGTCTCTCTACTGTCTAGTCTCTCTACTTCTTTCTGAAAGAGCAAAGTGATAACTTTCAGATTCTTATGGTTCAGATTCTTATGGAATGACTTATACAAATCAGAACTGTCTAGTCTCTCTACCTCTTTCTGAAAGAGCAAAGTGATTCTTTCAGATTCTTATGGTTAGTAAATTTAAATTAATGGCCATATTTCTATTTTTGCACAAGGCATGCTTAACTTTATGGAATTTACCCAACCAGAGTGTGTTGCTGAGGCTAAAGGCTGTCTGTGAAAAGTCCAGTCAGCCACTGACTTGAATAGCTGACCTAAGTATGCAGAGTGATTATAATATATCTATATATCTTCATGAAAGAAATGTTTTGGGAAAATTCCCATTTTCACCCTTCTAATTACTATGAATCAGAAAGAGGTCTTCCCAGCTAAATATTATCTTACACCATTCCAAAGCAGTCTCTAGAGCTTTCTGTTCTATATCTGTCATGGACCCACCATTAATAAGACACTATAGTAGTGAGCCAGTGTGGGAATGTTGATGCATACCGACTCAAAAGTGATAGCAGACTTGTGCTACTTAGCAGCCAGTTGAACTGGCAGCTGGAGGAGGATGTTTTCTGCATGAGATTTAAGATCAGTCCTAGTGTGGGAACTTACAGGGGATGCTGTGAATGAAGATGAGGACATTTCCAATGAAAGCAAGAATAGACACTGTGAATGTGATTAAGCCAGAAGGATGCAGAAAGTGAAGCTGAGGAAAGCAGTGGTACAAGAAAGTGATGGATTGGATGGATAGCACAGCCTGTTTCAAAAAGCAGGAAAGATTAGTACCAGCTACTTTGTTAGAAAAATCAACAAGAGGAAGAACAAAATATAAACAACTTCCAAGAGCTGTCTTGCACACACCAGACAGGGAGTAGAAGCAACATCCACCTGTGTTTTGCAGAGGATCTGTGGAGCTCTGATTCCCTTTCCTGCCCTAGTGGTGTACCCTAGAGAAAGATTTTTCTCTGATTCATTTTTAGAGCGCTTAGTACAATGTCTGGATAAGAAGGTTGTAACTAGTCATCCCACTCTCCACAGATTATGTGCCAGCTTCTACTCACATTTTTTCACTTAATTATATGGTAATATTGGGATTATCTTACCCTTAATATAGCATAAGAGAGTATGAAGTAACTGTCCTTTCAAAATTATTCTGAGGATAAGTCTTTGGATTATGGTAATTATATGGTAATATTGGGATTATTTTACCCTTAATATAGCATAAGAGAGTATGAAGTAACTGTCCTTTCAAAATTATTCTGAGGATAAGTCTTAGGATCCTCCCAACAGCTACACAGGGTGTTATTTTTTCAAATTTGTTTCAGGGCATTTCTAGGATTAACATAGTCTGCTAACAATACTCTTAATACAGAGTTGCTTGAGAAGGCAAGGACACAGTGGAGCACATGCACTGCTGTCAAAAGTGGAAAGGAGTGTGCTTCATTTGAGATGGAAGTTTGTGAAATGCTGACTAGGCTATTTTAATTTTTTTTTGCACAGAAAACAGTGGAAAGACTACTAGCTTGACTAAGGGCTGTATAAATCTAATTAGAATGTTCAGGCTCAGAAGGGCAAGAAATTGTAGCTGGCACTGCTATTTAAATATTCATTTGTACTCCTTAAAAAAAAAAAAAAAAAAAACAGAAAAAAATTTCATCTAATTTTGTAAAAACCTTCCACATATCCTGCAGAGTTCAACTCGGCCTCAAAGTAGAACACTGAATTCATATTCTACACTTTAGTGTGAGGCTGAGTTTAACTTTGTATATTATATGTAACATAAACCATACCTAATGTAAGAAAGGAAAATATTGTCAGTTTAATTACTGCAGAGGCTGTTTTTCCTTTTGTGTAAGAAACAGTGTGGCCAGCAGGAGCAGGGAGGTCATTCTGCCCCTGTACACTGCACTGGTAAGGCTGCACCTTGAGTACTGTGTCCAGTTCTGGGCCCCTCAGTTTCGGAAGGATGTTGTCTTGCTGGAGCGTGTCCAGAGAAGGGCAACAAAGTTGGTGAGGGGTTTGGAAGACAAGCCCTATGAGGAGAGGCTGAGGGAGCTGGGGTTGCTTAGCCTGGAGAGGAGGAGACTCAGGGGTGACCTTATTGCTCTCTACAACTACCTGAAGGGAGGTTGTAGCCAGGCAGAGGTTGGTCTCTTCTCCCAGGCAGCCAGTACCAGAACAAGAGGACACAGTCTCAGGCTGCGCCAGGGGAGGTTTAGACTGGATGTTAGGAAGAAGTTCTATACTGAGAGAGTGATTGCCCACTGGAATCGGCTGCCCGTGGAGGTGGTTGAGTCACCTTCATTGGAGGTGTTCAAGAAGAGGCTTGATGGGGTGCTTGGTGCCAAGGTTTAGTTTTTCAGTTGTTTAGGTGGGTTGTATTGTATTGTATTGTATTGTATTGTATTGTATTGTATTGTATTGTATTTAGGTGGGTTGGATTGGTTGATAGGTTGGACGCGATGATCTTGAAGGTCTCTTCCAACCTGGTGTATTGTATTATTGTATTATTGTATTAACTTGGATTTGTAAAAATATATCCAAAAATATATCCATAAATATTTTTATATGTAAAACATATTAATTGATTAAATTGATTATTATTAAGTTATTGCTTTACAGACATTGAAACAACCATGCCTAGTTTTCCTTTTCCTTTTTTTCAGTTCCTCTTTTCTGATGAAGACTGAACTAAGAGACTGGAAAAAAAATAACATCCTTTCTAATCCTTTTATTTCTTAAGAGCTTTTTGGCTTTTTCTGGTGATATTAAAAAATAATATGGAAAAGTATGTTATTTGGTACTGAATGCTATCAGTTAAAATTGAGCAGTAGCTGCCAGATTTATATTTTATACTAGTTGATAGTTATGCAATGTAATTCATCCACTACATTTAAAACCCAATAATCTTGCTTTTGGTTTAATCGTTCCATGAGTGAGTTCTCAGAACTTATGTACCTCGATGTTAAATCATTCACAATTATCAGCATAGCTTTGCCCATTCTTCCAGGATATTTAAGTCTTTCTCTAATGACTTAAAAGGTGTCTCTTCATTTTGCTTTCTTGCAAAATCCCAAGAAAGCCTGAGATAATCTTTTAGCTCAGGAGATTTGCCTCTAAAATCTCACTTTAAATTTGACCTCAGGCTTCATGCATCTCACATAGGTGTAGGAACAATGACCATAGGATGTAAACAGTTTTTAAAGATGTTGTTCTTAGTGCTGGTAACCTTAGGGACACCATCCACAGACTGTTAAAATGCAAGCAGTTTTCTTAAATGATACATTTTTCATAGGTCATGCCATCCAAATGAGGAATCTATACTTTTCTTGGTCATCATTTACTATGACAGGCCTCAAACCAGAAGACAAATTTTGGTTATTTTCTTGAATGTATTGCTGTTATTTCTTCTTACTGCTGGAATTTCATCTACTCAAACATCTCAAGGATACTAAGAAGTTTTCTACATAATGGAGATTTCTTCTGTTATACAATACAATACAATACAATACAATACAATACAATACAATACAATACAATATAATACAATACACCAGGTTGAAAGAGACCTTCAAGATCATCGTGTCCAACCCATCAACCAATCCAACCCACCTAAACAACTAGATCATGGCACCAAGCACCCCATCAAGTCTCCTCCTGAACACCTCCAATGAAGGTGACTCCACCACCTCCACAGGTAGCCTATTCCAATGGGCAATCACTCTCTCTGTGTAGAACTTCTTCCTATCATCCAGCCTAAACCTTTCTTCTCATAATTGTTGAGGCTGGACAACCCTTTGAGCATCCCTTCTAACCCAATGCAATCTGTGAATCTGTAAATCATCATCATCATCTTCAACATCATCTATTATGGGTTACAGATGTTAGATGTCTTGTCAAAAGCAGTGGTCTTAGTGGGATCTTTCTTTCCTTTTTTTCCATGTATTGCTTTTCATTTGGATTGACAGCTCAAGTCCAAAGGGCAGATACATTTTTGCACATTGCAAATCATAGCATGGGACAGAACACATCCTCCTCTGCCTGGTTTTTAGTAAATAGAAAAGGAAGTTGAAATGATCACAGGAAAGAGCTTTAACTTGAAGAATATTACAGAGAATTAGGACAGTCAAAAGTGTAGGTGGCTGTACTGAAATCATTACCACTTTATAAAGTATCCCAAAAGATTTATACAGCTGAAAAACTGACAGATTCCCTTTCATTATTTTTTCTCCCTGAATTCACCATTTCAATGTTCAATGTAAAAATAGGGGAGCAATTAGTGATACTAGCAATGAGCATAACGAAGGCAAGGTATTGAATACAGCAGAGAGGCGTTTTCTGTGTGCAGCACCTTTGATAGCCCAGTCAGAAAACAGGGCTTTGATTACCGTAGCAACTATTTGAAGAAAGAAGTTTCCCTGCTGAATTTTTCATTGGCTTTAAACATAACACTAACCTTGCACATTCAGCAGAATTTGCCTTTCAAAGCCATAGCCATGCTTTTAGCTTCCAGAAAATGATACACTGAAGTGTTCTCATGGACCTGGCAATCAATTAGAAGAATCCATTCTCAGTGACCATATATATATATATTTATATATAACAGCTTCAAGTTGTTCCTTTGCTGCTCTTTCAGAAGAGTTTCATTGGTTACACTCAGTTTAAGATAGTACAACAGGCTGCATTTTTCATGTTCTTTGGTGGATCTACTTTCCTAAGTGCTTCACTTCATTGTAGCACTCAAATAGAATGCGATTGCAAAAGAGTACTTTTTCAAATAAAGAACTTTGGTCATTAAGCTTTGCAGAGAATCCCACACCACAGAGCTTCAGTGTAATGAAAACCACTTGACTGCACACATTTGGTGGCAGTACTCCTAGCTAGAGATAGCATGTTACGACTGCTATGTTACATGTATAGTCCTGCTAGTGTGAGGCATAATTAACTGAATTCAACTCTGCAGTCAGTAGATATGCTTCCTCTTCCTAAATATCTAACTCACTGGTGGGCAACAGAGACAGCAGGAAGCAGAATGACAAATGGAGAAAGAAACCTCAAAGTATGGACAGTACATTCTGAATGCTTGTTATCTACAATCATTTGGCCATTTTGAAATTTATAATTTAAATGTGACTTTTTTAGTCTTGATGAACAAAAACAGTAAAAAAAAGAAGTCATAATTGGATTATACTTAAAAGATACACATAATGATTATGATGTTCAGAAAAATGTTACCAGTTGCACCTATTAAAAAAACCCTTGCCACTAAACAACTATGTTAAAATAGCATTAAATCAGCAGAAGATTTCACCAAGTGGCAGAACATTGCTATTTTGCTATTCACAATTAAATTAGAGTTGAAACAACTGAAATTCAGACTTTTCTTGTTCAACTACACTTAATAACATATGAAGCTACGTCTCAGAAGTTTCCAACATAATGGCTTAGGCATGTATTTTCAAAATAATGTATTTCAAATGTTTAGCTCTTTTAGTTATGTTTAAATAAATTTTCATGGCAGAGCAAAACTCACATTCCTTATATCAAGGTGGCAGTCAGTCTGTTATTTCAAAAGTCACGTCCTTTCAGCAAGAATAGAGGTATTGCCTTTTGACATTGCTGTTTGAAAAGTTTCAAGCCAGCTGTTTCTAACAGCAGTGTATTTTGCTTTTCCCTATTTTGGGAAATGGACAAAATTTAACCAGTATTTCCACAACACCTCAGATGGTGATTTCAACAGTATCCTCCCATATGTATTATTGAGCAAAGCTGCAAAAGCTAAAAAGATATATTCATTAGGAAAGAGATAGGAAGCTTAGCTATAAGATCTTTTTCAAGACTGCTCTGCAAAAGTCCTTTGTGAAATTCATACCAGTTTCCATCCTAAGTGTATTATCCTGTTAATGGCTCTTTCATACTCCGTTAACTCAGCTATCTTACATTTAAGTATCATGTAAACCAGAGTAGAAAACCTTTGGGACATAGGGCTACCCTATGAATTTGTATTGTATTCAGCATACTGGGAATCATACCCAGCTGGGAATTACAATGAGTCCAGTGGTAGCTGTCAGTGCATTTTGATAAATCATACATTAAGGATTATTCATTTACAAGACTGTAGGCAGGAACTGTGTTACACTGTAATTTCAAGGTTGGTTTTCCCATGTAACAGTTCAGCTAAACCATGTTTCCTCTTTCCCCAAAACATTTTTCCCTTTCTATCAACATGTCTCCTACTGCATGACCCACCACCCACTGCCTTCATAGACAAGATGCAATAACTGACACATGCTTTAACAGATATTCAGCAAAGAGTCCTTTAATTAATTTCATGGTTTTTAACTTTTCAGTGAATAACTAAATGCAAATTTTCAAACCTGGCCTCTTATAATGTAAACCAAGATTTTTCAAAGGGAAAAATTGAATTCATCAGATTCTGCAGAGATAGAGACAGTGATAAAAAAGTAAAATCTTTATTTGTCAAATTTCTTTCAGGTGTACTACTTTACAGCATTTAACTAAGCTGTGAGGGATCATTTCACCATTCAGTTTGCAGAATAGATGGTTGTCTCAGGGATACAGCAAAGCATAAGTCGATGTGGATTTGTCAATTTGCTGTAGAAACTGAATAAAACTTGATTCTTGTTCAATAGAAATTGTATAATATTGCTGATTGGTGAGGTGAATGTCACTAAGGAAAATTTGAGTTAGTAAATATAAAGCTGAAACACACTCTGTTATTGTGTCTTTATAAATGCTAGTTTGTCATAGAATCATAGAATGGTCCAGGCTGGCTCCAAAAAGTCATCTAGTCCAACCTCCTCACAGTCATCAAGGACATCTCCAACTAGATCAGGTTGCCCAGGGCCTTGTTGAGCCTCACATTCAATATCTCTAGAGAAGGGGCTTCGACCACCTCCCTGGGCAACCTGTTCCGGTGTTTCACCACCCTCATAGTAAAGAACCTGTTCCTCATATCTAATCTAAATCTGCCTTTCTCTACTATGAAGCCATTGTCCCTTGTCCTGTCACTGCAGGCCCTTGTAAACAGACTCTCTCAATCCTTCCTGTAGGCCCCCTTCAGGTACTGGAAGGATACTATGAGGTCTCACGAGCCTCCCTCTTCTCCAGGCTGAGAAAGCCCAGCTCCCTCATTCTATCCTCATAGCAGAGGCGCTCTAACTCCCTGATCATTTCTGTGGCCCTCCTCTGGACCCTCTCCATCAGGTCCGTATCCTTCTTACACTGAGGGCTCCAGACCTGTGCACAGTACTCCAGATGAGGTCTCACCAGAGCAAAGTGGTAGAATCACCTCTTTGGATCTGCTGGCAACACAGCTTTCGATCCAGCCCAGGATGTGATTTGCTTTCTGGATACAGAAGGATATTCAGAATACATGGTCATTTTCATAGTCCCTTTGCTTCCTAAAAACTTTCAAACTCTCTCCCCTACAGAAGTGAATATGCTGCAATTCAACAGGCAGTAAGAACCTTGTCATGCTCTATCAACAAATGGAGGAGGGAGAATCACCTTGGTGATTCAAGATGTATTCTTAAAACAGGTTTTTTTTTCTTTAGCCTCTTTTTCATCTGTTGTGAAATGTAGACACTTCTATCTGACTTCTCATATTAATATAAACCTGATCCATAAATTTACTTGAAGTACAGGTCTGTCAAAGCAATATATTACTTCAGCTCTCACAGTATGAACTATAAATACTATGGAATTTCAGCACATGATACACAACATTACACAAAGAATATTAAAATTGACCTTAAATCTTACTGTTTACTTGTTTGAGCTTTCTTAAGGTATGATTTTGATGTTCTTACTGTTGCTGTTACTCTAATGATTTAACTACAGTTCTGAAAACAAGTATACTTCTGAGCTACAACCACTATTTCCAGCTTAGAGTGGCAGCGCCATTTTTCCCTCTGAAATGCAGGTGTGGTTTTCTGCAGTTCTCTTAAGGTACTAGAGAAAAGTATAATGAATAAAAATATATTAATGTGCTCAATTTGTCTCCAAACTTGACTGTAAATTTGACTGTATTGGGGACACGAAGCAGGTGACATGCTGAGATCATTTGGCCTATATTAGGTTTTAGTGGCTTGAGAGCAGGACAAAGCACCTGATGGCAGGGATAACACATTGAACGAACAGTAATTATGTGACTGAGCGTTATTTTATCAGCTCAACATGAGCAATTTTTTCTCATCTTATTGTCACACAGCTCTATGACAGGTAAACTATGTTGAGCTGAAATCCCATCTGTGTTCAGAACATCATGCACTTCCTCCAGGTTGGTTATTTCCTGCTGATCATGATTAATAGCTTGATAGCATTCAGAACTTAAGTAAGATAGGTAAATCTTACACTTGGAAATGAGTTACTCTTTCTTTGCATCCAGGTTACATGGGTTTCTATTTAAAGAAACAGGTGTTGCTATTCTAAAGTGAAACTAAAAACATATTCATATTTAAAATTTGCCAGACTACTGCAGTACCAGACTGTCTTAAATCACCCAGCTGTGGTCTAAATCCAAGCATCTCTCAAGTGCAAAGAAAGAAACAAATAAAAATTTGCTATGGTTCATGATTTAAACAACTGGCATTGACAAAGGAAGTACTATCACCCTTCCTTTTCTCTCCCTCCTATTAATGTGGGACTCAATTAGAGGAAATATGCCTATACCAAGAATAGCAAACCAGTTCTATCAGTATGATGCCTACAAAAATAAATTAACATAGAAGTAGTACAACACAAATGTCAATAAATTGCTTGTGGGCACTTGCACTAGAATCCCTGTACTGTATGCATTTGCTAACAAATTAAGCAGTGTAAGGCATCAGCCACGGTCAGGACAGCCCTTAACGGCTTCTGCCTTGGCTCACATCTCCCAGACAATTCATAGGTGCAGACCCAGTCTGAAACAATTTATTTCAGTGACATAACATGGGCACTGGCAATGTTTATTTTACTATTATATGTATATTTGCTGAAGTCTGTTCAATAATATGCTGAATATCCATGAAAGTAAAATGGGAATGGAACCCTGATTTTCTACTTCTGGTAGTACTTCTTTAACTGTAAAACTGGAAAAGTCTCTTTTCTTCCCTAGGGCCATTATCTTTAAATGTCTTCTGAAAAAAAAAAAAAAGAAAGAAAGAAAGAAAGAAAAAAGAAAGAAAGAAAGAAAGAAAAGAAAGAAAGAAAGAAAGAAAGAAAGAAAGAAAGAAAGAAAGAAAGAAAGAAAGAAAGAAAGAAAGAAAGAAAGAAGTCTGATTGAATACCAGCAATCACAGATAGTGATGTAGTTGCCTTTTTTTATCCTGTCAGGTTATGAAAACTATAATTTTAGAGGAATATCAATAAAATAACCTTATCATCAGCAGTATTGTCAGGGCTTGACATTGGATGTGAAACCAAAAGTGATCAGGAAGTGTGAACTCTATTCACTTTGCAATAAGCAAATTCAGTTCAACCACTTTGACACTGCATGGTTAGTCTTGAGACTCATCTGCTCTTGAGAGCTTTTCAACCCATGCACCATGAGAGGTGGTGGAGTCGCCATCATTGGAAGTGTTTAGGAGGAGACTTGATAGGGTGCTTGGTGCCATGGTTTAGTTGATTAGATGGTGTTGGATGATGGATTGGACACAATGATCTTGAAGGTATCTTCCAACCTGGTCTATTCTACTTCTCTTTTCTCTTCTCTTCTCTTCTCTTCTCTTCTCTTCTCTTCTCTTCTCTTCTCTTCTCTTCTCTTCTCTTCTCTTCTCTTCTCTTCTCTTCTCTTCTCTTCTCTTCTGGTGCCTCATACATGCAGTCAGACTCACTCAAGAATTAAGCAACTCTTACCTTTCTTATAAAGTGGACCACAGAGGGCCACAACATGAAAGACTAACAAAAGACACAAGAGTTATGTCAAAATATTTTTACTTCTCTTCCAATTACCTGACTCCTGCCTAAAGATGTTATTAGTACAAGCATTTCATCTATATCTCTAATTCTTAGAGCTATGACAGCTCCTGTGGCACTTTTCTCTCCAGTTTCAACCCAAAGTTTACTTGTGGCCAACTTGCCTGAATAGTCACTAGTCTTTAAAAATGATTGCAGATGTAAAGAAAATATTTCCTCTTCATCACAAAGAAAGAAGGAATGAAAAGACGGTCATACATTCTAACAGGAGGATACATAAAGCCATAGGAATAACAAATGAAACAGTAAAATCAAAGAGTTTTGTTTACCCTTTAAAAAGTGAAATTTTAGTAAATTGATAGGAACAGATTTACTGCTGGTGACAGGACATCTGTTTTTCACATTGGAAATCTGACTGGTAGAATTCATTGCCATAATATGTTACTGAGTTCAAGAGCTTTGTAAGCTTTAAACTAACTATCCACTAACATGGGTCATAGAAACGTGTATGATATTACATAGTTTCGTAGTTTCGTAGTTTCATAGTTTCAGTTAGGGTTGGAAGGGACCACAAGGATCATCTAGTTCCAACCCCCCTGCCATGGGCAGGGACACTCTACACTAGATCAGGCTGGCCAGAGCCTCATCCAGCCTGGGCTTAAACACTTCCAGGGATGGGGCATCAACCACCTCCCTCGACAACCCATTCCAGGGCTTCACCACCCTCATGGTGAAGAACTTCCTCCTCACATCTAGCCTGAATCTCCCCACCCCCAGCTTCATTCCATTTCCCCTAGTCCTATCACTACCTGATAGCCTGAAAAGTCCCTCCCCAGCCTTCTCGTAGGCCCCCTTTGAAAAGAATTATTTTGTTCCAAATGAGAATAAACCTTCATGATTTTATACATATACCTATCATTATCTGACAAATATTAAGAAAAAAAAAATCAATATGGACCAGTTATTTTAAAAGATATATTCATGTACAGGGACTTTGGTTTCCTGGTGAATTGAAAAAGAAAGAAAGGTAAATCAACCAAAAAAAACAACCTAAACCCATGCATCTCTGCACTGAGTCCAACCTGGAAAACAATGGAATGATCAGAGAAATGAAAAGAAAGTATGAAAGATGTCAAACAGATGCTCCAGTTTTAGTTCCAATAATATTTAAAATTAAATGGATTGTCTGAGAATATTTATTTTTTTAAAAAGGAAAGGAAAAAAAGAACAAAGACCTATCTCAGCGACTCACTGATGAGGATGCCTCAAGAGCAGGTTATTGGGTTCCTTTCTGGAAACCCAAGACTGGTTAATGGCGACCAAGGAAGAACAAGCAGTGAGATCGCTTCTCAATACCTGCAGAAGCTACCTTTTCAGAGCAGTGTGGTCTGTTAAACTTGCCTGCTACTGGGTAGTCCACTCAGTTTTTTCAGGGGGAGTGTTGTGCTGTTGGATTTTTCAAATAAAGTTTTGATGTCTCTTCTTTCCCCTATGGAGTACACAGTTTTTAAAATATTTTTTTTCTGTCTTTCCTGATAAAGATGCTCTTTGCATAGAATAATTAACATACTTGAGGAAAGAGACAAAGAAATTATTGGGAGTTTGGTGCCTTATCTATGTGTTTATGCCTATTTTGGTGTTTATGCAAATGGAATATCTCAATTAGGAAAAAAATATCTAAGTTCTATAGCTTTGTTACAGTCTGAAGGGGGAAGTTTAGCCTAGTTCCTGACTGCAAAGACTGAAAGTAATTACCATTGGATATAAAAGAAAAATAATGATAAGATATATATAATTCATTGGCTTGCTAACGGGGATATAGAGTAGAGGTATAAAAAGTTCTTTTCCCTTCTTTTTCTGTTGCTGCTGCTTTCAACTTCTCTCTCTCTCTTCAATGTCCTTGCCAGGGTTCAGTGAGTCAAGTGTGAGGTAATGGGAAGGAGGGAGTGGGGGAGGCAGTGAATGGTCCCTCTGGATCTGTCCAGGGGGATCTGAGGAGTTTCTGTGTTGTTTATAAATTGCAAATATATATACATAGAGTACATATATTGTGTATTTTGTACATATTCATTGCATTTCATACTTCCAGATTTTAGTTTGCTTGTAAATATAGCTTCATTTGCTTCCATCCCAAACTGAGCTAGTCTGGCCAGTTATTTTTGGGGGTAGTTCTCAAAATTAGCTGGGGAGTAATTCCAACCCACCACAAACTTCTACAAATAAAATTCAACTTCTGCTTCATTGTCTTCTCTACCAACAGTTTTGTTTGATTGGTTGGCTGGGGGGTTTTGGTTTTTGTTTATTTGTTTGTTTTTCAGTTCAGTAATACACTTGGTGCCACGGTCTAGTCATGGAGTCTGTGGTGACAGGTTGGACTCGATGATCTTCGAGGTCTCTTCCAACCTTGACAATACTGTGATACTGTGAGATAGATATATATATATATATATATATATATATATATATGCAGTTCAAAACAGAGAAATGCTTAAATGTGAGAAATGCTTAAATATCATTCTATATAAAGAGAGCTAGTATGCATTAATTTTGTTTATCTGTATGTCTATTGACTTTCAAAGGTAACTGTTGAACTAGGAAGTGAAACAAAGCACTATGAGTCATCAACTTTTCTTTTAAAATATTTTTCTGGAATTTCTTTTTTAAACAGGAGAAATGTGGAAGGTTCCAACTATACATGACCACTTCCATTCCAATTATTTGTTTTGCCACAATGCTACTCTTCAGCCCAATCATTAAAAACTGCTCCTGAGATGTTCATAAGCAAGCAGCCCTTTCCTTATGTTTTTCAAATCATGCCTCACCCGCTCATGATTTTAGCTTGAGTTGGCTTGTTTCACATTTCCAAACACATTTCTTTCTTCTACCTCGACCTGGATTCAAGGGTAACTTAAGGCAACACAAAGAAACATTTTTTTGTTTAGAAAACAGACATTGTAAGGTATTTGTTCAGACACAACATTTATCCCTCAGGGTTTAAACAGGGCTAAAGACAATGTAAGAAACACAGGACGACATTAGTAAATCACTCCCACTATGTTAGAGAAACATCCAAATACATATGAATAGTTACTATATAGATCTGTCTGCATGATCTGACAAGCCAGATATAATTTAGGTCTACCTTTATTTCCACTAAAGACAACAAAATCTTCATAATCAACTCCTTTCAAAATGGTATTTTAGGAATTCCCTCTTTAAAATGAAATTCGGAATGTATATGCCAGTTGACATAGGTCACATAAAGGTATACATTGGCACAGAAGAGAGCAGAGCTGCAGGCATAGATGGCTTCAGGTTCAAAACTTTATTTTTTCTTCTGTGCTGAACCTTGTTTTTTGGGTTCTTAAATGTTCTCTGCACTAAAGAACACTAGCAAACTGGGCAGTCAGAAGTTCTAATTTATTTCAGACTGTTCTTTTACCAGTGACATTTGTTTAGAAACACTTTTTCAGAAGGCTGTGGGGTTTTTGACTCTTTTAAGCAGAGACCAGCAATTTTCATATTCAAAGCAATCTGATCTGTTTGAGTGTATCTACTGATATCAAGACACATATTCACAAACTTGTGTGTTCTGCAGTATCTTTATACATAGCTAACAATACAATCTGGGCATCTGTGGTGAGACCTCCAGAAAAATAATTTGCTAGATGTAATTTGCTTAAAATTCACATATACAAAATAATGTTTAACAAAAAATATGAAAAAAAAAAAGAAAGATCACTCTTTCAGGATAGGAGAAACAAAATCCACAGAATGAAATATAATGAAGAAAGAAAGTAGCTTCTGAAAGTGTGTAATGAAATGTTACAAACAGGGGATTATAATAAAAACATAACACGTCATTCTAGGATGAATCAATTCTCTTTTCCAATCATATTCATCCTTAATAACACAGCTCTAATAGGCTCACACCTTTCTGCCAATTTCAGAAAAGACTGGTCCTGATCAATAGCATTTATTTAAAAGAAGCAGGAGAGGTGTTGGTGCCTGGGGGGACATGTTTTTCCTCATAAGGTGACTGCATAATGGTATAACGCCATGTGAAACACTGAGGCAATATTCCAGATAATCATCACTTCTGCTCATCTCTCATAACCCTTTCCATTTCAGTTATTTACTGTTTGGCTTATTTCCACATTTAGCACCTTAAAAAATACAGCTTAGTGCTACCTGTTTAGAACAGCATATTTTCTTGATTTTTGGGTAGCAGAAACTTCCTAAGAGATCACCCTCAAAGAAATTCTGAACAGTACTTGAGATACGGAGACGAGACCCAGGACATAGTATGCTACAGAGAACATTCCCCTACTGTGTGAAGCCTTTTTGTCTTAAATTCAAGTAATGGAATACAAGTCCTGTTTAAATTTGTGACTTTCAGAAGTAAACTTATGCTGCTTCTGATTCTGCTGCTTCAGCCCTCCAGATCTCAGTTTACATGGAAAATTCTCAGCCTTAAAACAGTTTTTTCCTAGTTTCTTTTTAAAAAGGCTTTCCTTAAAATATTCATTAGTGGTATTTGTTTCTCATATCATGCTTCAAAAACTTTCTAATCTAAACAAAATATTTCACAAACTTTATTCGTTACTCCCCAGCCAGTTCCCATGGCTTTCAGCTTAGAGTTCTTTTTTCATCATCCAATATTTCCTTTTGTTTCTCTTCAGAGCACAAAATTGCACTATTAGTCATTATAATCTCACTGAATGCACCTGTAAGTAAGAGGGAAGGGAGTGTTCCCTGGCAGAAAGGAGAATGTTCACTTCCGTTAAAATCCCCTAGCTCCAGAACATGGTGACAAGATCCAGGCTGCTTATTGAGAAAGTGGTTGATGGCCTAGGAGATTGGGAGAGTGCTACTTGAGACTGGAACAAAATGAGTAAAGGTATCCTCATGATTGACCAAGTCCTGGGGTCCAGGTCTGAATGCTGTTTCAGTTAGAACCCCCTATTCACATCAGAATGGTGATAGGGTTTAGGTTTTCAAGTTGAGGCTCATTTCTGCTTTGCAAGTTCAGATTTTGATTTCGAAAAGTTTTATTTCATGTTAATGTTACTTTGTTTTACTGGTTTTTTAATCCATCTTAATGTTTTCAGAAAGGGTGGAAGTCTAGGCCTCCTCAGTTAGCCTCTCAAGTGTTTTCATAATTGTCTTGTTTCTTCCTAACTCTTTTCAAGCAACCAGCTTTACATATGATTATTTTTCACATTTACTGCAATGGCCAAGGTGTTCCAGCTTGTTGACCTGACTAAAATCCCAACCCCAAAAAAGGATTGTTGGAGTTGCTAAAGGATTGATCAGAAATTATGGCTGGATAATAGCAGGATCCTGACACCACTTTCTGCTCTTCCTGGAAAATAGATGGTGCTGCCATCTCTACCAATTAATGGTTTCCAGCTAAAGAAGGAGGAAAATATAGGTCAAAATATAGTTTATACATGCCTTATGTTTGAATGGTTCTTTTGCCTAGGACTAGGAGTCACTCAGTGATTTTCTATCTGTTGCTTTCTCATACATATATAGGATTTTGTACTGCCTACAGACTGCAAACTAGCAGATGGGAACACGCATGCTATGTCCAAGACATTGCACAACCAAAATCCAGCTTAAACTCAAGAAGACCTAGCAGACACTGATTTCAAGTTCATATACCCTGTTTTCTAAAGACTGTGTTAGTCAAACTGATCATGATAATGCTGATAAGAGATTTTCTGAACTGAAACTAGCTCACATCCTGGCTACATGAGAGTCAGACCAACTCAGATTTAACTGCACTTGTTTAGGTTGTCATATATCTGTAAGCACTTAGCCTCAAAATGCCTGCAGCCAGTGGCCAACTCCAAGAGGTCTGAGTTAATGTCATATGCACCCAAATCAACACTTCAAAGTAATCAGTGCCTTGGATTAAAAGCCCACGAAATTCTGATACTTAGTAGTGGCCAAATAGAATCTGCTGAAATGTTAAATAAAAAGCTGAACTAATTCCCATTTTAAGGAACATTGTCAGTTTGAGCACATTTGACTATATGCTGGATGTGGGAAGCTCCTCTGCTGATAGATGCCTACACTTTCTAACTCTTCTTTTAATGTGAGAACACTCCTGGTGTCTGTTGCCTGTACAGTATTGTTACAGCATGGTAGTTTGATTACTGTGAAACGGTGGTTTAGCAAAGATACAGTTTAGAGATTTGTAGATAAAACAAAATATAAACCAAAATAATTTGATTTTAAAGACTAGAGGCAGTTGGTCCTGCTAAAATGTGCTGTGAGAAGCAGATTGCATGACTCACAGAGAAGAACGATATGGTGAAAAATAATGGTGTGATCGCTCAGGTATTCTCTTAAAATATATTTGGAAGTGGAATGTATCCAAAAAGTCTAGTAAAAATATTCTGTTGTAAAGGCTGGAGAAGCTGAAGGTGTGGAAAGTGCTTCTTTTTTACTGTGACAAAACTGTTCGCCACAGGTAACATAAACATTAGGTGTGTGTTAGATGCAAAACACAAATGTTTTTCTTTTATGGTATGAGGCAAATTCAAATGAAGCTAAAGTAAAGTGTATGGATGAGGGGATATGCAAAAATGCCTTATGGTTTCTCTCAAAGGCAGTTGCATACAATAGCACTGGAGCTATCTTGTTTTAAAAAATATTTAAGCATTTACTTCTCAATAAATCATCTTTTATGCCTTGGCACATTGCATACCTTTCAAGTGTTGGAGCAATCTAAATGTGTGCTTTTAACACTGTTTCCCACAATATTATCGTATCTTTCTGCTCTGCATGACCAGATGCATAAAAAAAATGGTCAGATGTTTGTAGTTCCAGAGTAGTGGTTATTAGGTTAATGCTATCTGGAGAATGAGGATGAGTCAGGTAGCACAGGTGTCTATCCTGGGCCTGTCCTGCTTAAGCACTGCCCAAGTGCAGGTATCATCAACTTCACAGATGATTCCAAACTGAAGGGATGACTTGATACACTGGAGAGCAGGTCTACCATACTGAGATACATGCACAGGGTGGAAAGATAAGCTGACACAAATTTCATAAAACTCCAGCAAGAATAAATATGAAATCCTTCACCTGGGGAAAAATAATTCTTTGCACAGTCTGGAAACCAGCTGTCTAGGAAGCAATTCTGCTGAAAAGCTAGTACAGCAAGATGCACAGGAGGCACCAGTGCAACCTGTCAGACAGGATGGCCAGCAGTATCCTGTGCTGCATGAACAGGTGCACAGTCAGGAGACTGAGAGAGGAAATTATTCCTTTCTAGTCAGCATTCATACTAGAATATTATGTCAAGTTTTGGGTGCCCCAGAAGACGTAAACTAAAGTG
This sequence comes from Colaptes auratus, assembly GCA_015227895.2. Classification (NCBI taxonomy): domain Eukaryota; kingdom Metazoa; phylum Chordata; class Aves; order Piciformes; family Picidae; genus Colaptes; species Colaptes auratus. Next base: position 13,880,363 of record CM037641.1, on the reverse strand, counting down.
AGTTCAGCAAATGGCAAGCAAGACAGTCAGGGAGCAAAGCAAAGCAAGGGGAGACTGATGGACAGGGTCTTGTTCAGCCTAAGGAGCAGACAGCTTCTGGGGGACCTAAAAGCTGCCTGTCAGTAGTTTCAGAGAAGTGATCAAGGAGATAGAGATAAGCTCTTCACAATGGTGTTTGGTAAAAGGAGACTCAAAAGACATAAATTGAAATAAGAAACATTCATATTGGGTACAAGTTAAAACCTTTCTCCTCAAGAGGATCGTCAAGCAATAGACTGCTTGTCCATTTATCACATTGCTCAGAGAGACTGATCAGTTCCCATCCTTGATAATTGGGGAATCTGATTTCTTGCTTATGGTGATGTTAACTTCCTGCCACTGCATTTTCACTGTGATCACCAAGTCAACATCATTTACTCAAGCTGCATGACACATTGTAACTTACCATTTAAGTGGTTTGGCAATGTGCTTACATCCTGTCTTTGTCTAATTTAGTAGGCACAAGAACGTTTAGTAACTATTGCTATTTAAAGATTAGTAGCTGATGGATGATGATGGTATTTTAGTAACTTGCTTCTTTACAGTAGAGTGATGGAGTTGCTTTTTTGTTCGTTGGCAATGCTAGGGGTTCTTTACACTAGAAATGTAGACTGTATTAACTCTTCTGGAAAGACTGTGTAGCTGCTCCAATGTGGGTATGGATGCAGTTATATTTATCAGACGATGATTAATGCAGGCATAGCCATTGCTATAAAGGATACACTATTTATAAGCCATTTCTCTATCAGTGGAACTAGACTCATGCTACTTTTACGACAAAGTTATTCTTGATAGATCAGACTGGAAGGGACATCCTGGCAAATGTCTTCTGAATTCCTTCCTTCCTTCTCTTTCTCACTAGTTGGCCCCTGCATCTCATCTCTTTTCACAGTATTTACTAGCCTCTTCCTCTGCCTTTTTTTTTTTTTACAAGTTTCTTATCATTTACTGTCTTCTGATAAGCTATCGCTGCTGCATCTTCATCATAGTTTCTTTGTCTATAATGATGCAAACACAGCCGTGCTTCTCTGATCCATCAGATACATTGCAGAGTTTGACTTTCAAATTATTGCATTCATTTTAAAATCTGTCACATCTGTGAAAATTTGAAGGCATATTGTGTACACTTCTAAATACTGAAACTACTTTCTGTGTAGAGTTTTGAGACTGTAATCATGTGGCTAAATCTAGTCATAGATAGCACTTGAAATAACACTGCAAACTTTCCTCACACATATATGGGCTTCCTTCAGCTGCATTCCCATTTTTAAAAGTCTAAATAAGGAAAAGTTGTGAAGCTTCACTTCACAGTTGTGGCCAGCTCAGGGTCCTGTAATACTCAGAATGAAGTTCACTCCATTGTCTTGAATGTCTAATTTTCTAGTGGCATCACAGCAGTAAATGATATATGCAATCGATTTTTTTGTTCCACAGTATGATTTTTGACAGATATTTCATTTCTTTTCAATGATTTTCAGTTTATTTATTACAAGCTAATTGAGAAGGACTTTGAATTTCATTGCAACAGGATACTTGTTTCTAAAAAATTTACTGTTTCAAAGTTTCATAGTTTCAGTTAGGGTTGGAAGGGACCACAAGGATCATCTAGTTCCAACCCCCCTGCCATGGGCAGGGACACTCTACACTAGATCAGGCTGGCCAGAGCCTCATCCAGCCTGGTCTTAAACACCTCAAGGGATGGGGCCTCAACCACCTCCCTCGACAACACATTCCAGGGCCAAACAGTTTCAAACAGTACTGTTTCAAACGGTAATGGAAGAATTTAATGAAGTTAAGCACTGTGAGAGCCCAAGCACCGTGATTCTGTCATCTTGTAGTGGTATTGCCACGTTTCTGCCCTGGACTAACAACCATGATTCCAGGAAATACATGGACATGTTTCTAGAGACATTGTTACCAAGTGTATATTGGGTTTGCATGGCAAGATTTTGGTAGCAGGGTGGATACAGAGGTAGCTTGTGTAAGAAGCTGCTAGAAACTTCCCCTCTGTCCAGTAGAGCCAATGCAAATATTTTTTGGTGGTGGCCTCCAAAGTAACAAGAGTTCTAAAATACAAGCTTGGGTCCATAATAATCTTTAGATTCTTGTAGTTTCCTTGTCTATGAATGTCTAGTCATATTACTATCCAAACAGGAAAAAATAAATTTAAAATAGTATTATAAAATGTAATAAAATAATATTTCTGCATATATCATTTCATTGGCTATCATGAAATGATATCCACTGTGTACATATCCACCTGCACACAAATATGCACATACAATGCACGAAGGGGTCAAATTACCTCCTTGGAAATGCCAAAGAGACTAATTAACTTGTCCTGGGGACCTAATAATATCTATGGAAGTGTCTTGTTTAGAAAACACTAATAAATCAAATTTGTGCTGGCTGAAGTTGAAAACCATACTCAGAAGATTACCCCAACACCAACCAGCAGGGAATGTAAATCAAATTCACATTTCAAGGTGATTTCTATTTGACATTTCTAGTGTGCCAGGTAATATTTCAGGTCCAACTAGTTTAATCAGGTCTTTCATAAGACCTGTCAATACATTATGTCACCCTAGACATGTTTTATATTAAAAAGCAATATGCTTTTCTTATTTTAATGTATCACGTAGGCACTCTTCTCCTACACTCATGAGTAATTCACTCCTGTTACATTCAGTAGAGGTGGAAAACAGGATTCTCTCTGTTTCTTTCCTCATAATCAAGTTCAAAGTTGCTATTGGTAGTAAAGGCCAGTAATGAGTGTGTAAGAGCGCACAAAGGACTTGTACTTTCCTAGTTGAAAGCACAGAAATTACTGCAAATGTAGAATTCATTAGTACCATATGTTTAGGACATTATAAAAATGCAGACAAACCATGCAAAACTGCATGAAATTCATAAGAAAGTGACTACGTCTTCCTAGGCAGGTGAAAGAAACAAGACACAGAGGACAGATCTCAAAGACTCAGTGGAATTTCCTACAGTTCTGTATTTTTAGTTACAATGCATTCATATTTGTTTCAAAATGCAACATAATTTTCATATACATAAAATATGCAAATATTTAAATGGAGATTATATATTTAATTTAAAAATTATATATTTATACAAGTGTACAACTACCTGAAGTGTCTACAACTGCCTGAAGGGTGGTTGTAGCCAGGAAGGGGTTGGCCTCTTCTCTCTAGCAACCAGCACCAGAACAAGGGGACACAGTCTCAAGCTGTGCGAGGGGAAGTTTAGGCTCGAGGTGAGGAGAAAGTTCTTTACCAAGAGAGTCGTTTGCCATTGGAATGGGCTGCCCATGGAGGTTATCTGAGGACACACAGTCTCAAGCTGCACCAGGGGAAGTTTAGGCTCGAGATGAGGAGGAAGCACTTCACTGAGGGAGTCATTCATCATTGGAATGTGCTGCCCAGGGAGATGGTGGAGTCACCATCCCTGGAGGTGTTCAAGAGGGGATTGGACCTGGCACTTGGTGCCATGGTCTAGTCATGGAGTCTGTGGGTGACAGGTTGGACTCGATGATCTTTGAGGTCTCTTCCAACCTTAGTGATACTGTGATACTGTATAGTGTTTCTACTTATAGCTCTAGATCACAGAATAACTGAATTACAGAATGTTAGAGGTTGGACAGGACTTCAAAAGTTCATCTAGTCCAACCCCTTTGCCAGAGCAGGATCACCTATACCAGATCACACAGGAATGCATTCAGGCAGGTTTTGAATATCTCCAAAGAGGGAGACTCCACAATTGCCCGGGACAGCTTGTTCCAGTGTTCTGTCACTCTCACAGTGAAAAATTTTTTCCTCATGTTTCCATGGAACTTCCTATGCCTCAACTTCCACCCATTTCCCCTTGTCCTGTCATTGGGCATCATGGAGAGGAGCCTGATTCCCTCCTCTTGGCATTCACCCTTTTCATATTTATAAATATTAATGAGGTCACCCCTCATACATTTCTTCATTTGCAGAAACTCCAGTGGAAGAAAGCCAAAGATACAGCAAGGCACAAAAATTATGGGAATGTACTGATAAGACAAAAGTAAGGATTTCCAAGAAAGTGTGTATGCTAAAGAAGGAATTGAAAAAGTATTTTCAAAAACAAATCTTTATTTCCCCTCTTCTTTACCAGTTCTCCAATACTGTATAAGATGAGAAAGGTTTAAACAAAATGTCATAGGTAAAACAAAAAATCCAAGAAAAATACTTGGAATCTTATCATTGCCCTTTTCTGATCCCTGTTGAAGCTGTGGATATTGCTGATACTGATGGGTATTTTCTGGTTTGCTGGTTCAAGTCAAACTGTCTGGAGAGCTTTATAATTAATTTGTCCTCATTCCATTCTGAAATTAAACACCATATTCTTCACATCTCTATGGAGAGATTGAGCTTTGAATGACAGGAAGGAGATTTATCGTTAATACACAATAAATTCATGTTGACATATGGCTTTAAACTTTAGAGGGACATCTGTAGCCTGAGGCATAAGAGCTAGAAATGTACTTGTTATATAACTATTTGTACATCTGAAGATTTTCTATATGTTTACCTGACTGCAAACAGAAACAGATTTTCAGAAAAAAAGATAAATTATCAAAATATTATTAATCATCAGTTAATTCTCCTGCTGTCATTGATTTCTTTACGAAAATGACAGTTTAATTTGAAAAGAAGTACTCTGATAACATACATGTGTTGGCACAATCAACAAATAAGTAACTATGCAAGAAAAAAATGTTAGCAAAAAAAATATATAAATAGATAGCTGCCATTTCAAGCATCCTTTCTTTCAGTTATGCAATTCCTGCAATACACAGCTTGAACAGAACCATGCAAGTTTCGAGTCCTTATAAAAAATGGTTCAGAGTTCATACGTTCTGACCAACACAACTAATTACAGGGAAATGGAAAAAGAGTCTTATAAACTGTGGCAGTTTGGGCTGGGTGCCTCCAGCTGCTGGTGCCATGTAAGACACACCTTCAGTGCCCCGGGTGTCCAGCCCAGTGGGTGGACACAGGAAGCTGCATATTTCATCCCCATAATATCCTGCTCCCTATAAATCTATCTATCAGAAAAGTCTCATACTTCCTCTTTCTTCCCTCACCGTTCCTGTGGGAGATGCTCTCTATCTGGTAATGGAAAGGGAGTTATCTCAAAGGCCTTTTAGGCCTGGCTAGGCCTAATGCCAAGAGGAGAAGGGGGAAGGGCAATCTCAGATCTGGCCAGCTGAGATTAGCCTAACAGTGGAGGGGGCGAAGACAGATCCCTGAGGGTTTTGGGTGTACCCTCAGGTAGGGAGAAGGGGAGTGCTGGGAAGGTTCTGGGTATGCTTAGGGATCTTCTTTTGTCACTGCACTTGTGGTTTTCTGTAAAACACTCACTGCTTTTCCATTTAAACTTCCCAGGACTTCTGCAGTCTGTTTGTCTGAGTCTCATTTTCTGCCCTGGTGGGAGGCAAGGGAGGATCTGTCTCAAACTAGCACATAAACAATGCTGAGAACTTTGAAAGCATTTTCTGTCAAAAGTTCTCTTAACTATGCCATATTCATGACATCAGATTGTTACACAAAACCCCAAACAAACAAAAAAACCCCAACCAAACAACAGGATTATCAACGTATTCAGAAATGTAAACAGAGCAAGTAAAACTAATTTCAAGTATTTGACATATACAAATTTGTATAGATTTTCTACTATGAATATAGTGCTTTTGATAAGCTTGCCTAAATAGACCTCAGTAGAGAGACTAAAAACTCATTATGCTTCTTTTGTTCATGCATCTGTTCATACACTGAGTCTCTCAAACATATGTTTTTACTCAGTCATTTTGCTGTCTTTAAACATATATTTGACTCAGTGGCTTATTATTTCAAGTATGAACCATGATCTTTCATTTAGTTGGCTGTAACCATGTTATATTAGATTGGTGGCTTGTTGAACACGGTATCTGATCTAAGGCTCAAATTCCTAACTGGAAAACAGGGTAAAGCTTTTTTAATAGTGGCTATGACCTTTAAAAAATAAAATTTCCTCTTTTAATAACCTTGCAACTATGCTCAGTCAGATGACTGTCCAAGAAAAGCAAATAGAAGATGGTGGCAAACATCCCATAACAAAATAATTTAAAGCACCTCATGATGATCCAAAAAAAAAAAAATATTCCTTAAACTTAATATCCCTCAGTTCAGCATACACTGATGGTCCTGTGAGGCTGTGTAGAAGTAGAGTGCTGCAGATGGTTCTATACGTTTGCAATAATGTCCAGGTATCTGATGGGAGAAATCAAAGTCACAGCACTATACCTAAAAATTGTCTAGGATGTGTCTTATTACTGGAATTGAAAAGTCAAATTCAGAATTTAGAACAAAAAAGAAAATAATATTATGCTTCTCTTATGTGTACTTGGTTTTGAACGATACAATGAAAATATGATTTATTTTTTTTCTCAAGACCTGTGACTCATTCAATGCATAGATTTGATGACGCTCATTTAGGAACAGCTGTTCGAGATTTGTTTCTTTTCATTGTTATCTATGTGGTTTCATGTGCTGCTTTTACATAGTAATCAAGCTCTCTTTTGAAGATAAGATGCATACTCAGGGGTTTTAAATAGTTCTCTAGTTTTCAAGGTTGTTTATCACCTCCAAATCGCCTCAGAAATAATTTGAAGTATTTGTCCACCATATTTAAATGCTCTTTAAATTCCAGCTAATTATTCATTTGAAATGTATTTGGATTTTTAATTTCTGTGTTCAACTATGAATTCAGCTCCTAATGAGGTATACTTCAGAAGAAATGTTAGATTATTTTTTTGTTATCCTGTTTTCCTGGCTTCAGTTGATTGGCTATGTGAGGAACCAAGACTGTTTAGTTTGAGGAGGCTGAGGGAAGACCTTATCGCCCTCTACAACTACCTGAAAGGACGAGATATAGAAGTAGGTGCTGGTATTCTCTCACAGGTAATTAGTGATAGAACTAGAGGGAACACACTTAAGCTGTACCAGCGTAGTTTTAGGCTAGACATTAGAAAGAAAAAAAAAATCACTGAAGGAGCAGTCAAGTATTGGAACAGGCTGCCCAGGGAGGTGGTTGAGTCACCATCCCTGGAGGTGTTTAAAGGTCATGTCAATACGGTGCTTAGTGATGCAGTTTAGTGGTGAACTTGGTAGAGTAGGACTAATAGTTGGACCTGATGATATCAAGGGTCTTTTGCAACCTGAATCATTCTGTGATTTAGTGATTCTATGAAAAGAAAATTGTTGACAGGTTTGGAATTTATTTTTTTTTCAAAAGTCTGAGGACTTTTTGTTGTTGTTGTTGTCCCTAAGTCAAAACTTTAAAGAATATACTGACATCTCTGAACACAAAAAAAAAGTACATCAATATATGGATTGTGGCACTCTCTGTAATGATCAAGCAAATAGCTACTCTCAGCTGTAACGAAGTAATAGCAACGGGGTGATCTAATAGCAATGTCTGGAATGGGATATGAATTTGCCTCTTCCAGCACAGAAGCAAGACTGCTTAAGAATTTTTTGAACTCTCTCATAATTATTATCTTCCTGCTTCTTACAATTTCTTCCACTCTTACAGTGTATATCAATTAGAAATTCCAAAGATCATTAGAACCAGCTCACTATGTTTAATTAGTGTTGTTGACACACTAATGAATAGTCTGAAAGTAGGAGAAATCAAGCAATAGGTGAATATATTTAGTATATAAATTGATCCACTACGTACTGTCATCCAGTGAGATGCCTCAGTTCAAGCTAATCCATGCTTGTAACAAAGTTGGTGAGGGGTTTGGAAGACAAGCCCTATGAGGAGAGGCTGAGGGAGCTGGGGTTGCTTAGCCTGGAGAAGAGGAGACTGAGGGGTGACCTTATTGCTCTCTACAACTACCTGAAGGGAGGTTGTAGCCAGGCGGAGGTTGGTCTCTTCTCCCAGGCAGCCAGTACCAGAACAAAAGCACACAGTCTCAGGCTGAGCCAGGGCAGGTTTAGACTGGAAGTTAGGAAGAAGTTCTATACTGAGAGAGTGATTGCCCACTGGAATCAGCTGCCTGTGGAAGTGGTGGAGTCACCTTCATTGGAGTGTTCAAGAGAGGCTTGATGGGGGCTTGGTGCCAGGGTTTAGTTTTTTAGTTGTTTAGGTGGGTTGTATTGTACTGTATTGTACTGTTTTGTACTGTATTGTACTGTATGGTACTGTATTGTATTTAGGTGGGTTGGATTGGTTGATGGGTTGGACGTGATGATCTTGAAGGTCTCTTCCAACCTGTTGTATTGTATTGTATTGTATTGTAATGTCTCTGATGGCCAAAATGTATGGTGTGGCTGTGGCACACCTCCATCGCAGTTACTTCAGGCTGAAATAATCCTGGTTACTGTATTTTCCAATGAGTTGTACATCTCAAACATCTACATATACATTTTTTGGTGAAGAATGAAATGTTGCATAAACCTGATATTACAAATTATGTGGATTCAGAAAATTAGTACTTCTTCAGTTTTGAAACTTGAGATGCACTGCCATCACCTATTCATTTGCTCACTTACGTTTACATATAGTTGCATTTGGCAACCCATCAGTTTTCTTTGAAGCTTTTTGAAACTGGCAGTTGTTTAATGATTTGGGGTTTGTTTTTTTGGTAGTTTTGAGAAGCTGCTCAGCTTCAGACCAGAATGCAGTGTGTTTCATAGCTTCTTTCTGAACTGATTAAAACAGTTGTTAGCATTCTTGTGTGCTCTGGGAATGACCAAGAATAAAAATGTCTTTATAATTGTCAGTTATTCTTTTTGTTGATATAATTGATATAGTAATTGTCTTGTATTTAAGTTTTGGGGGTTCTGGGGTTTTCTGTTTGGTTGGTTCTGTTTTGTTGCTGCTGTTTGTTTTTACTTTGCCCTAGGGAGCACAGCACAGCACAACATGGACCAAAGCAACAAAATACTATGAATTAAATACATTATTTTAAGACTCTTAAGTGTTATAGTTGCAGATATAAAGAAAAAGCTATAAAAGGGACCATTTTACTGTTGACCCTCTCGTTTTACTACATCTATTATAGAGCAGGTCAAGATTGCTGAAACAAACTAAATACATACTTCCAAAGAACTTCCACAGCCAAAAATACAATTCATTCCAGAACTGGTATGTTTCACTGAAACCAGAAATCCTCTGCAAAGAAAAAGTGTCATTGTCACATATTGCTTGTTTTTTTAGAGGTATATTTTAAGTGTATAGTCAAGGTTTTATACTGAATACTAAGAATACTAAGGTACAGGAGAATGATGCCACAGTGCCTGTGAACTCCATGATGTATCTTTTGCATGAGCACACCACTATAATCTCCAACTTCAGATGAGCCTGTAGGAAGGTGATAGCAGTAAATGTATTTGTTATTTCACAAGCAGATTTTTTTGTGATTCATTCTGGTCTGGTATGTCCTGCCAAGTATTTTCTCAATATATAGTTGGTTATTACAGAAGCTTTTTCAGGTGACACGATATAAAATTTGACCTATCAATCTCTTACCTGTTAGACATTCATGAATAAATCACCCATTCATGCAAAATTCAAAGAAAGCAGCTGTTTAATCTGTGATTTAATCTGCTGTCAATCTTACAGAAAAATCTTTGCAATGTCACACACTAAAGCAGAAACTTCAAAGAAATGCTGATTACCAAGAAGTGCAAAAGAGGTTTGCACTTTTTTTCCCCCCCCTTATGCCTTGAAAAATCGTTTTAGAAATAAAAGACATGGGTTGATTTATTTTTTTCCCTTTGGACACATTTAGGATTTTGGTATCTAACCACTAAGTTTCTGCATTTAGTTACAGGAATCATGTGTATGCACAGAAACCAGTGCCCAAGTGTTGAAGAAGTCTCTAAAGTTTCTGAAAAGGGACCAGATAAAGAATAGGATGTGAAGTGACAGCTTTGGCTCCAAAGTGTTCTTGGGCATTGCAAAGAAAGGCACTAGAATAAACTCAGCAAAATCAGTTTGGGTTAATTAGAGCAGTTGCATCATGGTTTGTGCAGCTGTAGAGCTTTAGGATCTCCTTGATCAGCTAAAAAATACCACAATTATGTAGGCACTGGAGGCACAGTGCTTATCCAAAACTGTTGAGGATGGTCAAAATTTTTTTAAGTCCAGTGCAGATTTGCTACAAAGATGTAATTCTGGTTGCCCACAGGAAAGTTTTTCATAGGATCCATACTACAGATCATAGTTTCATAGTTTCATAGTTTCAGTTAGGGTTGGAAGGGACCACAAGGATCATCTAGTTCCAACCCCCCTGCCATGGGCAGGGACACTCTACCCTAGATCAGGCTGGACAGAGCCTCGTCCAGCCTGGTCTTAAACACCGCAAGGGACGGGGCCTCAACCACCTCCCTGGACAACCCATTCCAGGGCTTCACCACTCTCACGGTGAAGAACTTCCTCCTCACATCAAGCCTGAATCTCCCCACCTCCAGCTTCATCCCATTCCCCCTAGTCCTATCACTCCTGATAGCCTGAAAAGTCCCTCCCAGCCTTCTTGTAGGCCCCCTTCAGATACTGGAAGGCCACAATGAGGTCACCTCGGAGCCTTCACTTCTCCAGACTGAACAGCCCCAACTCCTTCAGTCTGTCCTCATAGGAGAGGTGCTCCAGCCCTCTGATCATCCTCGTGGCCCTTCTCTGGACACGCTCCAGCACCTCCAGATCCCTCTTGTAATAGGGGCTCCAGAACTGGACGCAGTACTCCAGGTGGGGTCTCACCAGAGCTGAGTAGAGGGGGAGAATCACCTCCCTTGACCTGCTGGCCACACTTCTCCTGATGCAGCCCAGGATCTGATTGGCTTTCCGGGCTGCAAGTGCACATTGAGAGCTCATGTTGAGCTTCTCGTCCACCAGCACCCCCAAGTCTCTCTCCTCTGGGCTGCTCCCCAGCCAGTCACTGCCCAGCCTGTATTTGTGCCTGGGATTGCCTCGACCCAGATGCAGGACCCTGCACTTGGTCTTGTTGAAGCTCATGAGGTTGGCCTGTGCCCACCTCTCCAGCCTGTCAAGGTCCCTCTGGATGGCATCCCTTCCCTCCAGCGTGTCTGCTGCACCACACAGCTTGGTGTCATCAGCAAATCATCTTCAGTCACGCTACAGTAGAGGTCAAAACCTTTTTACTGTTGTCTTTATTAATGATACAAATAATCTGGAGAATTCAATTAGATTTAAAGCATATTAAATTGTAAATATAACATCTGCCTGATTCTGTTAGGATCTTCTGGCTTGGAAACTAAACGACAAACACTAACACAAGGTCATCTTTTGGTTGATGAGAAGTGTGAACAAAACCAGATTAGATTAAATCATAGCACATTTTTTCCACTTGCAAGACATTTGCAATAGATGATGCTTTGTGTCAATCATGGGCTCTTGTAGTCTGTGATCAAGAGGATTGTGTCACAGAGTACCTGAAGAGTCCAACGTGTGTAAAGAAAAAGTGTAGTTATTGGATATAAAGTTTCTCTTGTGCCTAGGAACAAACATGATTTTAATTGCTCTTTAGCAAGACTCAGAGAAGGAAGTAGCAGCAGTAAAAGCACATCCAAATCATTAGAAGGCAAATATTTAGTGAGAGATTTCACAGATGACAGTTGCCAGGTCCGTCTTTTCAAGACAATAAGTTTATCATAAACTGCTTTTGGCCTACATTCAGGAAAACATAGAGCATTTTTAGAATGAAGTACAGTATGGAATTTACCTGCAATAAGTGTAAGAAAATCTCACATTCACTTTAGGCAAATTGAAGACATTAGAATCATAGAATCACAGAATCATAGAATCAACCAGGTGCTGCCCAGGGAGGTGGTGGTGTCACCACCTCTGGAGGTGTTTAAGAAGAGCCTGGATGAGGCCCTTGGTGCCATGGTTTAGTTGATTAGACAGTGCTGGGTGACAGGTTGGACTTGATGATCTCATTCATACTAGTTGTAGCTCAAATCTGAGACGGAGTAAATTTATATGATGGCTGAAGTGAAACATACAGAACAATCATGTTGTATGTCAAGCTAACCAAAATGTTGAAGGAAGTTCATCCCTAAACTAGAGTTCAGATTTATCAATGATGTCTCATTCATTTTCAATTAAAAAAAAAAAAGTTCATTATTTACTTCAGGTAAAGGGAAGCACCATTGCTTTCTACCTCCAGCTGAAACACTTCTCCTCAATATAACTAGTAAAAAATACAGTTGCTTCCATGACATCTAATAGTTAATTGTGAAAATATCTGAAAATATGCATGAGCTCTCAGTGTGCACTTGCAGCCCGGAAAGCCAATCAGATCCTGGGCTGCATCAGGAGAAGTGTGGCCAGCAGGTCAAGGGAGGTGATTCTCCCCCTCTACTCAGCTCTGGTGAGACCCCACCTGGAGTACTGCCTCCAGTTCTGGAGCCCCTATTACAAGAGGGATCTGGAGGTGCTGGAAGGTGTCCAGAGAAGGGCCCGAGGATGATCAGAGGCTGGAGCACCTCTCCTGTGAGACAGACTGAAGGAGTTGGGCTGTTCAGTCTGGAGAAGTGAAGGCTCCGAGGTGACCTCATTGTGGCCTTCCAGTATCTGAAGGGGGCCTCCAAGAAGGCTGGGGAGGGACTTTTCAGGCTATCAGGGAGTGATAGGACTAGGGGGAATGGAATGAAGCTGGAGGTGGGGAGATTCAGGCTGGATGTGAGGAGGAAGTTCTTCACCATGAGGGTGGTGAAGGCCTGGAATGGGTTGTCGAGGGAGGTGGTTGAGGCCCCATCCCTGGAGGTGTTTAAGACCAGGCTGGATGAGGCTCTGACCAGCCTGATCTAGTGTAGAGTGTCCCTGCCCATGGCAGGGGGGTTGGAACTAGTGATCCTTGTGGTCCCTTCCAACCCTAACTGAAACTATGAAACTATGAAAAAGCTGTTAAGGAAGAGGCAAACAAATAAAACAGTTACATGCTGGATTACATTCTGTAGTGCTGAAACACCCATGACATCAACAAGACCAAAAAAAAATCTATATTATTCTGTGATGGCATTTATGTTAGTGCTCAGCTTACTTCTGTATCATGACTTCATTTTGATCCTTTCCTCGTGGTGAGACAAGGAAAGAATCATGTTTCTGGAAAAACATATTAAAATACACGCTGCTTTCTATACCTGAAACTTATCTAAATAGTATTTGAATTTGTGACCTTTTTTCTCACATGTTGGAAGCCAAGAGTTCATCTCACTTTACAGAGCAAATATTTTTTGGAATTTATTCTTTGCCCTTTGAAAATATTGCATGAAAGGGATTAAAATTGGATCTAGTTGTCAGCTTCTCAGAAATTCCCTTTAGAAGGTTGGTGCTATTTATGGCAAAAAGTTGAAGCTTTGCATGACATTCAAAGGTATTACCACAAAGCAGCAAAATTTCAGATTAAAAAAAAAAAGGCATGAAATATAGGATTCCTTTAACTCTGACCAAATCTGCACAAAGCTCGGTATTAGAATAGAATAGAATAGAATAGAATAGAATAGAATAGAATAGAATAGAATAGAATAGACAAGGTTTGAAGATACCTTCAAGATCATCATGTCCAACCCATCATCCAACACCACCTAATCAACTAAACCATGCAACCAAGCACCCTCTCAAGTCTCCTCCTAAACACCTGCAATGATGGCAACTGTACCACCTCCCTGGGCAGCCCATTCCAACGGGCAATCACTCTCTCTATGAAGAATTTCTTCCTAACATCCAGTCTAAACCTCCCCTGGCTTAGAGCAAACATGAAATTTGGGGACTTAAGAGTTATTCATCTTTTTAAAAGCATATGAGCATTAAGACTAGTCTTTAAAGCAACACAATAGTTATTTTTCACTGATTAAGTCGTCAGATACATAGAAGTTTGGAGCTAATAAATCTCTTTAAACAAAAAATACACATTGTTTTCTGTAGATAATGGAACAAGTGTTTGAAATACAAACAGATTTATTCTGAAGATCCTCATGCATTTGAAAAAATAAAATAGCGAGTACAGAAGACTGCAATTGCATTCAGAGTAACCTCCACATCTCTCACTGGAATTGCTGTCTACATTTACATTTTTGATGCGTCCTTTGTATATTGAGTATATGCAGGCTGATTTTCAGTATGCTGCCCATCATCTCTGAGTGTCTTCAAGGCATATTTAATCTTTGACCTCAGAGACAGTCGTTGGTCAGGACAGGATCTTGGCTGAATTTTTATTTTATGAACAGAGTAAAATATGTCAGGGTGAAGCTACGGCCAGTAGCTCCCTGGGGCCAGGAGCAGCAGTAGTTCCCCAGGATGTCAGGGCAGGTTCTGGCAGCCAGATTCATCCCACTGTCCCAGCCAGCTCCAGGGCAGCTAGGAGGTGGATGGGGGCAGCTCCTCCCTGGGATGGGAACAGATCAAGCCAAGCATGATGCTAGCTAGTGGCTGGGTCTGGCTCACTGGTAGATAGTATGCTATCAAATCATCACATGTCTAGCAAATATTTTTAGACAGAGAACAAGCAGAGACAAGAGGTGACAGCACATCTTGAGTACTGTTTTTCAGAATGGAATAGACATACCCATGGTGCTCACCAGTACTGTCAAAATCTAATTGTGCCCTCAATGACATTAGTTATTCAATGTCTTCCATCAAGTCATAGTGGTTGAGGAAGTGAATGATTATGTGGGCAAAGAAAGGCAATTTGGAACATTTAAAAACTGCATGCACTACAATTGGAAATGAAAAAAAAAATCTTAACCTGTATTTCACAGGTATAGAATAATTGAAAAGCATATTAGAGGACAGCTTCCTCTTCTTTCCCTCAAATTGTAGTGTGAGAGACTAAATTTTATCTCTCTTGATGTGACTCAACAAAGATAAAATCACCTTTGCTGCTTCCCAGACAATAGCTGATGTGTATGGGCAGGCACTGGAACAACTCTCAGGAGGTGCATAGATAACGATTGCTCACCAGACTGCAGCTGTCCTGGAAATGGGCAGAGGCCAATTGATACTCTCTGGAATATATGTACCAAAACCTGTATAAAAGATCTGAGCAGGTACGGGCTCAGTAGAAGGAAAACACAGGAGAAGGAAAACATGAGAGAAGGAAAGGACCGAGGCAATGCTGCTCTGAAGAAAAAACAGAGAGAATACCAGGAGAGAAAAAATGACAGAGACATCACCATGTAGCCGGAAGAAGCAGACAAGAGGAACCCCCCCTCCGTTTCCTATGTCTGCCTCCTACAACTCACAGAGCTGAAGAGGCTGCTCAGAGGACAACACAGCCAACAAGGACAACATCTCTTCTACAGCCAAAGCTGCAGCACCCTTCCTCTACAGACCCAGCATCTCCTCTACATTCAAAGCTGCAGCACCTTTCCTCCACAGACTCAAATGTCTTGGGGGTGAGGGGTGTGGTAATACAATTCCTATCCTCTTCTCTCTCCTCTTCTCTCTCTCACTCTCTATTCTCTCTCTCTCTCCTCTGATCCATCCACTTTATTTGTGTAGTAAATAGCCTCAGTGTTCATATTTTGGCCTCGTTTGTGCCTCTAATTTCATAACATGGGAATATTCTAAGAACTGAATCTCTTTCCTCTCTGGACCAAGACAGTAGGTAAAGCATATTTACCAATCAAAGTCATAGCTGAAAAACATCACATAAATAAGTTTGTAGCCAAAGGCAAAGCTTACACTAGCAAAACTGCCTGGCAGAAGTTAGACTGGCTACTTCCTCACATCATAGTTATGATCTTTAGTCATGTTATTCTTAACTTACTTCCTATAATCTAAAGATTTTACATTGGATTTACAACTGGTAATCAATCTTCAGTTTTAATTACCATTCTGAGAAAATCTATATTAAAAATAAAAGACATGTCATGAAATGTCTGAAATAGCATTTTTGAAGGTTTATTCCCAATACTTCATTTCTTTTTTTTTTTTCTTAACTCTTTATTTCTTTCTATATCCCTTCTCACAAACTGAAATCAGGAATTACCTTCTGATCTGGTCATTAAGTACTTTCCAGATGTAGTATCAAAATATGTCTCACCTTTCCTCTTCAATTGTTAAATCTGATGGTAGAATTTGATTATTGTTCCTCTGATCCTACCTTTGGTCCTTTTACTCTTCACCCATGCTATAAAGTTTTAGTCTGCTTAGTATAATTCCATGTCATTGTTGAATTTACCACAAAATAAAATGTAAATATATTATTCACATTTTTAAATAAACAGTGCCCATTTTTAACTGAGGTATCACAAAGGGCTTTAACCTTAAACAGCATTTATATTTAATGACATAAATGAAAGAGGATGGAATTAAAACTTCAAAGCAGCAAAGATGATACATTTCTAATCCTGCTGTCACAGTGAGATCTACAAACAGCACACTAGTATTCAAAGAACTGCTTTTTCATTTATTGAAGTTCAATGATGGCCTCATCTCAGATACATCTAATTCTACTGGTAATTCAAATCCACCAAAGTCTATAAGTGCCCTGATAATATACATGATATTTTGGTAGATTGTCTCTTCACACAAGAGAGTTGAATTGTAGTTCACTCTTCTCTCAGAATGCCTCCCAAATGTAAAGACTAGGATGATGTCATGGATTAATTTGAATATTTGCTGTTGTTATTCAAAACATCTGTAATGGTTTAGCATAAGGGCTACCTGCCTGCTCCCCACAGAAAGGTGAGGGGAAAAGTAACACTCTTAATATC
>CM037641.1:13813708-13863061 GCA_015227895.2 Colaptes auratus | reverse complement strand
AAATAGCTGGAGATACTGGCTCTACAGCACTTCAGAGGCTCAAGCCATACACATAACTCTTGATTTTATTTGTGCCCAACACATGTCCCACACAGCCACACAAGAGAAAGTCAAAGGATGTTTGAAAAGCATTAACCCCCTTCACCATGGAAAATGCCTATTTGCATAGATGATTACTATATATATATATCAGAATATGGCATTAAGGGCCTTATGGTAGACCTTACACACATTAGCCTTCCACTGAATTCTATCAAAAGTTATTGATGAAGTCTTGATCCAGGCCAGTCCTATTTCTTGATTTTAGTACAAAATAAATGTCATGCCAAGGGGACAGATCTTTCATCTTAAAGATCCTAATCCTTTGAACACTTGGCAAGGCAAGCATTTGTACATATATGGGTCATCTGCAGAATCAGAAACATCCCAAAGTCTCAAAATAATAATATTAACAAAAAAGAGAGAAAACAGCATATAATGCATAATCTCAATCTGAGTGGCCTCTTCTAATGGAAGCTCTTTGTTTCCTCTAGACATAAACCCTGAAGACATTTGTGCCTGATGCAAAATATTAAAATTATAAAGTGCATATTACTAGTTGCTCAGTTATAATACTAACAGATTCTAATTTATTCCTCAGAGGTAAATAGGGTTAAAGCACTATTCATTTCAATGGCACAGGGGAATTCAACATACAAATATAGACTTCACAGGGGATTTGTATTATTTGTACAAGATAATAATATGTATAAAACACCTAATGTAGAGTGCCCCAACCACTTCAAAAAACTACAGCACTGGTAATTTATATCTGTATAGATTACATCTATATAATCTGGAGTAAATCCATGATTATGACAAGTAACGAAGATTTTCAGTTCGTTGCCTTTTTCCAGACTAACATCTACACTACTCTTCCTTTGATTTACAAGCAGTTCAGTAAAGTGTCTGATCCCAGTATTCATTATTTTCTTTACAATAAAACTGTAAAACAATCTGACAGATTAAACCAATGGTGTGTCAGAGGGTCCATAAGAATAGGGCAGATTTGAACTCAAAGTACAGAGAAGTTAAATATGTCATAACAATAAAGTTAGCAAATAAATTTTGGACTTGCCATGAAAAAATGACATTAATGAACTAATGGCAAACATTTGGTCACATTCTAGTTGTGTATAATTGTCCTTTAGAACCCTAACTGTGCAGTGAAACTGCCTTCAGCATGGTAGTCCAATTTTATATCCTTACGTATTTCTGGATTAATTCTTTGGGACCAAGACTTTTGTCTTTCTCCTGCATCGTAAGTAAAAACACACTGTCTGCAAAGTATAAGCAGCAACACATACAAGTTTTCAGAACACTGTTAAATTACTCTATCAGAAATCCTTCATAGAAAATAACTACATCTCAAACTAACAGAAGGTAGCGCAGCCCACCACTTCCTCTGTAGCTGCAGTAGAGGGTTGGTATAGAGACAAGCTGAGGCACCTGTTCCCATATGATGCTGCATGTCTTAAGCAAGAGCCAGTGGTCTCTCACTCCAGCAAACACTGGTTGGAGTTACAGATTTGTTGACACATCACATAAACAGGTTATAAACTCAGGCAGATTTTTTGCACATCACTTACCTGAATATGAAAGACACTAAATGAAATAAGGCAGGATAATTAAACAATGTAGGCTACAGCACAGACAAGCTCCGTCACACACACCCGAAGCCTTATCTTGTTACACTCTCTTTTTAATCTTAAATCCAAATAAAGATCAATAGCATATTGCCCTAAAGGTACACTAAGGTTTTGTTTGGTTGGATTTTTCTCACTTTATACAGCCATAATGACTTGAGGGGAAAAAAGTCATAATAAATGAAATAAAGTAACCTGGAAACATAAGATGGAGATAGAGACAAAATTTGGTTTGCTGCCCCTCCTTACAGTGGCCTGTACGCAAGTCAATAACCGTAAACATTTTGGTCATGACTGTAAAACTTTCTCAAAGGCTTTCTATGTTTCAAGAGCACATGACTGAATTTTTATAAAATGTTAGCCTCAAAGCACTCAAAAGACTGCATTTTGAAAACAACAATAAAATTGTAACCAAGCAGAGAGATCTATAAAATTGCTTCCCAAATAGGTAGCAGAAAGCTTGAAATGTGACACTAAAGAAGATGGGTAAAGAATCTTAACACTGCAGTCATAGTAAAGTCAGACCAAATGACCTATAAAATTTTACCCTAGGTAGCTAGACTGAAGAATGTAATGGATTCCACAGATATAATTTGTCAATATCTTTACTGCTGGAAATGGAAATGTTAACTCAGGCAAGTCACTGATCCTGAAAGATGAGTATAATCAATTACATGTTTTACCTGTCATCATTCACATCATTGCCTTTTCTCACAGCTGACTGCTCTCCCTGCCTTCCATTTCTTTTTCAAGGCACTGAACTTTTTTATCTATTTCTCAACTGGTCTTTTTCACCATTTTCTATTGCCATCTCAGATTAAAACTGCTAGTTTCAGACTAGACTGTTTTTCTTCCCTTATTTTCACAGGCATTGCCTCTTTCCACTGTCTCCCCCATCTCAGAAAAGTCCTTTCTCATCTCTGTAATGCCATCTTAATCTCACTTCTCAAGGTCCCAAAATTTAACCACCTCCTAAACAATAAACCTGATCCAAAGCTCAGTGAAGTCAGTTGAGAGCCTTTCCATTACTTCAGGGGACTATGAATCAGGACCAGACTGCTGTCATAACTTTGGTCTGAAATCTAGTGAAGAACAAACAAGCAAAAGAAGGACAGGTGTCTTCGTTGCTAACAAGCTGCTACTGATGTGCAGTAATGGCAGTACTATATTCTAGGTTAATACCATCTGTGATGTTTCCAGCACGTTTTCTGCAGGCCTTACACAAAACCTAAGAGCTTAATTTCGTTGTTACTTTTCCCTGTACATATTTGGAATGATGGCAAAGACTTCTGTCAGAACTTGAATAAATACACAGACAGACTAGTTGCTATATCCTACCACAAATGCCATTCTACACCTGGCTAAGTAAAAATGGAAATTTGTCATGTTTAAGAACTGGTTAGTCATCATTATAAAGGCCCTCAGACTTCAAATGGCTGTTTTGATGGAGCGATGGCATGTTTGGAAAGCACCATGAAAAGTTTAAAGCCGTGTGTTTTAAATTTTCACTTGTGAAGACATGCAATGCTCTTTCTTGCAAGGATCTTCTCTCTCTCCTTTATTATTCGTCTCAGAGCAACTGCAGAAAAAGCATGCCAGAAATCACAAGTAACAATGTGACTCCATTCTTGTCTTCATAAACATTTGCTTATTTATTCCCTCTGTGTAACTGCCCCTGCCTCTTGAAACCTCACTTCTCTAATGCATATTTTTTATAAGAGGAAATTAAGATTATCCTTTGACTTCCCTACCCTTCCCTATCCTACCACTTAGTTTAATTTCTGGTAAGTGCTTTGGATGCAAATCTGGTGTTTTTCTGCAATCCCATAGTGCTGCCACCAATGATATAAGAAATCAGTCCTAACAGACAATTTGGGAGATCTAATGCAGTATAATAATTAAGCTACAATAATGCTTTGTACAGGACTGTTCCATTACGGAAAAAAAAATCTATCTTTATCACACAGCAAACCACTGTCAATATAAGCTAAAATATTACCCATCTATTAAAGGGTATGTTGGGATTTCAGGCCATTTCAGCAGTATTTTGACAGTAATGACAATTCACATATTTCACATCTTTACCCTGTATTGTACAAAGTGGAGGTACCTTAGGGAAGGGCATTAACAGTAAACTACCATTACCACATAACTTTGCTGAGTGTAACAGCACACACAAAGCCAGTTAGACGACCTTCACTGAAGAGGTGCAGTCAGTTTTTTGTTGTTGTTGTTTTGGGTTTTTTTTTTTTTTTCTTTTTTAAGAGATATTTCTGCTGACAGTTCTATAATAATGAAGTACACTCCACCCTCATAGCTTCAGCTATGGTAGGCAAACACTTTATAGAATGAAATTACAGTTGCAACAAGGTTGCTTATGACATTGTTTAATACAAAAAGGAGCCAGGACACAGTACAGTGACAGGGGGTGGAGTGTATTTTATATACAAAGAGGGTATTACTTCTGTTCTGCCATCTGACATGGATGTGATAAGAGGGGACAAAAAACAAATGCATTTTCTTTCCAGCACTGAAACATGCAAATACAAATGCTTATTACAAGTTCTATGCAGATCAAATAATAATAATAATTAAAAAAAACTAAAAAATAGACAGCTCTGGAAATGCCCCAGTATACTTGCTTAGGTTTTTTTTTTTATATATATTTAATACTTTCATCTTTCACTTCAAAACTTAGAATTAAGCAATGAGTGAATCGGACCTGAAATACAGACAAGGTATTGCTCACATCACACTAAAAGGCATCCTTTAATGCAGATGTGTACTTCCAAACTCAGATTGAACAGGATTTTTAGTTATTTGAAATTTGAAATGCAAGATGAACTTGCCACATTATATTTTCTTTAAGAGAGGGTCTAAATATGTAAGAAATTGCTGTTTTGAAGAGGCACCATGCAGATTCAAGCCTATTTTTTTCTTGCAGGATTCTGTTGACCTGTGCATGAAGAAATATTGAAGCAGTGGTGCAGTGAGAATCACTACAGCGATACAAATCCACAGCTCAGCATGAGATCCTAGAGGTTGGATCTCTGAGGGCAACACTGATTATACTGTTCTCCAAAATACACCACTTCATTTAACCAATGATTTAACTTCAAGAGACAGCTGCTCAACAACTTTTTTCCCCAAAAGAAAAAAAAAGAAGCAGGGAGAGTGGAGGAGGAAGAGGTGGAAAGATCTTATGCATTATGATGACTTTAGCAGACAGCTGCAAACAAAAAGCAAGCAGAATCTTTTAAATCTGATAGATTCCAACCAGAAATGTGAAAGCATTTTCCCATGTTATTATCTTGCCAGAGTTGGCTGGGACAAAATTTGGGTTGCAGCTACAGGCTGAAGCAACAGTGTTGAGAACAAAACAGGCATTTGCCTCCTGCAACTCCTCATTCCCCTCCCAGTTAGCAAAGTATGACAGATGCTTTTGGTTGGCTGCAAGGCAAATATTAGCTAGAAACTCATTTATTAGTTATCTCCACATCCATGGCCCCAGATGTCTAAAACTTATCATGGATTAAAGCCATGAAATAAAAATTAAAAAAAATTTCAATTTGAAATTTTATTGGCATGTTGCTAGGATGGTCAACATCACTCAACAGAGAGACTTTGTCCACATACTCTGAGAACAGCCTCCCTGCCCTCCCCTCCCCCCTCTTTTCTTCCTCTCTCTCCGCTCTTTCAAGCATTAATGCTATTAAAGCCAATAAATTTAAACAATGCTGGTTTTCTAGAATGTTGCCATGGATCCTGCTTCCAGTCGCGTCCCACGGAAAGAGGGTGCAGCCTCCTGTCTCTGTGGCAGGCTGGTCGCCCCGGGCAGGGCAGAAGGAAGATAGCCATGTATGCTGCTACTTCCCTATTCTTTCCCATCCACTATAGCCAGGTCTTTGATCACCCGCAGTTTGCCACTGGCATCGATCCTGCGTTTTCTCGCGTATTAAATCCTCCAGGCTGTGGAACCTCACCGTGTGCACCTTGTTCTCCGCCAAGTGGATCTTGAGATAGTACTGCTGCTGATGCTGGGTGCCGGCAGCAGCCTGCAGCTCCCCCCCGGCTTTGAACTCCCGTTTCCCGAAGCGGCACCAGGCGGCGAAGCTCTCGGAGTTAGTCCAGCAGATCTCGTCGCTTTTTAAGCCCAGGTGCCCGCAGGCATTTTGCACCACGAGCTCGCCACCAGCGGGCGAAAGCGGTACCAGCTATTCACCACCCGGCCCCACGTTGCCCGCGGCCGCCTCGTACAAGCTGTCCTGGCGGATCTGCCCCTGGTGCAGGTGGATGATCTGCCCACTGCCCACGTACACTGCCCAGTGCGGCGGCGGGTGCTCCGACGGCCCCAGGTAGAGCAGCTCCAGCAGGTCCCCCCGGCTTGCAGAGGGCAGGCAGGGCTGACACCGATAGACGCTGAGGTCCCCAGCCTGGGGCCGCTGCTGACCTTGGAAAAGATGCATTCTGGGCCGCGGAAAGCGGAGAACTGGGTCTCGTTCAGCACCAGCTGGTGATGGAGGTGGTGGGTGGGCGTCTCCTGGCCAGGGCTGCCGGAGCCCTTCACGCTGTACTTGTCCGCTGGCTTCGCTCGTCCAGGTCCTCCTCCTCATCCGAAAAGAAGTAAGCCACTCCCGACGCGCAGCTCGTCTTTCTCGATCCCCGAGGGGTCCCCGGTCGGCAGCTCGCTGTAATTCAGGGGGTTATGCGATCTAGTTATTTTCCCATCAATGACAGGGCGAGGCGAGGGCAGGAATCGCCGATCTGAAGGAAGGGTGGGGTGAGCAGGGACAGAGAGAACAAGAGATGAAGGAGAGTGGCACCAGGAAAAAGGAAGCAAAGAAGGAGGGGAAAAATAAATAAAAAATCAAGGCACATACAAAAGATTTGAGTGATTCCGCCCTAAATCCCCATCCCTCCTCGACTCCTTCCCTACTCTCTGTGCACAGAGTTACTCGCACTGTGGGGTGCTTCCCTCTGCCTCAGGGTACGGGCAGAGCAGAGCACAGCTCCGTCTTTTCCGGTTCTCTCCGGCCACGCCGTGCGGGGCTCCGGAGCCCCGCGATCCCGAGAGCCTGGCCACCACCTCCGTGGGAGAAGGTAGCCCCTCGCCGACTGGCAGCTCTGGCGGGGGTGGGGGACGACGGAGCTGTCCGGGGATCCTCCACTCCCCGTCCTATAAGGGGAGAGGGCTATGGGCGCGAGGATCTGGTCCAGAGAGGTTGAACCCTTCCCTCCGCGCCTGCACACCGAGCCGCGCTGGGCAGTGCTGCACGAGGAAAGCGGCTGAGAGCACACGGCCTCAGAGCTGGCCCCCCTGCCTGCTGCCGCCGATACCCGCAACCAGCCGGGACCTCTCAAGGAACGGCAATAAGCATCCGATCTACATCCCACCGCCAAGGGCACCCTCTCGCCCCTCTCCGTACCCGTAGTCGCCCAGCGCCAGAAACCCCCCCAAACTCCTTTAAAGTCGTCCTGTCCCCATGGGCGCTGCGGAGGAGGTGAGCTCCGTCCTCCCTGCTGCACGTCTGCTTCCTCCACCCGTCGCCCCGCTCCGCTGTGGACTGCCCGGCCCCTCCGGCGAGCCTAAGTACCAGCGGCGCCACTCGAGCCCGCCCCGGCCCCGCTCATTGGCCGCGCTGCGCCGCGCTGCGCCCGGCGGCGGCGGCAGTAGCAGCAGCAGCAATAGCAGCTATAGAAGCAATAGCAGCGATAGCAGCGATAGCGGGACTCCGCGGCGTCACTGCGCGTCTGGCCCGCCGCGCGCCGCCGGCTCGGTGCGGGGAGGCGGAACTTCCCAGGGGTAGAAGGATTAACGAGCGTACCCCCCGGCGCTGTGCAGCCGGCCAAGCGCCCTTGCACGGAAAAGAAAGAAAGAAGGAAACAAAAAACAACAAAAAGTAATGTCCGCCAAAATCCCCCCAGGCTGCAGCTAGAGTCCAAGAGTTTGTTCCGTCCTTCCAGGATGGAGGTGGGATAATCTGTGCAGCCCAAACTGATCCTCTGGCTTTCCCTACAGTCAGAGAGTCAGGCATTTCAAGGAGGATTTTTCTTCTCTTGCCTGTTGCACGACCTGTTTTAGGAAGGCTCGAACTGCCCTAAGGACATGCTTGTCTCTTGCCATGGCCCAGATGGAACGAGTAAATGTTAGATGGTTGACGTTAGCTGAGATAACTGTGTTTGTCTTTCCACATCTGGATGAAGCTGCAGTCTTGAGTTGTCTTCAGATGTGACAGGAAGATGTGCTATGACTTGTCTGGAGTAAAGAATGACACTGCCTGACAACAGCAATCCATTCCTTCCAAAAGCATGCAACATGTAAAGCGCGTTGTCTTTCATAGTTAATACCAGTACACAAATTCACACCTAACTTTGCACATTATGGAAATGAAACTCAAAAATTATTAGTTCATTTGACCACCATTTCCGTGTGAGGCAGTGTCATGATGGGTTTGTAACTAATTCTTTGGAGTTCTTAGTCCTGTGCTGTAATAGTGTGAACTTCAGAGAAGTGAGAATTTAAATATTTAAGGAAAAAATCTAGTTACATTCTTTGGTTCATATATGAATGAAAGTACTATTTCTACCTAGAAGTAGATTTGACTACTTCACGTGGAATACTTTTGTCTTTGAGACATAATTATTTCTTCTTTCACTGTTTGTGGCTAATGTTTCTCTTCACTGCTGGCTTTTATCCAGTCTTCAGGTTCAGTTGAGAACAATAATGCCATCACATTATTCTCATGATAGAGACCTACATCTTTAAATAAATTCTAGTGAATTTCAGTTTCTCAGGGTGCAAATTGTGTACCTAAGTTTGTATGAGTGAAATACTGATGCCTAGAAGCCTTTGCTTTGAATGATCTTTTTCTTTTCCATTCTAATATTTATGTAACTGTCTGTCTAAAACAGCAGGGGTTTTGTTGGGTTTGGTTGGTTGGTTTGCTTTTTTCCAGTTGTTTTTTGACATATAAGAAAAAAGCACAGCATAAATGTAAGAGGGGAAAGGTGTGTTTAGCAATATGACATTAAAAGACTGACATCAGTTCTTTTTTCGCTGTGGCAATTATACTAATCTCTGGATGACTGCAGACTTCCCGTGTCTCATAAACCCAGGGCCAGAGCCTGAGAGTCGTAAAAATTAAGCTGATTTACAGCACTCAAGGGTGTCATGTTGAGAATCTGTAGAACTCAAGAGTGAATTTGAAAAAATAAAATAAAAGTCTATAGACAAAGTATTCTATTCTAATATATGTATTTACAAGTTTTGCAGGACTAACCATAACAGATGGACCTTAGAAATCCCTGGATTGTGTGCATGCTTTTCTAACAGTTGTCAGAAATTATATGCTCCTTGTGCCAACTGCAACATTTGAAATTAAATTATGAGAACACCCTAATAGTTTAGAGTTGTGACTGTAAAACAGTGCTTATATAGATATATATATTAATAATAACTGTCTATGTGCTTCATTGCTAAAGCTAGCCCAAGCTGAAGGCCACTTCTGTAAGCTTTCATCAACAGTTTCTGTTTTCTAAACACTACGTTTTTCCCCATTTAAAGTCTGCATCTTTTTGGTTGCAATTGCACAGTTCACACTTCCCACATTTGCCATCATCAAGGCTATTTGGAGTAATTTTTAGATAGTTCTAAACAAACAACCATTATTTCATCTTTTGCTTGCAAAATATTGGAGACAGACTGCTTCAGTAAACTGAAGGTGCAAAAAGGAGTCTGAGTTTAACGAAGGCTCTGCATTTCTAATTAGGCAGAATAAGACCTGATGCATTGTAACCGTTTTTATTATCTTCCAAGCTTTTTGAAGTCTGCTCAATGTGGGTATTCTGTTTCTTGCTGGAACATGTCTGTTGCTGGAACATGTCCACAGAAGAGCCATGAGGATGATCAGAGGGCTGGAGCACCTCTCCTATGAGCACAGGCTGAGAGAGTTGGGATTGTTCAGTCTGGAGAAGAGAATGTTCCAAGGAGACCTTATTGTGGACTTCCAATATCTGAAGGGGGCTTACAAGAAACCTGATGAGAGACTTTATAGGGTGTCAGGGAGTGATAGGACAAGGGGCAATGGATCCAAGCTAGAGGAGAGGAGATTTAGTTTGGAATAGAATAGAATAGAATAGAATAGAATAGAATAGAATAGAATAGAATAGAATAGAATAGAATTGAATTAACCAGGTTGGAAGACACCTTTGAGATCATCGATGTCAGGAAGAAGTTCTTCACCATAAGGGTGTTGAGACACTTGAACAGGTTGCCTAGGGAGGTGGTGGAAGCCTCATCCCTGGAAGATTTTAAGGCCAGGCTGGATGTGTCTCCGGGCAACCTGATCTAGTGGAGGGTGTCCTTGCCCATGGCAGTGGGGAACTAGATGATCCTTGGGGTCCCAACTGTGACAATTCTGTGATTTACAATTCCTTACAATCCCATCTCTCCATGACCTCTATTCACACACCCTCCACATGCATTTTCTAACTTCATTTCAGTTCTTCCCAGCTGCACATTCTGGCTCATGAGTGCTTCATGCTCTACCTCCATCCCTTCAAGAAGGACTTTTTCCCTCCACTTTCTCTTCAATTGCAATTTAAGTTATGAAGTGTCAAGAAGTTGTCTTAAAACCAAACAAAGCAAGCCCCCAAAAAGAAAACCAACAAAATAAGCAAAGAAAGAGACTGATTTCTTTTTTTACAGGAAGTCACATGGATGAGACCTGGTGAGATTCCAGTCAGACACAAAAAGAAAAGTTGTCACAAGGACAATCAACCTTTGGAATACTCTCCCCAGGGAAATGTTGGAAACATCAACATTGGACACTTTTAAGATTTAGCTGGACAGGACACGGTGCCATCATATTGAGACTCTGCTTTTGCCAAGAAAGGTTGGACCAGATGATCCTTGAGGTCCCTTCAAATCTAGTATACTATGATTCTGCGAAATGAAACACCACCCACCCCCCCAACTTATAAGCATACATAGATAGATAGATAGATATAACTGCAGTTATAACTACAGTTATATATATAACTGTATAACTACAGCAAGATTGAATTTATGTAAATCAACTGATTGGAATACACCTCTCAGTTGGAAGGTTTCTGTTGATGTTAGAGGATGTTACAAAAAGCAGTACACGGTGTCCACAGAAGTGTATTGTCATGGCCGGCTGGAAATGCTTGTTTTGTCTGAGCTATTCCGATGAAAACATACATCATCTTGTTTAGTTGTTTTTACTTCTGGAAGCTCACGAAGGCTCATTTAGCAGGCAGTGAGTGCAGGCTAGTCTGCTCTCAGACTGTGGCAGTGCAGCGTCACTCCGTTCACACCCTCTGTTAGACAGCTTCAGCCTCTTTAATCTCTTCTTGCTCTAGGACATGGGAATTTTCCATGCTACTAACACTAGTCCATTGTTACTAACCCTAACAACCTTTTCCTCATTCTGGGCATAGTAAGAAACCTGGCAATATCAGACTTTTCCTGGTCTACTCTGAGAGAGTGAACTTAGTATTTTTTTCCTGTTGCTATTTTCTTCCTATTGTTCATTTTTTCATCCTTGGCATTTTGTCACTGCTGCATTTATGTTTAATCTAGTACCATGAAAACTCTTAAAATATGTAACAAAATAAATACCCAGTAGCTTACTTTTAAAACTTTATTTTAAAGATATTCTTATCATCTTGCCTTGAGCTGAGTTTTGGATCCTCAGACCCCTGTTGCTGAAAGTGCAGATGAAACTGACATCGATTTGAACTAGTGGAGGATGTTTGTGCAGAAAAACTTAGGGATACCTATTTCAGTAAACAACCAGAGATTAAAAAAAGTGATAAGGGTGAGAACATTCCTATGTATTACAAACTTTCTCTAGATTGTGGAAACCTGTCCATTACAATTCTGTTAACGTTGAATCTCAGATGCCCAGAAACTCACCTCTATTTCAGGTTGAGATCTGATCAGCCCGTAGGCAACTAGACTGAAGAGTACCTAGAAGGGTCATCTTTACTTGAAATTCTCTAAAGTGGCATGCTCCATGTGTATTTCTTCTGTGCCTGTACATTCATTACAGTCTCAGTGTACCTAAGGCCTCAGAGGCATAAGACATTAGTCCTTTGAGAAACCTGGGATTTGGACCACAACTGATACATATGATAGAGTTGCTCCCTTTTTGCAAACAGCTTGCATGCATAGTGTACACATATCAAGGCATGGCCATAATACACAGATCTAGGATGTTCCAGGTAAAGGTGTGCCAGGCACACTACGTACTCAAGTATAGATTCTACTACTAACTGTGAGAGTCCTGAGATATTGATCCTTGAGTTTTGGACTTCTCTCTTTTTATGCAGTGATGGAACAATTTAAAATGTGAAAACTCCCTCAAGAAAATAGTTTTGGCCACACAATTGCTCTTTACCACCTTTCTGCTTTCTACTGACTTCTGATGGCTTCATGATTCTTGCATTCATAGGGTCACTTGTAAGTAGAAGTGGGCAGGGACTGTTATCTGGCCTTCAGGTGTGATACAATGATAAAATTATCCAGCTGAACTCTCTACACTCCAAAACCAGGTTTCTGCATCCAAACTGCCTACTAGGAATTATTCTTAATTCATTTTAATCCCTAACCTGTATTGAAGAATAGTAGCTGTCTTGTGCCAAGCTTTTCAAAAGGCCATTCTAAAAATTATTAGTATGAATAAAGCTATGCTGATCCTTGTACCTGTGACCCAGCCCTGCATAGCCAGATGTTTAGATTTAACCCAGCTCCTCAAGGAGAGGTGAAGCATGACCCAATGCATTTTTATCAGATAAGTCTTACAAGACCTCACACTTAACTTCTGCTTCTTGATCAAGTGATATAACCAAAAGATATTGTAACAGAAAATATTTTGAGGAGGAGTGAGAATAAACTCCCTTTCTTTAAAAATGTTTGTCTTTGTAAGGCTGTTATGAAGACAAGATCCAAAATGGGTATGCCTCATAACTTTTCAATTGTCAGGGAGCAGCAGGGCAGGGGCAAGTATGGGAAGCTGGGGTTGTCCTTACTCCCAAATCCAGCATCCCAGTGCTCTGGAAAAAGGAGCAAACAGAAGTGGGGTACCAGGGCTATCTGAGACCCATCCAGGAGGTCAGAGCAGACATGCAAGGCCACTCCAGTCCAGTAGACTAGCCTAGGCAAGGACCAGAGCTTCAGCACATCTCCCAAGTCAGGGGCTGAAGCCCTATCCAGACGCCCTCAAAACTTTTCATCATTAAGTTTGTTTTTCTCCCAGATATCTTATCTGAGGTTCATCTTATCAAGCTGATCTTGAGCACATGCAGCAAATTCTGAGGAAGTGAAGAAGAGCTTGTAGATCTTGTTGGTGCACTCAGGATCCTGACAGTAGCATCACATTCATTCACTGGAGTATGAAAGAAAAATAGCTGAGAGACTAGATTTTCATTTAGATGTCTGTCTCCCTATACTAAATGGAAACTGAGTGCATAGGCTTTTGGTTTGTTCCTTTTTTTTTTGGAGAGGAAGTTAATCTTAAATCACTGGATATGATATGCAAGGAAGCCTTCCCCAGGATTACACCAATACGCTTCATGGACTTTTGAAGAATTGGATATTGATAAGCGTAATGTTAGATCAATTACCAGTGACTCATGTTTCTTGATCTTTACATTTCCAGGATTATTTCTTCTCAATGTTATTTTGAACATCCCAAAATGCTCCTACATGCCACTGTTTTTGTACAGAGACAGAAGAAAAAACCAAAACACCACCACCCTCTAAGCAGACAAGACCGCAGATGAATAGGGAAAATTTGCTTGTTCATAGCAGAGTATTTACACTTATGCAAGCTGTTGTTTAGTTCATGAACACAAAGTTCATACTGTTTACATAAAGTTAATTTACCTTTTCTCTTTGTTAGGAAATAAAATGCAGTCTAGCTTTGTCACACTCCACAAAATCTGTTTTTCAGTAGCTATGTGTTTGAAAGCTTTAGGTAAGTAAGCTTGATTGTAAGTTTGCTAATTCAATCATATATTGGTCCAAGTAGGTTCAAGAAATAGAATTATTCAGGTTTGGTTTTAGTTTGATTTTTTTATGTTTTGTTTTTCTTTTGTTTTGTGTTTTGTTTGGTTGTTGGTGTGTTGTTTGTTTTTTTGTTGGTGGTTGGGTGTTTGGGGTGGGTTTTTTTTTTTGGTTGTTGTTTGTTTGTTTTTGTTTCAGTAAAAAAATACAGTTTGCCATTATATTTATTCATGAATAAGAAGATTCCAGCTGATAGTGAACTTCAACCCCAGCTACCTACTCCTTCAACTTCTTTTATAGCTGATCTTGTGATCATATAGTTCCCGAGTGAGTTTAAATTTACAGCACTGCTGTAACAAGATGCTGAAAATGTGCCAGATGAAAACATCTTTTTTTAAAGGTGTTGGCACTCTATAGCTAATATTCTGAAAGTGAAACAGTCATGAGTATTGGTCCCTTCTGAATATATGATTTTGTGATGGCTTTAATAAAAGTGGTTACATGGTTCTTTCTGTAAAATGGGGATGATAATGGCAGCCAAGAACAAGATTGCCCATAGTCCTCCTCTATCTCTAGCTACAAATAATCTAAACCAAAGTGACATGATAATGTTTTTACATGAAGAAATGTCTTCAGAAACTAGTGCAGCCTCAGAAAATAAACAGACAGGGGAAGAAAAATAAAATAAAAGAACTAAAGTATTTGCCTACTGTCTTTTAATGCAATATTATTAGGTGGGCTGCTGTCACACAGCAGTTTCAACTTTCTGATATATTTCTGTAAGCAGCATTTACAACTGCAGGCGGCGCTTTCCAAATCAGTTTTGTAGACTGGAAATGGTTTTAGAAGTACCTGACCATAAGGAGTAAAGTAGTGATTCTGCACAAAAATGACATTTTCAGTGTATGACTCCCCACTAATGATGTGTTAACTTTGTCCCTAAATGACCCAATGACCAGAACAAATATGCATCTGAGTTCACGTTGGTTGCTTAATCATTGTTATCTTATTAGCTTTTCAAGCTTTTGAAAGAGAAAAGTCAAATCATTCTCTCATATAAGACATGGAATTTCTCTTCCTTTTCCCCTTGAAAACTAGAGGGTGTTCATTATATACATACATGTGTGTACATATATACACACACACACATATATATGCACACACATATATATGTTGTTGAAAAGCTATTTGCAAACTACAATTTGCCTGAATATATTACAACACTATTATTTGCTTAGCCCTTTTTTTTTATCATATGTGCTTTAAAATCCTTTATTAAATCATTGTTCTGTAACGGCATTCTATTATAATTTTGCTCATTTTTAATAATGTGTATGATACTTCTGCTGCCCTGAAGGACTTCTATGAAAATTAAATGCTTAATTAAAATGAGCCACCAATGCTTCTTTCTATTGGGCTAGTTATATGTTATAAAATATTTTTTATCTGTGAGGCTTTTAATACCTAAACTCCAAAATTAATTTCTACATACTATAAGCAATAACAAATAACCTCTTGACAAAGCAAAGGAGAAATTAAATCTGTGTGACAGTTGCTGTTCATAAACTGTTCAGGCTTCACTCTCATGGTTTCTGATGTTAGCTGAACTCTTTTGAACGAGTTACAGAACTAGATTCAGTAGAGGAATCATGCCTTGATAGAGATAAAAACCTTTTGGAATTAACCTCCAGTTTCTTTTTTGAAATACAGAGTCCAATCCTGGAGTCATTCAAAATTCATACCAATATTACTGCCCAGGCCAGGGCCATGGTGACTATAATACAAAAAAAGCTATCACTGATATATGCACACAATTTCCTTTGAAGCCAGTGAGACCTTTCTGTGCACATTCAATGCGCCTTAGAAGCTTAGAAATGACAAAAGTAAGCAATTTGAATTAATTTGGTTTGCTAAGGTGTGTAAGTGTTGAATAGAACCATTGAGACTGCACTGTGATGCTTTTAAAAATGTTTCTGCTCAGCAAAAATTATTTTAACTAGTCCAGATGGTAATTCAATACTATTTCCACTAAAACTTTCTAAACATTTTCCCAGCCTCTGAACTCAGCCTTGTGGCTCAGATAGAAGTAGTGCCTATTCATGTATATCTGTGATCATTCTTCCAGCTAAAAGTCTTGCTAACCTAATTAGACTTGAAGGTTAACACTGTTTTCTTAATAATTCTTCTGGTGACCATGTCCACACAATCCTACTCTTTTCAAAAGTATTTTTAGAGATGTAGGGTACTAAACTTTAACCAAATAATTTATGCATAATACATAAAGGAGTGTAGACTACAGCTCATTTTACTTAGTTGTGTGATTCCTTCAGTAATAAGGGAAGTGAAAAGCCATTCAAATTCACATTTGTCCCTCAGTTTAGAAGATGCAGTTTAACTTGACTGTATTCAGATAAGTTGCATAAGGTATGTCCTTAACTTCCTCCTCTCTCCTGAAGAAGAAAAAAAAAAGGAAAAAAGAAAATAAGGGATTTTGTTAGAGAGAAATATGTACTGTACAACACTGGTTTTGTACCTCTTTGTTTTATTCTCAGATGTGCTACAATGGCTCTTCCTGACCTTGCTCATGCCGCTAAGGTCTACGCTAGTACCTTCAATTATTATTTAAAGTGAAAGAAACAGAAGATCATTTCTGTTTTAAAACAAGGACAAAAGTTTTACCATATCCTACTGTTACTTATCCTAGGTGAGAAAATCTAGGTTCAGTTCCTTGTGTAGCCATAGTGGTTTAAATCTCTGTCAGTTTATCTGCTATTTAGACACGCTACAAGCTATCTGGCTATTCTCCAATTATCATGTTGCAACCTTACCCTTGTTAAGAAAATAATTCAAGGATTAAAGAACAAACTTTTAACCAAGTGATTAGAGTACTCACTTGAAGGCAAAGAAACCTGTTCTCCTATTTCTGTTCCCACAGTTCAAAGACTACTTAATGTAAAAATGGAAATAGCCTTGAGATGAGAATGTTCCTGCAAAAATAAGTGCTTCATTCTTTCCTACAAAGCAGAAAAAGTAACTGGATCCTGCTTCCCAGATAATTGGATTTTGATTTGGCTGCTGATTATAAAATGGATGGTCAAGAGCATCTCCATTTTTGACAAGCTTGTCTTAAAAAAAGCATGATTTTGTGTTGTGCTCAGGCCTGCTTTGGATGGTCGATGTTGCAGAGCACAGTACAGACCCCTGGGGATTTAGCACACGTTCACAGCAGGTTGCTAACACTCAGGAAACTTCAGCATGCCTATAGTGAAAAACATTAACCTCCTGTAAACTCAAATCTACAGTCTCTCTTGGTTTAAGTGCATCCAAGTTTAGCAGCAGCACTTGCTTTACTTCTCAGATTGCAGTTCTCAGACCTGAGCATCTCCACTTTCTCCAAATCCTGCTTTAGATGCTTAAACTCATTATTGGCTGTCTCTTATTCTGTGTACTGTTTATCTTCCCCTACATAAATAGGAATATTTGTACTTCTTACACTCCCCTTTACCTTCTCTGTTGCCTGATTGCAGTTATGTAGGACAAGTGCTGTCTAGTTGTTCACAGTAATTCTCTCAAGTATGTTTCTTTTGAAGACTTTTCAGATGTTTACTGGGAAACAAATTTGTACTAGAAGAATTAGATGCTAAACAATGTGGTGAATGCAGCTCTTCCTCCCTAGGAAAAAAAAATCTGCAGCAATGTGAGATGATAATTTAGGACATGAAAAAGAATAGAGCTACAATATCAGTGCCAGTCTGGGGAGACAAAGTAACACTGTTAATGAAACAAATGATGTTAATACATCTCTGCAGGGGACATGCAAGTGAAATGCAACAAACATGCAGTATGGAGGTACTGCCAAAAAGAAATTAATTTAAATAATGTGACTACATGTTCATTTCATTTCACTTCACTTATTGGTTCCCTAGACCATCAATGATATTTCACATACAGTGCTGTAAGAATTATATTCTTTTTGGATTCTGTTGAGTTTGTGGGATAACAATCCACGATACAGATTAAATCCTAGGTGTGAAAGAACAGCACATAGGGCCCCTGTGTTGGGTTTGCAGAGTAAGAGGGAATTGGTAATGATAAAAAAGCCTTTGAAGACTCTGATCCCTGGGATAAGCTTGGAGAAATTGTTTTCTGTGGCTGTTTCATAGGGAGATATTCACCCTAGGTTGAGATGGTACGTCAGTGTCCAGGGTATGATGAAATTCATAGCTGTGAAGCCCTGGTATGGCTGGTGATTCTTTTAGCTCAGCCAAAAAAAAGCTGCTTTTAACTTGTGCTGCATTCAAAACCTTACCAGACACTGAAAAAGAAACACACACAGATGCAATTAACCTATGAAAAAAAGTAATGAGTGAAACATTTTCGACCTGAAGAGTGAAACATTTTTCGACCTGAAGAGTGAAAGTTTTCAGATATGCACTTTTTTATTTGGAAGAAAAAGAGAAGGAATTAAACATGAAATGTAAATAGCTGAAAACTGAAATTTTCTGTTGAAAGATGAGGGTCTTTTTCTCCCTCAGTTGGAAACACTAAATGCTAATGTCTAAAGAAAATATTTAGAATTTTCAAAAATGCTGAAATTTTTTGGCTGAAAGATTTTGGCCGAATTTAACTTGGACTTGAAAACTGTTTTTCATGACTGAGTAATATACTTATTGGTAAACAAAGTATGTGTCAATATGTTTGCAAATATCATATGAAGTAAATACTTAATCAAATGTATTGACTGAGCAAAATAATTTTGTTGAATAATTTCCATGAACCAAAATTGCTTCTTGTTTTCATATTACATTTCTTGATTGTTATTTTTGCTTATGAACAGAGGGTTGTAAAAAACCAGATATTTGCAGTGTGAAAATGTTTGGGGCATACAAATCAAAATCCTCTCTTAAGTCCTCTCTGTAAATTAAATAGTGGGAACTTCCATGGTTCTAGGATAAAGTCCCATCAATAGAAGATAACTGGAGGAAAGATAAAGCCAAACAAATCCAAAGGAGAAAGAAAACATTATGGGGGTTTTTGTTTGGTTTTTTGTTTGTTTGTTTTAAGAAAATTACTAGCCCTTAGAAAGAAAACATCAGTAACACAATAAACAACCAAACCTGAGGATAATGCAATGCTTGTGATGCTCAAAACTGAGTATATTTTATGAAACAGTCGAATAAGGTACTTGGTTTACATATATCAAGGAAAAAAAAGGAAGAAAGGAAGAAAGGAAGGAAGAAAGGAAGGAAGAAAGGAAGAAAAGTAGAGAAAGAAAGAAAGAAAGAAAGAAGAAAGAAGAAAGAAAGAAAGAAAGAAAGAAAGAAAGAAAGAAGAAAAAAAAAAAGAAAGAAAGAAAGAAAGAAAGAAAGAGAAAGAAAGAAAGAGAAAGAAAGAAAGAAGAAAGAGAAAGAAAGAAAGAAAGAAAGAAAGAAGAAAGAAAGAGAAAGAAAGAAAGAAAGAAAGAAAGAAAGAAAGAAGAAAGAAAGAAAGAAGAAAGAAGAGAAGAAAGAAAGAAAGAAAGAAAGGAAAAAGGAAGAAAGAAAGAAAGAAAGAAAGAAAGAGAAGAAAGAAAGAAAGAAAGAAAGAAAGAAGAAAGAAAGAAGAAAGAAGAAAGAACAAAAGAAAGAAAGAGAAGAAAAGAGAAAAAGAAAGAAAGAAGAGAAAGAAAGAAAGAAAGAAAGAAAGAAAGAAAGAAAGAAAGAAGAAAGAAAGAAAGAAAGAAAGAAGGAAAAGAAGAAAGAAAGAAAAAGAAGGAAGGAAAGAAGGAAAGAAAGAAGGAAGGAAAGAAAAAAGAAAGAAAGAGAGAAAAGAAAGAAAAGAAAGGAAGAAAGGAAGAAGAAAGAAAGAAAGGAAGGAAGGAAGGAAGGAAGAAAGAAAGAAAGAAAGGAAGAATTTCACAGATTCATTACCTAATCTGTCCTCTTCCTCAGCGATATCTCTCTGAATACTGGTAGCTCACATACATTGTTTCAAAAGTCTCTACAATTCTAGAGTCCATAATATCTCAGAAGATCTATTGCAGTACTTCACTGTTCTTACCATTGTATTAGTATTTTCTAAAATTCTAATCCTTATTTCAGACTGTGTTGCAGTTTAAACCACTCATTTCTTGTTCTATCTCTTAGGTCATGGAGAATAATTCACTTCTCTACTACTTGCAGCCGTTTAGTCTTTGTTTGTTTGCTTGTTTGTTTTGGTGTAAAAGAATCATAATTCATTCAGGCATTTTATCTGCAGTTATGTTTTCTAAAATCCAGTTGTTCTTATTATTCTGCAGAGCTCTTTTCATTTTTTACAACTCCACAAACTGTGGTGCCCAAAATTGGAAAAAGAAACCCAGCTGAGGCTTTAGCAGAACAGAGCAGAAGAATTGTTTATGGGCTGTCTATCTATTTATGCCTTTTTGTATGGTCTATGCCTTCTTGCAACAGAGTGGCATTCTTGATTCACATTTTGATTCACATTTAGATTGACATCTAACTACACCTTTTTTCTGTGAAATCATTATGTTGTCATATTATTTCCCTATTCTTGACATTAACATTTTTGAATCTGTGACTCTTGTAAATTACTGCAACTTACTTATTACCCTGGTGATTATATTTACACATTCTTTTGCCTTAGCAAAACACTGTATCAGTAAATCTCTTAATGACAGAGCAGTCCATCTCTAAGAACTGAAAGACTCTGAAGAAGAGTCAAATAAGATTTAAGTACAATACAATAATACAACACAATAAATCCAGGTTGGAAGAGACCTTCAAGATCATCGTGTCCAACCCACCAACCAATCCAACCCACCTAAACAACTAGATCATGGCACCCAGTACCCCATCAAGTCTCCTCCTGAATACCTCCAATGATGGCAGACCATTCCAATGGGCAATCACTCTCTCTGTATAGAACTTCCTCCTAACATCCAGTCTAAACCTCCCCTGGTGCAGCCTGAGACTGTGTCCTCTTGTTCTGGTGTTGCCTGCCTGGGAAAAGAGACCAACCTCTGCCTGTCTACAATCTCCCTTCAGGTAGTTGTAGAGAGCAAGAAGGTCACCCCTGAGTCTCCTCTTCTCCAGGCTAAGCAACCCCAGCTCCCTCAGCCTCTCCTCATAGGGCTTGTGTTCCAAACCCCTCACCAACTTTGTTGCCCTTCTCTGGACACGTTCCAGCAAGTCTACAGAGGAACAGTTTGCTTGCCATAGCCTACGTACAATAGTCAGAATTCTCTGAATATTTTTTCCAAGAAACAAATATTTGTGAAAATGGAGTGAAAAAGGAGGCTAGAACATAAATAGCATAAAAGCTTAAAAGAATAGGATATGTACTCATGGAAATTATTAGTAGCAATTGCCCAGCTGTATTAATATTTCTAGGTGATTCAGATTTTCTGAAGTACACTGTTTGGAAGGACTGTGGTTTAGCAGCAGGGTTTTTGTTTGTCCTAGACTCATAGAAGTGATAGCTGGAAGCAATATCTGACCTCTTGGTCAAAGTGAGGCTAATAGCAATTCTGGGTGTATATCAGGTGTGTATTTTTCTAACTATGTAGTGTAAACCTCAAAAGATAGAGATTTCACTACTTTGCAGACTGCTCCAGATCTATCTACATACAATACAATACAATACAATACAATACAATACAATACAATACAATACAATATAATACACCAGGTTGAAAGAGACCTTCAAGATCATTGTGTCCAACCCATCAACCAATCCAACCCACCTAAACAACTAAACCATGCAACCAAGCACCCTGTCAAGTCTCCTCCTGAACACCTCCAATGAAGGTGACTCCACCACCTCCACGGGTAGGTTGTCCTTCTTCCCAAAATATAGGGCTGATTTTCAATTACCATGATTTTTAATATCTATTAAGCAGCTTTATATTTACATAGATCTGCAGCCTTGGTTATCTTTTCAGGCTCTATAGATCAAATAATAAGTTTTGTTCTTGACTGTTGCTATCCAACTGTTCTTTCTAAGCCATGCTAGTATGAGCAGAGGGCTGGGATCAGGTAAAGATGTGGCAAAACCAAAGTAAATATTTCAGTTTTCCTTGTCTTTTTCTTTCTTTTTTTTTGGCCAAGTTATTGGTCTCATTCATCAGAATTAATTCATTTGATTGCTGACTTAATTTTTCTTTATTACTCTCTCACTAGTATAGATACCTAGGTCATCAAGCACATTGAATGCTACACTACTACGTAGGAAGAATGTGTCATCTCCTTACCAGCAGTGGTCTTGCTATCCCCTAAAAGTGACCCTGCTACTGTGTTGTCCTGTGGAACTGAGCTTGTACCAGTAAGCTTCATGATACTCAGTGTTCCAGAAATAAAGAAAGGGCTTAATATTTCAGACTAGGTGACTGAGATTAATGGATACTTTTCACACTGAATCGCTGAGAAGCCTCTTTTTACTAGTAAGATATTTATTAACCACGCCGGAGATTCTGGTTCTTTGCCTTCTAGTTTGGCATTTGGTTAACATCATCTTGGTCCAGTCTTTCCTCTTTTGCCACAGGCAAGCTATAGCTAATGTTGTGCAGACCAATGATGTGCAGGAGCCACAAGGGATAAACTAGGTTTATTCATTCAGTTGAGATGATAACTTGCATAGTTAAGTGATGTGCAGCATCCTCCGTCACTCTGAAGCCTACAACATGTGAAGTTTTGTGCACAGCACTGAGAACTATGTTAGATCAAAACGAGTCCTAGCAAGCTACTTTCCAGAATATTCAGGCATGACTTCTGCATTTTCTTTTCAAGCATTTAGAACTGGTCGAATTTCTCAGTCTTTTGGGTTTTCTTTAAAAGGTGGTAAAAAGCACCCTGATGGCAATTGTGATGTCTGGGCTTCAAAGCCTGGTTCTGCTTTTCAAGATGATGTTGCTAACACTTTCTTATGTTAATTTTCCCCTAGTTCAATTCCCCCAAATAGCTGAGTTGTTTGATTAAATGTTGCCCACCAAAGAAACAGCCTCAGGCAGGCATCAGTCATAAAAAAATAAAATCAGACCAAATAATTAATATTTTGCAAAATTTTGAGCTCTGAAAAAAGTGATCTGTAATATGAAGTGTCAGGGAGCTTCAGTAGTACATTATGCTGCTACTTTCCTGCATCAGTAAGTTACTGATATGTGAGTGGATATTTAATAAATATCTTAAAAGATATATATTTTTTTTTTCCATAAATGTGTGCAGGAATTTGATTCCAAAGTACTTTGGATTTGTGTAGTTCTTTGTTACAGCACCCAGGCACAAAAGATCTGTAATAAAAGTGAAATAGCAGTCTGAATTCACAATGACCATGCTTTTGTGTTTTGATGTCTCAGCTTTCATGCTTTTTTTATGTTGTTTCTTTCATCTTTAATTTTACCAAGAGATTCATATTAGATGCATTATTAATCTTCGTAATACTGCCTTCCCTCTTTCTGCACAGTATGAGAGATTCCTGTCTTCAATAGAAATAATAATGTGTGCAGCTTTTTTCTATATTTAATATGTGAATAAGCAAATAACTAATGTGAATTTTCTAAAATCTCCAAGTATTGTAATTCTCTTCCAAAGATTTCATTGATGCATTAAGACTGAGAGGCATGAGTAATTGCCAAAAGCTTTTAAGCAATGATTTTGGTTGTATACTTTATAACCTGAGAATTCTCAGCATGCAGCCCATTGTAATACATACAGCACTGGAAAATAAACGCAAAAGTATAGAAACTGGACTTTCCCTAGGGGTTTGACATAGAATAATGAAATACAATTCCAATATGTTGATGAACAACAGAGGAAGCAATTAAATGTATGACGGATTATGGTTAATGGGACTCATTAGAGAATGTGTTTTGAAATGTGACTGGTACAGTTATGATGCCTGTGACTGAGAGGGAGAGGCAGGAGGAAGGGCAATAAGGGATTGTGAATCGCTAGTGAAAAGACTAATGTTTTGGCAGCTGACTTTTTTGACTGTTGAGTAAAGAGGACATTGTTTACAAGTACTGTTCCACTTTGACTTAAAATGTGTATCATATTCTTTTGATGGTTGTAATTGTTCTGTAGACCGTATCACATCTGCACTGTGAACAAAGTGGTCAAAGGAAGTGGAGTGGTTTGCACTAATGAAAGTCTTCCCATAGCATTTCTACATATCTACAACAAAAAGGGAACTCAGAGGGCTCTTACAGTGTTGATCATAATTACCAAAATCATCTGATTCAAGCCAGGAAGCAACAACCATAATCCACTTAAACAGAAAATTAATATTTAAGGAGTATTGTGGACCCCAAAAATATGCCAGAAAAAGGTAGTCTGTTTCTATGTAAGGTAATGTATTGCCTTTACATCTGACATCTTTTCTTCTATTAGAAACAATGATCATTGCAAAGGATAATGATTCTCAAAGTCTGTAAGTGATTTGAAATCTAAGTCTCATTTGCAGCAGTGCTGCAGTTCTCCTACTGGCCTTCCACAGGGGCAGAGATGTGATGCTGCTGTAGCTGTAGCAGCAATAGTTGTTCCGGTGTTAGTTAGCTCTGAAGGTGGAAATAGTAGAATATACGGTGGAGCTTCTTGTTCTTTGAACAGCCTTTTTCCACACAACTCATTTAGGATGTAGAAGCAGAACTGCCACCTCTTCAAAGCACTCCACCCACAATAACCGTCCATCAAAGGTTCTGGGTCCATTTTTCTACTTATGAACATTCAGTTCATAGAATCATACAATCATAGAATCATAGAATGTTTGGGGTTGGAATGGACCTCCAGAGATCATCCCAGGATCATCTGGGACAGGTCACACAGGAACATGTCCAAGCTAGCTTTGAAAGCCTCCAGAGAAAGAGACTCCACAACCTCTCTGGGGCAGCCTGTTCCAGTTCTCCGTCACCTTCACCCTCAGTTTATCCTCATATTGTGTTCATAGCTAGAAATGGTCGAAGCTAGTGTTAGCAGTGTAGTTCCTCTTTTCTCAGCATGGCTCATGTTCTGAGGTGTCTGAAGTCCACCAGGGTGGATCCACGTGTCTAGACTGACCTCCAGAGAGAACCAGTCACTGGTGCTTCAGAGCACAGCATAGAACTCTGAAATGTGTTCCATCTTCCAAAAATACCATAAAAGCCAACATAAATTATACTGCTAGTCAACATGGATGCTCATCTGAGTTTTCTTTAGCAATTCTAAACCACACATAAAATTTGTGTCCAATATATTTAATTTGCTGTATGCATGAAATATATCACCACTGATACATGTTTGTATTTTTTTCCAGAAAAAGTGCTAGGATGATTTTGAAGACACATGAAAGTGGTAATTCTTGCACAGTTTGATTAGAAACTGGATAATAATTTAAACTCAGAAGAGAGAAAAAACAATGATTATTTAAAAATAATATACTTTAGGCAATAGTTTCAAGCAGCATAGAGGTAAGAATTGAAGTGAGTAAAGTAGATTCTTATTTCAGTCACCAACTATTATGATTCCATCTTAAATTCCATGAAATCAGAAGAATTGTTTCCTTTTATTATAAGGCAGCTTTACAGGGTCTAGCTTGGATGGAGCTAGTTTTCTTCATAGTGGGTTATATGGTTTTAGGTTTTGTGGACCAAAAGGTCCTGATAACACACAAATATTCTGGCTTTTGCTGAATGGTGTTTACACAGTACAGGCCTTCTCAGGTTCTCTCTACCCCTCCCCAGAGAAAAGGCAGAAGGATGTGCAACAGGTTGAGAGGGAACATGTGAGGTGATCTAGCCAACTAGCCAAAATGATATTTCTTACCATATAACATCAATCAAAGCAATAAAAAGGAAAACATGGAGTTTTATGGAGGCTAGACACCTTTTACTCAGGAACTGGTTGGACACTGAACTATCTGTCAAGGTGGTAAATTATAGCCTCTGGAAAACCTGTTCTTTATAGTCTTCTTCCTTCTACCACTTACCCTTCACTTAAGAAACCTTTCCCCTCCCTCCCTCCGTACCACCCTCCCTCCTTCTTTACTTTCTTCTTTTCTTTCTTTCTTTCTTTCTCTCTCTCTTCCTTTCTTCCTTTCTTCCTTCCTTCCTTCCTTCCTTCCTTCCTTCCTTCCTTCCTTCCTTCCTTCCTTCCTTCCTTCCTTCCTTCCTTCCTTCCTTCCTTCCTTCCTTCCTTCCTTCCTTCCTTCCTTCCTTCCTTCCTTCCTTCCTTCTCTTTCTTTCTTTCTTTCTTTCTTGCCTTTTCTTCCTTTCTTTTTCTTTCTTTCTTTCTTTTCTCTTTCTTTCTTCCTTTTCTTTCTTCCTTTCTTTCTTCTTCTTTCTTTCTTCTTTTTCTTCTTTCTTTCTTGCCTTTCTTTCTTTCTTCTTTCTTTCTGTTTCTTTCTTTCTCCCTCCTTCTTCTTTCTTTCTTTCTTTCTTTCTTTCTTTCTTTTTTCTTTCTTTCTTTCTTTCTTTCTTTCTTCTTTCTTTTTCTTTCTTTCTTTCTTTTTCTTTCTTTCTTCTTTCTTTCTTTCTTTCTTTCTTCTTTCTTCTTTCTTTCTTTCTTTCTTTCTTTCTTTCTTTCTTTCTTCTTTCTTTCTTTCTTTCTTTCTTTCTTTCTTTCTTTCTTCTTTCTTTCTTCTTTCAATACAATACAATACAATACAATACAATACAATACAACAGGTTGGAAGAGACCTTCAAGATCATCACGTCCAACCATCAACCAATCCAACCCACTAAATACAATACAGTACCATACAGTACAATACAGTCAAGAGTACAATACAGTACAATACAACCCACCTAAAAAACAACTTAAAAAACTAAACCCTGGCACCAAGAACCCCATCAAGCCTCTTCTGAACACCTCCAATGAAGGTGACTCCACCACTTCCACAGGCAGCTGATTCCAGTGGGCAATCACTCTCTCAGTATAGAACTTCTTCCTAACATCCAGTCTAAACCTGCCCTGGTGCAGCCTGCGACTGTGTCCTCTTGTTCTTGTACGCTGCCTGGGAAGAAGAGACCAACCTCAGCCTGGCTACAACCTCCCTTCAGGTAGTTGTAGAGAGCAATAAGGTCACCCCTCAGTCTCCTCTCCTCCAGGCTAAGCAACCCCAGCTCCGCTGCCTCTCCTCATAGGGCTTGTCTTCCAAACCCCTCACCAACTTTGTTGCCCTTCTCTGGACACGCTCCAGTAAGACAACATCTTTCCTAAACTGAGGGGCCAGAAACTGGACACAGTACTCAAGGTGCGGCCTAACCAGTGCAGTGTACAGGGGCAGAATGACCTCCCTGCTCCTGCTGGCCACACTGTTCTGATGCAGGCTAGGATGCCATTGGCCTCTTGGCTGCCTGGGCACACTGCAGGCTCATGTTCAGCCTACAATCAACCAGCACCCCAGGTCCCTCTCTGCCTGGCCGCTCTCCAACCACTCTGACCCCAGCTGTAGCACTGCATGGGTTGTTGTGGCCAATGTGCAGAACCCGGCACTGGATGTGGAAATCTCATGCCGTTGGATTCTGCCCATCTGTCCAGCTGTCGAGGTCCTCTGCAAAGCCTCTCTGCCCTCCAGCAGATCAACTACTGCCCCAGCTGGTGTCGTCCGCAAATTTACTGATGATGGACTCAATGCCTCATCCAGATCATCAATAAAGATGTTGAAGAGCATGGGGCCCAGCACCGATCCCTGGGGCACACCACTAGTGACTGGCCGCCAGCTGGCTGTGGCACCATTCACCACCACTCTCTGGGCTATGCCCTCCAGCCAGTTCCTAACCCAACGCAGTGTGCTCCCATCCAAGCCATGGGCTGCCAGCTTGGCCAGGAGTTTGCTGTGGGGGACGGTGTCAAAGGCCTTGCTGAGGTCCAGGTAGAACACATCCACAGGCCTCCCCACATCAACCAGGCGGGTCACCTGATCATAGAAGGAGATCAGGTTGGTCAAGCAGGACTTGCCCTTCCTAAATCCATGCTGGCTAGGCCTGATCCCTTGGCCATCCTGTAAGTGCTGCATGATCGCACTCAAGATGACCTGTTCCATAATCTTGCCTGGCACTGAGGTCAGGCTGACAGGCCTATAATTCCCTGGCTCATCCAACCGGCCCTTGGGGATGGGCACCACGTTGGCCAGCTCCAGTCTTCTGGGACCTCTCCAGTGAGCAGGACTGCTGAAAATGATGGAGAGCGGCTTGGCCAGCTCATCTGCCAGCTCTCATCTGGTCCATGGCCTTGTGGGGGTCCAAGCGGCTCAGAAGATCTTAACTACCTCCTGGAGCAGCGGGGAAACCATGCAGCTCCCTGGCTCTTCTGCCGGCTCTGCAGGCCAGCTGTATGGAAGATGTTCTGCCATGCTAGGATAGATTGTAGCAAAGAAGGTGTTAAGTACCTCTGCCTTTCCTCATCCTTGTTACAACATTCCCCTCCGTGG
This sequence comes from Colaptes auratus, assembly GCA_015227895.2. NCBI lineage: Eukaryota > Metazoa > Chordata > Aves > Piciformes > Picidae > Colaptes > Colaptes auratus. The sequence continues at coordinate 13,834,963 of CM037641.1, read as the reverse complement.
CAACAAGGAGTGGAGGTTGTCCTTGCCCTTCCTTTTGCTATTGATGTATTTATAGAAGGACTTTTGTTGTCCTTCACAGCAGAGGCCAGTCTAAGTTCTAAATGGGCTTTTGCCTCCCTAATTTCTTTCTGCATGTCCTAGCAACATCCCTAAACTCTTCTTTCTTTCTTTCTTTCTTCTTCTTTCTTTCTTTCTTTCTTCTTTTCTTTCTTTCTTTTCTTTCTTTCTTTCTTTCTTTCTTTCTTTTCTTTCTTTCTTCTTTCTTTCTTTCTTCTTTCTTTCTTTTTCTTTTCTTTCTTCTTTTCTTTCTTTCTTTTTCTTTCTTTCTTTCTTTCTTTCTTTCTTTCTTTCTTTCTTTCTTTCTTTCTTTCTCTTCTTCTATTTCTCTTTTCTTGTCTTTGTCTTTCTTTCTTTCTTTGCCTTTCTTTCTTTCTTTGCCTTTCTTTCTGTCTGTCTTTCTCTTGATCCCAAAGTTTTCATGCTTTTATTCTTCCATTCATCAAAGCAATACTCAGCTGTCCACCAGGATTAGCACTGAAGCAGCAGCACAGAAAGACTGTGTCCTACCTGCTGTGTTATAAACTTGTTTCACAGAACAGTACTAAATGAGTATAAAATGCCCATGTTCTGCTTTGGAGAGACATAGCTTATATTTCAAGGCAATGGAGATCAGTGCTGTTGATTTCACTGAAGCTACCTCTGTCTGAAGCCATTCTAGCTCGGATGATTATTGTTGGTTAAGGTTTCATTTAGATTTACTCTCATTGTACTTCTCAGTGAAAAATATTACACAACAGCAAGCAAATCTAATTGGGTATAATTCATGATTCATGGAAAACACCTGCTGTTGCAAGTTGAGATTAAAAAAACACTAGGAGACATGTTAACATAATACGAGCCAAATGCTGAAATGGTGCAAACTGACTGTAGGTCTATTTTTTTTTGCAGTGTGTCTACATGCCTTCAGTCTTGTTTATGTGTATTTAGATTGGAATTCAGTAGAGTTATTATTAAAGTTTTAATAAGAAATACAAGCATGGCACAGCTGCAGTTGGTGCATTCTGTTCTTGGTTTTGTTATTGTGGCGGGTATTTCTCATACAATAAGCAAACACTGTTAAAAATATTATCATCTAAAAAATTTAATAGAATTTAATCCATAAATACTCCTCTAAATACCTCTGTTCTACTACTAATAATGGAATGTATTCACTACAAGAGTCATAAAATAGATGAGGCAGTGAAAATGTTTAGAGACTGTTAGAACTAATAATGACAATGCTACTAGAATGACTGCAGCACAGCATACAAAGACACAGCAAGATGCTATAGTAAGCTCTGTTCACTCTACACAGAATCAGTGGCAATCCAGGGCTGTATAACTGGTATTACAGGCTGCACTAGAATTGGTGTCTACCTCTGGGATTGGCTTGTGCTAACAGAGCCAAAAATAACACAAATGTTCATTAGATGTTTTAAGTACTTCCTCTGTCTCAGTATATTTGTTTCCTTTTTTCACTCTTACAGTGCTTAGATTTTTTGTTTTATTGTTATTTTCTTCAATGTTTATATTCAGTTTGTGAAAGGAGAACAGTTTCATTTTTTCTATTCCATTTGGAGGTGCAATATTCAGTAGAGCAGCAGTGTTATACCACATCAGGTCTGAGTATATCACCCAAAGTTAGAAAGCTGTACTGCTGACTCACCTGGCTGTTAGGTGTTAGTTGCTTTTACAGAAAGACACATTTTATGTGCTGACCTCTTTTGGCAGGCAACCCGGATGTATAAACAAAAGGAAGTTTCCAAGTTTGTAAGAACTGAAGAATAAAGCAAAAAGCACACAAATGGAATAAACACTTTACCTGAAAGAAACAAAACAAGCATTCAAGGGTATATGTTTTTTAATTCACAGTGGGTCATTATGGACAGTCAATTGTATGTAGTGTACATGTTCATGTACATGCATTTTAGGAGCCCAGAGAAATTGCCACAAATTTAGGACGCATTTTAGCTTGGAATACTACCACAAAAAAAGAATTTACAAGCTGAGATTTGCTGGAATTTATCCATAATAGCAACATGAATAAAGTAGCAGCAAGATCAGTTACACTGCAGTATGGAAGATGGTTGAAGAACTTAAATAGAGTAACTTCATTAAAACCACAGAACTACAGAAGAAGTGCTTACTGTGAATTAGGTTCTCCTTAGCTCAGGATAGATATCTTCCAAAATTTCCATACCTAGTCTGCCCCAAATATCCATATTTATTCTTAAGCTCAAAGACATTTGCACATCCACTGTGAAGGCTTTATTTTGCTATGTGGAAATTAATCCTAGATTTGGTAATGTATAATTAAACAGTGGTGACCTATACTTCAGAATATTATCAATTCTGATATTGTCATAAATAACTGATAAGCTGACAAATAATATAGTAAAAAAATTAATTAATGTGCAGAACCATATGCCTTGGGAAGAAAATATGTTTCAAAGGCACTATTTTCCTAACCCTGATTGATGATTCCCTTTGAGCTTAATAGCGGTGCAAAACTGGGATCAAAAATTGTATCCTTGCTCATGGCTGGAAGCTATTGAGTTATTGTGCAGAGTATTGTAACTGCTCAAAAGTAATGATTGGCTATGGGTCTGCTGATTTTTGTGGTTGTGGGTTGTTTTTTTGTTGTTGTTGTTTGTTTAGGGTTTTTTTCTTTTTAAAATTTTTTTCTTCTTTTTCCTTTTTTTGATTTTTTCTCTCTTTTGTCTCACTGGTATTTTTCATCCATGCCACATAACAAAATGCTTTGGAGAACTAAACTAATCAATTAGAGTGTGTAATATAACAGTGATTCAAAGAAATTGAGAGATTCTGGCTAAGGAGACAGTGTATGTGTTCAGAAGAGAACTGGAAATAAATGATAAGTCCATGAAGAGAAGGGAGGCAGGGAAATGCAAATCTTGGTAATACTGCAAAAGAAAGTGAAACATGAAAACACACAGGCAAGAAAAATATAACCACGGAATACCCCATTTTCCAGACTGCAGTGGTAATATTTTGCATTTTCTTCTCTTCCTTTCTCAGAAGTGATTATATTTAATGCAAGTCTCTGTCATAATTATTTAATTAAATTTTTCTATTATTTAGGATATGTAAAACTACCAAGTTTCATTCTGAGTTGAATGAATGTATTCATTCTTTTTTTCTACCCAGAGCTGCCTTCTGCTCCTAATACAATCACGGATAAAATTTTTGGCTTAGTAGTTGAGCTGAAATGTTGGTCAGAGAAATAGTTTAGTGTCTGCCATTTAAGTGTTATTAACATGGTTTTTGCTATTTATTAATAGTTTCAGATGTTGGTCAGAGAAATAGTTTAGTGTCTGCCATTTAAGTGTTATTAAGATGGTTTTTGCTATTTATTAATTGTTTCAGATTCCATTATCTTAAAAATGCACAAATAATGCATGCAGCATAATAAGCCTTTAGCAAAGCTCGTTAAAGAGCGACTTCTGATTCTGAAGTTTTAAATTTCTCAGGTGAAATAATTTGTTTTAATTTAACAAAATGGGCAGATACTTTCTCTTCACTTAAAATGACAATTTCTGTCAAATTTTGTAAGAAAAGCATCAAGCATTTGGACTTAGGGAAAATTATGACACGCCAGCGGAGCCCAACAGAGTTACACAGCCTGTAAGCACTCAAAGTAATAGACATAACATGAAAGCTATTACCAAAGTTCTTTTGATTGTGGAACATTAAAAACAGACTCTTTTACAGTGTGTGGCTACTGAACCCTTCTACATGCAGATGCAGAAGAGTGGCTGCCTGCAGTTTTAATTCTGCTGTGTCATCAAGTAAGGAATGGGTTTGAGCTCAGGCTTACAAGGAATAAAATTTGGTCTTTCAGGCAACTTGTGAAAGTGATGTATTACTCTGGCAGGTTATTCAAACAGATCAACACAGCCAGACTATCCTGTAATCAATGTATATTTTCACACACCTTCCATGCGAGGACCTCACGTAGCAAGGTTAGATCTGTAACATGTAACTGATTTTTGTATAATAGTCAGTAGCTATTTTAAATAATAAGCAACTAGTATTTGAATAGTATCAATATTGACAACTTATATAAACAATAGGAAAGTTTTCTCAGGTAGATCAAGAGAAATGTAAAATATTTTCTTCATGACAACAGAAGGAGATTTGTAAGATGGTTATTTCCAGTATCCAGCTTGAAAAACTGATTCTGTCCCAGGGGAATATATGATTTTGTCCAAAGAGTGGAAATCTTCAAGTTGTTTCTTTCCTTAGATGTGATAAAAGGGGTTGAAAACTCCAAAAAGCCCAAAGGGAAAATGAATATTTTTTTTTTCTTAAGTTGAATTCCATTCTATATTCTAAAAAGCTCCTGGGTCCATTTATATTCATTTACTCACATTAAATTTTTTCTCTTCTCAGTCTTTGATACCTCATGTGTAAGCAGAACATATACATGCAAAAGTTGGCAGTAGTGGTTTATTAATTCTTCTATGCAGGCAGAATGTTCATGGCAATTAAAGATAATTCAGCACTCAAATATGAACAAAAGAAATGTTAATAAGTCTGTCAAAAACTCAGCTCGAAGATATAAAAAGGAGAAAAAATGAAATGAAGAAGTAATTTCTTTTAAAATATACTACAAAATTTTAATAGCAGTGCTAGGCAGTGCATGTCATCTTTCCCTTTTTAAAACTTTTTTTCATGGTTTTCACTTGGTTGTGAAAATTCACTGGAGCTGGATGTTTGGTTTTGAAGAGCTTAACTCAGAAAAGATATTGTGCATTGCTGGATAAGTTTTCAGAAAAGAACCCTGTGCTACTGGTTTACAGTCACTTAAAGCTGAAGAATATTAAATTTTTTTGAGTTGTAGACTCTCTTAAATACACAAAGAAATGCAGGTTTGGTTTTTTTTTCTTTGCTTGGCTTTTTTTTCTTCCCTGTTTACTTTTAGCAATAATGAAACTATTGATGTGTTTTAAAGATCACAGTATCACAGTATCACTAAGGTTGGAAGAGACCTCAAAGATCATCGAGTCCAACCTGTCACCACGTCCACCAAATGCCATGTCCAATCCCCTCTTGAACACCTCCAGTGATGGTGACTCCACCACCTCCCTGGGCAGCCCATTTCAATGGCTAATGATTCTCTCAGTGAAGAACTTTCTCCTCACCCCGAGCCTAAACTTCACCTGGCGCAGCTTGAGACTGTGTCCCCTTGTTCTGGTGCCACATCTTGCATGTGTAATCATGTAACTGATCTCTACCTCACTTAATGTAGATGGCTAAAATGAGTGCTTTGGCTCTTCTGCTTCACTGTTTTTTTCCATAACAAGACATGGGGTTCTGAAATATTCTATATTTTAACATGCCATCAAAGAAAAAAACAATGGCAGTCAACAACCCCCAGGTAATGCACAAGGTCTACATAACAAAGAATATAGGCAGCAAGATAAGCAAGCTAACATCCACTTGAGATGGATACCATTGTCATTTAATGTTACCTGTTAGCAGAAACACCTACATTTCATCAAGTAGCCTTAGTCTCCTGGTGTAGGCTGTGGGAGAAACAAACAGGGAGTCCGTGGGAGAAACAGACAGGGAAAATACACAGTTTCTTATGGCTGTTTTATAAATCTATGTCAGGAAATAATGAAGGCACCTAGACATACCTATTCCTTTTCACTCTCAGGGAAGTCTAGACCAGTAGTTCAGATGTCGGCTCCTACTCTGTAAACATCCGCAGTTACTCAGATGTATCTGACTTAGATTCATTTCTAGATGGCATTTTTAATTTTCCTGGGTAGCTTTCTAAGTGGTTGTTTAAAGTTATAATGATCTGAACTACAGAATATTAAAGCAGCTTCCAAGAAGTATGAAAAGTCTTTTCTTATTACATTGGTGAGATATACACTTTGAAAATGTCCCTAGCTCTGAGCCCACTGTTCAGAGCCTTGCAGGCAGATGCTGAGCTGGCCACCAATAAGTCAGATCCAGTGTCAGCTCCTTCTCAGATTTCAGTGTGAAGTGAATGTTGGAATGTTTCTAGCCCTGAAGCTTCTGGCAGCAGAGAGCCTGAGGTAACAGGTCGCAGGGAGACAGGGCCAGTCCTCATCTCATCTGTATGAGCCTGCCACCAATTAGTCCTTCCAGCTTTGGGAAGTTCAAGGTACCTGCACAGTTCCTCTTCTCTGAAGTGCATTGATTTCCTTCGTGATCAGTCACATTTGGACACAGTGATATATGTATATACATATGTACTTCTGTGTTATTTATGCCACTAAATGAAGAATTATGTATAGGTAGGCATTATTTTAATTTTTTTTTCACATAATGTTTTTGCTCCATCTCCCTCTGCACTGAGAGAACAGCATTTCAGAGTTATCCTTTGATGAGTTCACATCATTATGCTTTCTATATTTGCTCTCATATGTGATGATTAGCAGAAGCTAATTTACTCACTGAGTCTTCATTTCTTGCTTGGGCATGCCTTGTGCTCTTGTGTTTTCCCAGGCACAGTTATGCAACACTGCGAAGGCAGGTTAGTGATGGACAAGGGCATGGTTACTCTGTGTTAAGCAACAGCTAACTGGTTTTTTTTTGTCAAGATTCCTGTTAAGACATGTAGCTCAGCTTTCATTGTGAGAAGAGAAGACATTTGACAGTGATAATATAGGTTAAAATTATTCAACAATTTCAACTGGGAAAAAAATCAATAGATTTGACTATTATTGTTTTTACTGAAATTAAATGGAGGCCAAGTTCCCTACAAACTTAATATTTTATGTATATATGTATCTCCAGTCATTTTAAGTAACAAAATAAAACTGCAAATGAAAGCTACTCTAGATTTTCCCTAAACCTAAGTGACCTGGGACATTCTCACTATCTCCAAAAAGATTTGTCCTCCAATTTTTTGTTAATTCTAAATCTTATTTTAAAGACAGACAGGAAAAAACCCCACCACCAGTACCAAAACCCCCACAATCACCACACAGGGATTTTATCCTGCTAAATGAATCTCAGAGTAAGCTCACTTAAATCACAGATTTCTCCTGAGGTTAGTGAGAACTGAAGGTATTTTAAGTATTAGATGCATAATGGCATTAGGGGAAAAAAGCAGTAGCTGCCATGATAACTACCTGTCTTGGATAGAGACCAAGAAATTAGCATAGAAAATGTACCTGTGGCATATTAACTAAAGACTTTAATTATTTTTTTTTAAATAATTTTTGTTTTAATTGGCATTTGATTTGACTGAGCATATGCTGGAATGGAACCTTTTAAGATTTCTTATGATCCTGGAAACTTCATTAGGTTGTTGAATGAGGATGATAGGTCAAAATGATGTAGATGCAGCAATTGCAGATGCCTGAACAATTGAGTAAATACATTGGCACAGACAACATTTCTGTAATGCAAGCCCCAACAGGAATGTGTTTCTGACTCAGAGGAAAAGTAACATGTTCACTGTGAAGTTTGGAATGCCGTGGAGGCAATGCACTTAGTGAATAAACATGGTTCACAGGCAAAGAGCTGTGAATCCCTGAAAGCTCCACTGTCTCTGGAAGCCCCAGAAGGGGTCTGTCAATTCCCCCCAAACTCTCCAAGCTAAGTGCCAGGGAAGAGAAAATTATGATCCTATACCATATGTAATTAGTGGGTCTAAAGCATATAACCTCTGTGTACTAAAGATCTGTGAAATGCAAACTCTCCAGCTGGATAAATGATGTTCCCTTCAGTCCCAAAGAGGGACTTCAGAACAGTGATAAGGAAAAATGGAGCTACTTTTGTTCTCACAGGCTGGTTCCCAAAAGTACTTTGTCCGCTTGTGAAAGGCCACTACAAGGTTGCTGGAGAGAGGGAGGTGTCTTTGGTTTTTCTTTTTTCTTTTTCACTTTGTCAGCTCTCATGTATTTCCTGTAATTCCTCCTGTGAAAATGAACTTCAAGGGCAAATTATGCCGTGTATTGGTTGTTTTTTTTTTACCTGGTTGGCCTCACTAGGGGAGACATGAAGCTAAAACTAATGCATGGCCTGCCATCCCTCTTAGTGGTGCCAGCCAGGTGACACCAATAAATGCTGTCAGAGACCATCTTTGGAGACAAAAGGAGAACACGTACCCTAATTCATACAGATGTTTATTTTTGAGCAGCCTTAAGTAGATGGCAGTTCCCAGAGGACTTCACCCCCTGTTTTTCTTTCCCAGTGTTTGGGAACACCAACTCTATTTTTTTTCCTTATGATGACATCTATAGCAGTCTCACATTGCATTAGAATATGTTTTCACTCTCTGTTCAGGAAGGGAAGGGCAATTTGACATGGTAAATTTGTGTCATAATTTACAAGCAGAAATGTAATATTATCATCATGTCAATAAAATTGTGTACTATAGAATAGAATAGAATAGAATAGAATAGAATAGAATAGAATAGAATAGAATAGAATTAATCAGGTTGGAAAAGACCTTTGAGATCATCGAGTCCAACCCATCACCCAACACCATCTAATCACCTAAACCTTGGCACCAAGTGCCTCATCCAGTCTCTTCCTAAACACCTCCAGTGATGATGACTCCACCACTTCCCTGGGCAGCCCATTCCAATGGGCTATTACCCTTTCTATGAAGAACTTCTTCCTAACATTCAGCCTAAACCTCCCCTGGTGCAGCTTGAGACTGTGTCCTCTTGTTCTGGTGCTGGTTGCCTGGGAGAAGAGACCAGCCCCCACCTGGCTACAACTTCCCTTCAGGTAGTTGTAGACAGCAATAAGGTCTCCTCTGAGCCTCCTCCCTCTTCTCCAGGCTAAGCAACCCCAGCTCCCTCTGCCTCTCCTCACAGGGCTTGTGCTCCAAACCCCTCCTCAGCTTTGTTGCCCTTCTCTGGACACATTCCAGCAAGTCAACATCTTTCCTAAACTGAGGGGCCCAGAACTGGACACAGGACTCAAGGTGTGGCCTAACCAGTGCAGTGTACAGGGGCAGAATGACTTCCCTGCTCCTGCTGGCCACACTGTTCCTAATACAGGCCAGGATGCCATTGGACTTCTTGGCCACCTGGGCACTCTTCTGGCTCATGTTCAGCCTACTATCAACCAGCACCCTCAGGTCCCTTTCTGCCTGGCTGCTCTCCAGCCACTCTGACCCCAGCCTGTAGCACTGCATGGGGTTGTTGTGGCCGATGTGTAGAACCTGGCATTTAGATGTGTTAAATCTCATGCCATTGGACTCTGCCCATCTGTCCAGCCTGTCAAGGTCCTGCTGCAGAGCTCTCCTACCCTCTAACAGATCAATACCTGTCCCTAGCTTGGGGCAAATTTACTGCAAATTTACTGATGATGAACACAATCCCCTTGTCCAGATCATCAATAAAGATTTTAAACAGGATGGGGCCCAGCACTGGTCCCTGGGGGACACCACAAGTGACTGGCTGCCAGCTGAATGTGGCACCATTCACCACCACTCTTTGGGTTTGGCACTCCAGCCAGTTCCTAACTTTTCAAGTTCCAATGTACCACAGAGAACAAAATCAGAAATGTAGTTTGTTTCTGAAAAGGGATAAAGACCTTGCAGGAGCCATATGTCTTTTCATCCTCATGTGTACATTTCTTCTGTGCCTGCTTAGTCATTAATTCACACAGGTCAGTAACCAGGACTGGAAGCCGAGCTGTAACATTCAAGAATAACATTTACAAACATAGAGATGTGATAGTTTAGGAAGGATATATACAAAATGGGCATGCTGTGACTCCAGAGCACACCTGACATTCTGAAATGCCCCAGCAGTCTAGTGTGCATATCATGCAAGACTTCAGGGAAAACATCAAATACTTTCACTTCGCTGTCTACCAGAAGCTTTCAGCTGGTGCTAGGTCACATGTTTTTCCCTGATACAAAGGCAAGACTTTGGATTATAAATTTTAATGATTAAAACAAAACAAACAACAACCCAAAAAAACCTACATGACATCAGTCTAGGATTATAAAGTTGTTGCCTCAACTGGTCCATTCTGAAAGAGTGACAACAGCAGACTGTGGGCTAATGTTTTTTTGGGTCGTTGTTTGTTTTGTCTTAATCATTAACATTTATAATCCAAAGTCTTGCCTAGTTTTTGTCATTTTTGTCACAAGTGTATACCTTACAGAGGTATAATGGTAGACAAATCATCATTTTTATAGCTTCCAGAATTATTATATATATTTATATATACATATATATATGTATGTTATATATTGTATAAAATACATATGGTGTGGTATATATGTATAAAATATTTTACTATGTCTAAAGAGGTAAATAGTTGGGATTGAGCAAAAATACATTAAGTACACATCTTAATACACCAAAGTTCCAAATTCCTGATTCTTTGAGAATTAAGAGATCTCAGGGATCTTTCCTTTTGCCCTTGACTTTGGGCAGATATTTTGGTCACAGCTGTAGGGTTGGACAATTACTCCACCAAATCCAGGCTGCTGTTAGAAGAATCCTTAGCAAAAAAAAATGACAGAAGCCCATTCACATCATCTCCAGTTCTGCAACAGTGTAGATAACTCCAGCTTGGAATTCAGATGGAGCAATTCATAGGTAAATGAGCTTCAAATGGTTAAGAGGAAAAGGCGAAATCTGTAAGACTGAAAGATTCTGCAGCTGTGAAACACATACCATCTGACAGTGCTTTTTGTGTGGTTTTTTTTGTTTGTTTTTTGTCTGTGTGTGTGTTTTTATTTTTTATTTCTATTTTTTAATTTATATATAAGCCCATATCTGCTGAGGGAACTGATGTCCATGAAATATTACATTATGCTTCAGATTAAGACCAGGAAGTTGCACATTTAGATATTTCTACCAGCTGCTGAAAATCCTTGGATAGTCAATTTTTTTTTCCTCAGGAAATATGGACAGTAAGAAGCTGAGATTCTTATTAAATTCTGCTAGCTAATTAATGATGCCTCATTAAAAATTTAAAATCCACCCTTTTTGTCAAGTACTTGTATTAATTAGCTAGTCATAACAGACTTGATTGATTAATAGTACACGTAAAACTTGGTTCTAGCCTGGTGGAAATGTCCATCTGGTTAGAAAATTTGTCCTTATGATGGGAATTCTTGTGAAAAGGTCTATTTCAGTTTAGGAAAGATATTGACTTGCTGGAAGGGGTCCAGAGAAGGGCAACAAAGCTGAGGAGGGGTTTGGAGCACAAGCCCTGTGAGGAGAGGCAGAGGGAGCTGGGGTTGCTTAGCCTGGAGAAGAGGAGGCTCAGAGGAGACCTTATTGCTGTCTACAACTCCTGAAGGAGGTTGTAGCCAGGTGGGGGCTGGTCTCTTCTCCAGGCAACCAGCACCAGAACAAGAGGACACAGTCACAAGCTGCACCAGGGGAGGTTTAGGTTAGATGTTAGGAAGAAGTTCTTCATAGAAAGGGTAATAGCCCATTGTAATGGGCTGCCAGGGAGGTGGTGGAGTCACCATCACTGGAGGTGTTTAGGAAGAGACTGGATGAGGCACTTAGTGCCATGATTTAGTTGATTAGATAGTGTTGGATGATAGGTTGGACTCCATGATCTCAAAGGTCTCTTCCAACCTGGTTAATTCTATTCTATTCTATTCTATTCTATTCTATTCTATTCTATTCTATTCTATTCTATTCTATTCTATTCTATTCTATTCTATTCTATTCCATTCCATTCCATTCCATTCCATTCCATTCCATTCCATCCAATAGAGTATTGAAACCAGGGGATATGTAGAGTTGTGGTGGAGAATAGCAAGAAAACTGTAAAGAAGATGAGAAGGGTTTTTTTTTTGCATGCACCACATCTCTCAGAATCCATGTACAGCATATTCTCTGTTAGAATTAAAAAGAAAACAAAACTGCAAAAACCAATCCTCACTGTACCAGTTTTAGTATTTTTTCCCTTTTAAAAATCATTTTGGTAAACTGATGGTATGCAAAATGTCCACAGCTAGAAGCAATGGTTAATTTACCATTTTATGATGGATGGTGAGAAATTCTAAGTTTAACTTTGGCTCACAGGACCAATGGATTCAGTAAGTATTGAGTTAAATAACCATTTCAGAAGCTAAAGAAGCAAAGAAGCAAAAATTTATCCTGGTCAGCACAGAGAGGACATTGAGGTGATTTCTGGCACACCCAGATGAGACACTCTTGATGCTGAACACAGCTTCATGGATAAAAGCCTGTACAGTAGCCCAGAATACCAATTGTTCATCTCATTTATTTCTTCCTATTGGGTATATGTGGAGTGGCATCCTAATTGAGTGTTAATGAGGAATTAATTAGAATTAAGTGCTTCAATAGCAGTTGGTGATTATTACTTTTTTAGGAGGGGGCAATTTAATTCTGCAGCAGTTCCTTCATATTTTCAAACTGGGTATAAAAACAAATAGAAAGACTATTAGTTCTCCCTTCTCCCCTCAAGCCCTGAATTTGCATTCCTTCATGCAGTGACATTTTAGGGTGATTTTCAATGACAGCACTAGAAATCTGCCTCTCTTGCCTATCCAAAGGAAAAGGACTGTCCCAAGTTTTCAGTGTGCTTTCTATATGTAGCTTCTGTCATCGTGTTTCATCTCAGCTGTGAAGAAACCATTTCTAAAAGAAAAAAGGTGTGTTGTTCAGTGTCCCATGCTCACTCAGTTCTCAACCTGTCTGCTTAACTGACAAGTCTTGCATCTGGAATATAGATATGTAGGAATTTAGCATCTTATTGGAGACAGAGTTTGAAAACAAACTGATTTCCTGCAGATTGCAAGACACCTGCCAGGTGATAATAACTTAAGACCATTGTAGAACTAAGCTAGATATGACCCAGAGACCACATCTGAGAGACTTTGTATTCCTTCTGCCTAACAATGATTAGACTGTCTGTCAGTAGCATCTCTGTATTTCACACATTAGTGAGACTGGCTATTTTAATTTATTCTGTATTGATCTGATATGAGTAAATAAGAGGGACACCTTCTTAGAGAAGTAATTTTTCCATCTTCTGGAAAATACAAGAAAAGCAGCAGATATTACAAACAGGGAAACTTTCATGTTTTCTCACTCTTTTTTTTTTTTTTCTTAATGGCTAACATTTCTCTTGTGAAGTTGGCAGATGGATATGAGGTATATATTTTTTCCTTCCTCAAAGCATTTTTGGATATTACTGTTAGGGAAGGGGGAAAAAACAACTGCCTCACAAAAACAAGATGAAGGAAGAATAAGATACTGTGGTCCTTAATACTTTCCCAGTTCTTCAGTGTTCCCAATGACAATGCTGCCTGAGCTTCTGAGCCAGAGCTATGGAATACAATAGAATAGAATAGAATAAACCAGGTTGGAAGAGACCTTCAAGATCATCGCGTCCAACCCACCAACCAATCCAACCCACCTAAACAACTAAACCATGGCACCAAGCACCCCATCAAGTCTCCTCCTGAACACCTCAATGAAGGTGACTCCAACCTCACAGGCAGCCCATTCCAATGGGCAATCACTCTCTCTGTAGAGAACTTCTTCCTAACATCCAGCCTAAACCTCCCTGGTGCAGCCTGAGACTGTGTCCTCTTGTTCTGGACCTGGCTGCCTGTCACAGTATTTTCAACCTGCACACTGTTCTGAATGGTATGGGCGGAGACACCACAGCCCTGTTTAGAACTGCTGCTAAATCTGCATCTACATATGTAGATAGCAAATTTTAAAAATCAGCATCTTTAAGTCAGTCAATTTGAAATAAAATGAATATGTAATGCACATACAGTCAAAGGAAGATAGGCCAACACTGGCTTATGAAAGATGAGTTGACAAGCATGACTAATAAAGCAGCCAGATTTGAATAATTTAAATAAAGCAAAAAGATTTAATTAATGTGAGGTATTTATCTTCATCAGGTAATGAGTATAACACAACATTTACTGTTCTTCATAATGTCCAAATCTGGCTAATTAATGACTCCAGCTTTGGGCTCAACTAGACAATATCCAGAGCTCTCTTCCAATCCCAGCTATTCTTTTGATTTTGTGATTCTGTAACAAAAAGTTTAATCTTTGTTTTGGACATAAGAATGACAAGTAGCATGGACTGACTATCACCTATTTGTTCTGAAGTGCTGAAGATGGAGAGATCAATCCAGCTAGGTTCTTGTAAAGTATTTTCTTTTTAACTAGACATTGCTACATGTACTGGTGTGCAACAAGCTACTCAAGTTAAACGCAGGAGATGCAGTGATGTCATGTTATTTCTTGTATCACAGAGAGTTCAAGATTATTCCTAACAAAATCACTTCTCCTCTTTTCTGATTAGTGTGTATCAGCAGGAGCTGGAGACCAAAGTCTCCTATTAATGTTTGTAAATCTACATAGTAATTACTACTCATTTTGCCAGCTTTTAAGATCATGCAAGTTATTTAAAATTTAAAAGCTCTCTGTATGAAATAAGAATGAAGCACTGAATGAAGACAGCATAGTTGTGTTGATTTAAGCTTAAAAAGAAAGGAACAAAGTACATTGCATACAGATAAGTATATAGAGTTTCTGATGCAGAGCTTGAACTTAGTCAAAGAGGATTTCAAGTCCTACCCTAAATCTTATTCATTCTAGGGAAGCAGAATGTTTATGAATCATGGAAAAATTACTGTTGCAGTCTTCATAATAGTTTAATACACAAAAAGTATACATTTATTTGTATATGTATATGAAAATGTATATATGCACATATAGGTAGACTTTTTCTAATAGACAACTGTGAAATATTTGTTTATCCTCCAAACAGAATGGCTCAGCTGGAGCAGTATCATCTTTATAAAGACTCTTCACTAGGAAGATTAACAGTGAAATTGCTATTGTATTAAGAGAATTTTTGATAATTCCTAACCCAAGCAAAAGCTAATCTCACAGAACACCACAGTAGTTTTAATCGATAGAAGGAAGAAAAAGTAAAAGAAGAAAAAAGTGCAAAAGTCAGTCTGGGAAGACACCTGATTATGTTGAAATTATGATGTATTTTCTCAGAGATGCAGCATTAGTACTTAAAATAATAAACAATGCAATCTGAGGCCAACAAGAAATCTTGGAAGTGGTAAGGTAAAATAACAAAAAATATGATGAGACTTTTAGGGATAAACTTGAAAAGCAATCTTCATTTGAAGTCATGGAAAATGAGGTTGCTGTAGGCCCATTTTGTGAGAATGAATGATAGCATGTCATGACCATGTGGGAATATGTTCTTGGGGCAAGGATATCAGGGGAAAAGAAAGGGCAAGCCCCATAGCTGCATGGAATAACTTTTAATTATACTTGATATGTGGCTGAATCAATATCGCATAGTGATTAAAACCACAAAGGAGATCATCCTGTTTGAATACTTAATAAGCAAGGGTCTGGTTTCTGAAGAACTGAAATGTAAGACACTGCTTTGAAACATCAGTCCCATGTTGAGACAGCTTTTGAAGGCCCAGGTACTGAGTAATAAATATTTTTACTATAAAACAGGATCTTGCTTCAGCTATGAAAAATAAAATGATTATGTAAGATTGTAAGAAGCAGGGCGAGGTCAGACCCAGTATCTACCATTTCCTGTCTTTGAGAACAGCCAGAAGCAGATGTGTAGTGAAAGATTGTAAGAATAGAATGAGCACACAGTAATGATTTCCTGTTATACTCTTTTGCTTTCCAGAATTCTGTTCTTCATCTGCTTTTGGAGACTGCCACTTTATGGTTATAAGCAAAATGAAATATTCAGAAATACATATAACAGATATACATTCATATATACATGTATAGATAAGTACATAGAATAGAATAGAATAGAATAGAATAGAATAGAATAGAATAGAATAGAATAATAGAATAGAATAAAACAAGTTGGAAGAGACCTTTGAGATCATCGCATCCAACCCATCATCCAACACCATCTAATCAACTAAACCATGGCACCAAGCACCCCATCAAGTCTCCTAAACACCTCCAGTGACAGCAACTCCACCACTTCCCCAGGCAGCCCATTCCAATGGGCAATCACTCTCTCTATGAAGAATTCCTTCCTAACATCCAGTCTAAACCTCCCCTGATGCAGCTTGAGACTGTGTCTTCTTGTTCTTGTTCTGGCTGCTTGGGAGAAGAGACCAACCCCCACCTGTCTACAGCCTCCCTTCAGGTGGCAGTTTAGGCTGGGTGCTTCCTGGACTGCCACAGAAGTCACACCTCTGGTGTCCCAAGTGTCCAGCCCACTAGGTGGGCACAGGAAACAGGGTATTTCTACCCATAAAACCTTCACCCTATAAATTTGCCTGCAGTCATTCTCTTCCTCTTTCTTCTATCTCTGCTCCCATGGGAGATGATCCCTATTGTGTAATGGTGGGGGAGCATTTCACGTCCTGTCTAGGCCTAATGCCAGGAGGAGAAGCAGCGGGGGGAGGAGGCCAGTCTCAGACCTAGCCAGCCTGAAATTAGTCGGAGGGGGTGGGGGTAAGAAAGAGCCTTGGGGCTTTTGGGTGTACCTTCAGGTGTGGAGAAGGAAGTGTTGGGGCACCTTTGGGTGTATTGAAAGGGACTCTGTACACTTTGGGATATCTTTGCCACTATGCTCTGTAGTTTCTGTAAAACAACAATTGCTTCTCCATTTAAACTTTTCATCACTCTCCAATCCACTTGTGTGAGTGTCATTCTTTTGTCCCTATTGGGGCAATAGAGGATCTGTTCCATTTTAAACCAGGACAGTACATGAACAATTATGTAACATACAGGTACATATACATGCATATAGACACAGTTTATATTACTATCTGCACATATATGTTATAGCATAAATCCACTTACATATTTTCTCCTTTTTTCTTACATTTTATGTTACTTTAATAAATACCAGGAGTGTCCTGTTGCAAAATGGGTCATCAGGCTAATTTACTTGAATATATTAGTTTGTTTTGTCTTCCCCTTCCTATTGTCTTCCTAAGAACATCTGTGATCTAAGAGTGTCCTCAATTGCAATAACTTTCTGTTGAGGAGATTTTACAGCTAGTTAATGACCAGTTTGTGATATAAGTATGACCTGTACTTAGCTCTTCCTGCCTTCAGTGGTGTTGATTTTGTAAATTTTCTTCTTTTATATTGATTTTTTTTTTCCATAATGATTATTTTTTCCTTATATTTTTTTGTTCTCCATGGGAAAAAAAAAACAAAAACCACTTTGGAGTATAAGACACAATATATACATTTGTAAATTAGAGGTTCATCTGAAATGAATTTTCTGATTCAGAAAAATGAATCACGCAGACATAAAGCAACTCTATGCCAAATAATCAGAGATACAAGGGTCAGCCCTGGCTGTGCATGTGGGTACATGTGTGGATTACATATAAAGCAATGCTCTATAAAGCTACAAAAATAGAGCAAGTATAAAATCATTCATAATACTAATAACTATACAATCAGAAGAAAAGATTTTTCAAATCAATCCATTCTTTAATTTTATAACCTCCATGTCAACAAAACTAAACATTTCACTTTTGATAGACTACAGCTGCATATTAAAATCAGTCTGTAATGTGCTTGACAGATTAGTATTCAAAATAAACTATATGTGCCTTTTTTTCAAGTGTTTTCTATTTATCACAGATCTTCCAATGACTTCACATCACAATGTCTGACACAGTTCTGTCTAAGGAGGTAGGCCTCCTACATTAAGATTTTCCATCATTCTTGGAGAGCAATGTGATGGAAAACAAACTATTTACTGAAGGTTTTTCATTAATAATTAAAGGTATTTTTCCTTATCCAGACAGTGCCCAAGGGATGGCCAAAGCAGATGTTCCAAAATTTCCTATCAGACTTCAGAAGAAAATTCAGATTCTTTAAGTGCTCTATATATCTATGAAACTTCATTGACAGTGCTTGCTGTTGGGATGGACTTACTAGTATCTGCAGGTAAATGAAGTAAAAGTAAAAACAGTAAACCAAACCAAGGTAATAAGGTACCTGCTAAACTAGCCATGTAAGAGAGCTTCTGAACTCTTTCTATGGTATAGTCAGAAAGTGAATGATTCCTTTGAAAAATAATTTCTCTCTTTCATTACAGGGAGGGGTGTTTTTCTATGTATGGCCTGATACTAGTAGAGTGTTGGCCTGTGTAGCTGGCCAAAACACACACCAAGACTTTGATACACATTGTGTCCACTTCTAAGGTCCTAGTGCTGAACTCAGCACAAAAGTTGGATGCCCTGAAAGAAAAGTCGCCCCTGTGAGAAAGGTAATGTGGAGTGGGAGAAAGGATTAAGGGAGATATTTTTGTAGAGATTTAAAGTTGAAAAATTTCAGTCCATGCCTTGGACTTTTTTGTAGCAAAGCTGCGCAGCTCAGTAAACAACTCTCTACTTAAACATCACATGCAAGAACATGCTGCTTTTTTAACTGCAGCACAGATTGTGTGGAGGAAAACTCCTACAGATTAAAGAAATAAAGGAAAGGTAGAGCATAACTTCATTGTGTGACATCGTTGACACCTGTAATGTCCATCCTGCTGGAATTCCATTACATGACATCTAAAGAATTTCAAATTAAAAATGTACTACTCCTATATGCTTCCATTTTGTGTTTTAAGTTAATGCCTGGTCTTTGTTTTTTTTGTCAGCTGCTGATTACTTGGGCACTTTTTCATTAGCTTGTGAACTACACAAAAGACTTGAAATGTCCCAAGGAATTCAGAATGAATGATCAGCTGGAGCACCTCTCCTATGAGGACAGACTGAAGGAGCTGGGGCTGTTCAGTCTGGAGAAGAGAAGGCTCCGAGGTGACCTTATTGTGGCCTTCCAGTATCTGAAGGGGGCCTACAAGAAGGCGGGGGGACTTCTCAGGCTATCAGGTAGTGATAGGACTAGGGGGAATGGAATGAAGCTGGCAGTGGGGAGATTCAGGCTGGATGTGAGGAGGAAGTTCTTCACCATGATAGTGGTGAAGCCCTGGAATGGGTTATCCAGGGAGGTGGTTGAGGCCCCGTCCCTTGAGGTGTTTAAGACCAGGTGGATGAGGCTCTGGCCAGCCTGATCTAGTGTAGAGTGTCCCTGCCCATGGCAGGGGGGTTGGAACTAGATGATCCTTGTGGTCCCTTCCAACCCTGACTGATACTATGATACTATGAATGCTAACCTACACTGATTTATATACAAATTATAGGCTGGTATCTACAAACACAAGAAATCCTTCAGGAATGGGAAAGAGATAAATTTCTACTTTTATTTATTTACTAGCTGTGGTAGAAGTTCTACTTATTTTAATGAAAACGTATGCACAGACACACTGGACAACAATTTCTATGAGTGGATGAACGATATGGGAGTACCTAACTTTCAATTTTACCTGGATTAGTGGTACTAAGTGTGGTGTTTTCTAAAACTTTAATTTGTCTTCTTCCCTCTTAAAATACTATACCAGCCTTGTACCACCTCTCTAAGTATCTTCTTTTAATCATGCCTTTTCCATCTGATTAATATGTCATACAGTGCACCTCATATATTCCTTATCTCAGTATATTTAATATCTATGAATGAATTTGTTTCAGCATTGCAGCATGCCAAATATGAGCTCACAGATATATCAGTTTCAAATGAGCGCTTCCTCAGCATTTTCACAATGTCATAAACAGTGGTTGGAAGGCAGGTTTCCAGAATATTCTCGGTGTCTAGGAGTCATTTTCTACAATCTGGAGCCAGGAGGATCTAATTCTTAAAGAAACTTTGCTATATGGGACAATTAATCCTTGGAGCTGAATTTGCAGTTAGCAGTACGCCTATTTAACATTTTTTAACAAGGAAGCACCCAGCAACAGCATATACACAGGGGTATAAGGAAAGGAAGAGTACACCTTCTCTTCTCTGACACCTACCTTGCTCCTTCAGACACACAAGCCTTTCTAAAACTCACATTATAACTGCTCTGTAATATTCTTTAGTGTCTTTCTAACTTTTCTTATAGTATACCTCCAGTTTCCCAATTTCCTATCCAGATAATAAAACTTCCCCCACAACTTTTCCCTTCCTGATCCAGGCAGCCAGTCAAGACCTGTCTCTAACCACAGCTCAGTTTCTGGCTGTTAACTTCCTTAACTCCCATGTGCAAGAATAAAAAATGGAACACTAGCTATTTTATAATATGTTCCCATGAACTGGAACAAAGTTTAAGTAGAATTAAATAGTAAACTGACAGGAAGCACTAAGGAATTGTAAATATCTAAATACCTCTTATGTATATTGATTTGACCTTTTTGATTCAATCTTTATTATTTCAACTATATTTCATAATATTTCTAGCTAGTTATCAAAGTGAATTTGCCTATTAAAAACTATTTCTAGTTGCAAATATATGTTGTGGTCTCCTGAATGCTGACTAAATTGTGAGTTAGAGCTGTGAAACCCTTCAGTGTCCGGTAATAATATAGTCTATCTGCTGCACATCAGCGCTAAACTTTTGGGCACCTTAATTAATTGGAAGGCTTTTAATAAACTGACGATCCTTTTGAGCAAAATCATCTGTTATTTTTGTTGTGCTGGGGTTAATCCCTTGAGTAGTCAGTTATCTGCCAGCCATTACACTTGCCAGGGAAGAAAGCGTGACCACATCTAGGTTCCATTTTTTTAAGACTGCATGGGAGGTTAGGAGTCTGAATTACCTGGACTGAATTTCTACCTAAAGCCATATCTGTTTTTTGGTGTAGTACATTTTAATATAAATAGGCTTCTTTTACTGTGGTATTTCCTTTTATTCCTTTCATCCTTGGAAATGTGTTATTTGCTGCTGCTTTCATTTGCTATGACATCAACAGTACTTTAACAGATATTTGAATTATTTCTCCTTAATGTTCCCAAGCTCTGAAGCTAACAGTGCGGTAAGTGCTGAAATCCCCCTGTTTTATAATGTTCTGTAGAGTTAGATAATCCCTGTGATCCTCCTGCCTAAAATTCTCTGGAAAGGATACCTGATGAATTTCAATCAATGAAAGGCCAACACCTTAGTTAAACTCCTGGTCTCTCATGTTTAAAATTCATGGATTTGATTTGTACATTTGCCAGCTTGCTGTATAAGATTTTGGGGGGGGGGAAGAAAAAGATTGAAAACTTTGTGTTCATATTCTTGAGACTCTAAGAATCGTAAGAATGAAAAGCAAAGAACAAATATATTTTGTACTGATTTCTGTAATTTGTAATTAGAATTAATTCCCTCCCCCATTTCTTCA
>CM037641.1:13765297-13813208 GCA_015227895.2 Colaptes auratus | reverse complement strand
TAGCCTCAAGTTGCCTGATCAGTGCTTGGGATAAAGCCGTGAGCATACACACCACAAGCCACAAGCGAAGCCATGAGCTTAGGAGTTGGAGCCAAGCCTGCTTCCCCCAGCAAGCAGTATTTGCTGGCCCTCAGTTTCCAGGACAAAGCAAATGCCTGTCGTGATAAGCATCATTAACAGCCTACCATCTGCTGAAGCCAGACCAGACATCAATGACCGTGTGGCCTTCCTGCCAGTAAGCAGCCGTGCCTGGCACATGAGCACCCCAAAGCCTCTAATACACAGCAGCAGCACTCCCTACTTGGGTACAACCATCTGCAAGAAATTAATTCATTGCCTCTTTGGCATAAAGGTTCTTGCTGAGTCTCCCCCCCACTGTGGTCAAGTGCCATTTCACTCCTGGGGTATTCTCTTTCTGTTAGTTCCTCCTGGTTTGTATAAAATTGTTTAAACAGTTGTAGTTGCCATTGTAGTACAATGTAGTTACATTCCCATTGTAAATATATTCTAACCATACATCAGACCTTTTGATGTGTTTTGGCAATTTTCATATTCATAAAAGGTTATAAATATTTTGATTAATTTTGCCATAGAGTTTATAAATAAAGGAAATAATAGTATTTTCTTTAACATCCTCACTTAGACCGATGTGTCCAAATCTCACTGTTACATGGTAAGCTCCCACGTAAGACTATAAGGACAGAACAAGAAAATGTGAGTCTGTGGCTGAATGGGGTAGGCATTTTGGTGACAGAAGGCGCAGACTGCCTTCCTGGCTTTAGTCTTCACTGCTTGGTTCAAAGAGAAGACTAGGTCTGAGACAGGGATTATGTGAGAGAACTTGACCCAACCAAGTTCATCGAATATGACAGGCTGCTGAAAGAATGGCAGTGTTCTTTCAAGGCCACTCTCTCCAATGTTTGAAGAACTGTAAAGTGGAGAGGAGGACCCCAGTGACTGGAGGAATGCAAATATTGTAGCCCCCTTCACAAATAGCCAGAAGGATTCCAGAAAACTGTAGGCCTGAAGTCTTAGTTCAGTCTTCAGTATATCATGAGAAAAATTTTATGGAAACTGATTTTGGTCATTTGATGGAGATAAGGTGACTGAGAACTGGAAGCATGGATTTACCAAAGATAAATCATGCTTGACAAACCTGATTGCTGGGTAACAAGGGGAGAGCTAAATGGATAAAAATAAATCAGACCATTACATGGAGAATTGTTCATGGTTTAAAATTCTAATTGTATAAGATTCCATTCTCATGGTTCGACGTGTCATTAAATCCACTGATCTGTGTAGCTTTAGAATAAGCTACCATTAAAGCTGCCTAAATGTCTTCTCCTTTGCCGTTCTAGCAAAGGAGATTAAGCCCGTGTTGCACTGTATTGCTTCTGTGATGGGTACCATGGCAATACAAATTTACGTAAGCTGCTCTCCATAAACCATATACTCATAGGAACCATGAAATATCAATGTGACTTTATTAGGTAAAAAAAAAATCGGTTTTAAATCTTCTGAGCTGGCACAGATGGTAACTCTCTATCTTGTATTGTAAAATATTCACTTGATATTTTATTATTCCCAAGGCTCCTAGGTTATAAGTGAAATTTTACATAGTCATACTGATATTAGTCACAAACATGACTCATTAGTATTTTTTTTCTCCAGTTATTATGTACTGAATAGTATGAAATTGTAAAAGCTTGAGACAAGGTCAATCCAATTTCTTAGTGATGTAGAAAATATTTATTTCTCATAAGGAGTGTGGGTTGAGATCTCAGAGTCTGAACATTTATCTAATTATGCCATTAATATACATGCAACGATTCCTTGCATAAGCCTGTCTAATGCTAGATTTTGTATCACCAATCATTCAAGCATTACATTTAATCCTACTGAAGCTCTGTTTAAAATCAATATCAAATTTTGGTAATGTGTGACAGGGCAAATGATACATTTTGTAGCCCTTGCCTAATCAAGTTCCATTCTGTGAACTCACCCTAAGGACTTTGCTTTTCTTCCTTCCATATCCACTACAATAGGATGTTTGAGTACTAAGTACTACAGAAAGTACTCCTCTGTGATCTAATTTTTGCATGCCAGCTTGAGGTTTGAGGAACCTGTTATTCTTATTCTGAATATAAAAGAGTTTTTTTGAGATAAGAGATTAATAGCATCTTTAATCATTGTCACAATATTGAAATGTGAGGGTTACCTTGAGATATTAGTTAAGACACTGGTGGAAACATTCACGGTAACAGCTACCAGTGCACATTCTCTAAATCTTCCAATAATATAGGAGGGAAGAGGAGAAAGGAAAAAAATAGCTTAGGTGTTTGCAATTAAAAGAAGTGAGTAAAGAATCTTCTAGCAGAGGAGTTTGTTAACTGTATCCATTATTCATTCTCTCTTAGCAGGGAAAAAGTGGTTCCTTTATCTTGTAATTTTCATTTCATGCTGTCTCTCTTTTTCATGAGATGAAGACAAAGCCATGTTAGACAATCTCGATCTATTGTTGAGTTCCCTCTACAAGAAAGCAGGATGTTCTTAAATAAAATGCTAGGAAGAATAGTATGAGAGACAGAAAATGGAAATGGTTTTCTTTATTTGAACCTTACTGATAGTATTAGTTACATAGCATAGGGTCCTTGCAGACAACCTGAGGCCTGAAAAACTCTTCCAGTGTCATGTATTTAGTTGTTGGTTTTTGTTTGTTCTTCTAGTCATACAGTCCCAGCAGTAATAGCATTTGGCAGTCTGAGCCAGACTATTAGTCAGGAATCAGAAAGAAAAAAGACTAGGAAAGAAAAAGAAAATAAACTAAGAGGAAAATGATGCATCTGGAGGGGAGGGAAATCAGCAGAGCACTGAGCGTCATATCCTAAATGAAACAGGATTTAGTCAAAGCTATTTTCTACCTTCTAAAAACCATGTTCTATAAAAAACCTACAAGATGAATAGAGAGCTATTCTTTTTAAGAAGTTTTTTTATGATTAAACATCTAGCTTAATTGCTATTTGAAGAACACACCTCAAATCTCAAAACTAACTAGAATAAAAGAGAGTTTAACTGTTAACAGGGAAGTTCACATATCTGTCATCTCAGTCCCATGGGAGGGGGGTGTGGGTGCTTCCTCTGAAGCAGCCCAAATGCCAGGATTGGGGGATAAAAGAGGTCTGGGGAAGTCATGCTTTAGAGAGGACTTAGGGAGACTGTCTGAGCGCCTAGTTCCTTTCTAGTCAGCCAAGCAGGAAGCCAAGCACGCTGAACTTCTATCAGTTTCTGGAGAGGCTGCTTGAAGACTGAACAAGATGAAGAATTGGTTAAGCTGTGGTGCATATGTTTATGTATGTCGGAACACATTTGAAATTCAAGTATCTCTGCTTTTAATTTTGAAAGCAACACAAGAAAAAAAAAAAAGTATTTTGAGAGGAATGATGATAAAGTACCAAACCAGGAGCCTGAGAAGCACAAAGGCAGCCTTTTTCTTCAACAGATTGGAAAAAAAATGGGTAATAAAGCTTTTAATAACTAAACAACCTTTACTGTTGCTGTACCTTATTGCTGCAGTATGGGCAGTGTTACCAGTCCTATCAAAGGACAGAGCAGCCTAGCATAGACTGTAGACCACAAATGAATGAAGCTATCCTGTCACTGTAATTCAGTCTGGTCTGAAGATTTTGGTGTGTAAGAGGGGTCACATCAGGCAGGGCATTGTATATTGCCCTGTGTTGTCACCACTACTGTGCTAAGTCTGTGCTCACTCAGTCTCTAACAGTGCTTCTGGACCCCTTGCTTGCTATTCTCTTAGTGAGACTGCCTATTCATCAGCATCTGGTCATGCTGTCTTGGGTTTTGGCTGCGTCTCCTCATTTCAGAATGTAGGGTTTGCCACATGCACTTTTTCATACTGTGTTCCTACATGCATCAGACGTGATCTTGAATTGCTTCTTTTAATGCAAGGCACTAGAGCTGAGGTGGTGTGTTTTGGTGATACAAGATGACAAATCACCAAGTCTCTGGTACTGTTGAATTCACACCCATTTGTGTATGTATTTTATGAATAGCTCATGTTACTACCACTTGTTTTACTCTTAAAGCCTAACTTGAACCACAGTCTGTGGAGAATGGATTCCTCAAGTGTTGAATGAAACAATTTCAACAGAAATCAACTGATGTTTCCTTAACATTGAATCATTACTGTTAAAGCTGTGTTTCAGGAAATATAACCAATTATCTATATGAAAGCAATGCAGTTGTATTATTAAATATCATATAAAAGAGAATATTTTGTATTTTGGGTTATTTTTTTTTTTAGGGGTTGTTTTATTTTTTTTTTTTTTCCTGTAGCCTATGTAATCAGTTTCGGCATTCAGATGATTTTAATGGCAGGTGATTATTCAAACATTTTCACAACTTGTAAAGATCTCATTATAACATTAAAAACCACATCCTCCTTGTATTTCCACATGTCTGTCTATGTCTGGGGGGTGTGGGGTGGTGGTGGTCTGTGTATCTGAATAAGCATTAAGAGATATGTTTGGGCTGCCTGCCATAATGTGGTCTCTGTGGTGAGAGGGTCTGGTGTCTTTTAGGCAGTGTCTCCTGAGAATGACTTCCTTTGTATGCAGTGTAAAAAATTTGTGTTTAAATTGGGCAGACTGTTGATGCTGAGGCATGTCTATGGTAGTAAATTAAGCAGTGGTTGACCTGCTCTGGTCCTGAGATTAACTGGCGTGATCTAGCCCCTCAGTATTTTCTGTGCTCTGACCTACAGTCCATAATGTCACAACCATGCTGCATATTGGAATGCTGCCTGCCTCATATACAACCCTAAAGGGTACCTGGGAGTAGACAAAACCCAAAAATAGTAGAAAAAAGGAGTAGGAAAAAAGAAGTGCTAGTGGATACAGGCTGAAACCACCCAAGCACACTTCTGACCATAAGTGTAGGTGACAGTGTATGGAGCTCAGGAACATTCAATGGCATGATTTATATGATATGCACATAGCCATGTTTGATGTTAGGTGTCATGACTTCTTTTCAGTGACTGTAAATGTCAGGCAACATTAAATAGTAGGCAATCTAAATTGACCATAACTCCACCTTTAATCACTATCATAGTTCAAATGTCTGGTAGACACTTAAAATAGACAGCATGAATATATCCCTATGTGACCTCCTAGTGAGTACCTGGGAAAATATCCATTTCCATATTGTACTCTGAGCATTCAACAGATTACTAAAGGAGATGGAGTGGGCCAGAGATGCTGCCTCCTAAGAAACTCACAAGGGCAAGATCCACTTTCCTTGTTAAGTAAGAACTGGTAGAGAGTAGATCCAGATCTGTGGATCTTGGGATATCTGTCCCCTGAGTAGCTATTTTCATATATATGTGGTAATCTTACACTCTCCAACATTATGAAAGCAAGAAAGGAAACAGTTTTTGGGCAGATTTTCATATGGAAACCTGTCTAAACAGAAAATCCACTATCAAGTGTTGCTTAAAGAGATTTTACAGCTAGAAGGAAGGCAGCAAACTTTAATTCCAGATATTGTCATCGTTGTCTATGCAGAGGGAGGGGTATTGCAATCTTCTTTGCTTTCCTCTTGAGCCCAAATCTTCAACTTATTTAATCCTGCATACTGAGTAGTAGCAGATATCTCAAGCAGTCTCCTAATAGTCATCTGGCTGATTGCTTGAGTGATCATTTAGCAAACAATTAGTATATTCTTCCTGCTCTCCCAGAGAAAAGAAAACTACATACTCCAGACAATACAATAGCTTCTTTTTTTAATACAAAACAGCAGTGAAAAGCTTCGTGTGAGTAATTTAATTATCTTTTAGGCTGACAGCTTCGCAGTATTTAAAAATTACCAACTGAGGGCTTTACACTAAGCCTGCCAAAAAAGGAACAGCAGCTAAACAGATGTGCTGTACTTCTTGGCTCACCACCAGTGAGGTGCAGCTGCTGCGCTTTGACTTTGTATTTTGCGACTTTCTTTGAAATGTTGTTCTTTGTTTTCTCACTAACACTAGTTAGTTCATAACCTTGTGGGTTTTTGTTTGGTTTGTTTTTCTAAAACCTAACTTTTTTTGTGTGATAACTTCATGCTGATGAGTTGCAAGAAGGATGTTTGTGGATCTTACAGTACACAAAAAATGTACTAGGGGTACAGAGAGCAGATTTAGGCAAGTACATGTGCTTAGGGGTGATGCTCATTTTTGATTAATGGGAAACTTCTCAATGTAAAGACAACAGTTGTTTACAAAACAAGCAGGAGTAACAGCTGGACACCACTGTGTTTGTCCACCTTGGAAGAGAAATTAGGGTATCACGTTGCTTTATATTAGCAGTATTTAGGAGAATAAAGAGATGGCAGCAGCAGCAGTGGCACACTGGGAAGGAGATTTGGCTGGCAAAACTGTTAAAGCAACATTACACAGCTTGATATTTTTCATATTTGAATAGAATGGATTAGACAGAGAATTTTCACTGTTCTACCTCTTAGCCCATCTAACAATTAAAATACAGAAAAGAAGATGGTATAAAATCTCAAGATGAAACCAGTATTTCTTTTCTTTTAATTATTTTATTTTTAATGCTGTCAGACATCCATGCATGTAACAGCTTCAGACTAAGCTGGGGTTTTTTATCTGGAAAGAAGAACATTTTGTGGGTATGGAAGGAGTAATTACAATTAGCGAGATGCTGACATCCAATGGGTAGAATTGTTATTTTCATTTACATTCTTAGCAAAATGTACTTACTTGATTCTTACCAGAAAATGGAATCTCATGCTGAGACTTACATGAGATTGAGCATTGGCCACAGCTTTGAGTTAGGGAGTGGGTGGTAGGAATGAGCAAGGAATCTAGGGAGCTAGGAACAGGGAGGAAAGAAAGATTTGATACAAATACTGAGACCTATTGTCACATTCCTCCTCTCTTCTTCCATACATGCTGTCAGACCCTCTCTGTGACATAGGAGCAGTGCCCAGCCTATGTTCTCGCCTTTCTTCCTAAGTAGAAGCTCTAATAGGAGCGATCTGGAGTAGCAGAATAACAGAGGAAGAGGCAAGGGAAAAAGCACAATTAGAAGAATGGGCTGACAGCAAACAATCCATCATCTTGTCTCTTCTCCTATCCACAATATAACCCCCAGATACAGCTCAGCACAGTGTGTTTTGTTACAACAGCATCTTCCAGCTCATCCTTAGTTGCCTTTCACTTGCATCCAGTTGCCATGCAGGTCTGCACACAAAAACAAATTACACCCTAGAGTGTGCAAGAAATCAGGCTTCTCAGCCTCTGGTAACCAGAAAGGACAGAAAGGGAACCCTTCCATACTCAGGAGACAATATAAGTCCTGGCTTTAGAGGCTGTACTATTTAATTGCTTGTTGATGGGACAGGGTTCTGAATATTGTGGTGAGTTCTGATATTGGCATTGAAGAAATAACTTATGAGAGATGAAAATTTTGTATTAGATGATACAGTCAGTCTTCAGTGTTTCTTCCTCTGTACTGATTGCTAATTTTTTTCACTCCAGTCCACTTGACCAAATACAAACAACTCATCTTTCCAGTTCTGTTCCTTCAAGGGTTCTTCCTCTTGAGTCTCCATAGCTTTGAGAAGTTATCCATGAAATTTAAATTTCATTTTATTTTAACAAATAACTGGTCTTGATTACAGATCATTACCTTTCATAAAGGCTTTAAACATAATTATGATGGGAAAAAAGAGGTAACTGCACATTTGAGAGCCAGATGCTTCAAGTCTGTGTTCATGAAAGTAGTATTTTATGAACTGTGTTTCAATGGCAATATTCACCTCATTAAAAGACACAGCATGATCATGATTACTGCAGAGTTAAATATTTAGATGAGCAGGGGTTTGGTAGGATATCTAGCTTTAAATAAACTGTAGAAGATGCCTCAATGCTACACAGAAGAATAGCTCTAGAACAATCTTGCTGAACTTCAAGACACCTTGGGTGAGTAAAAGAAAATGCAGCTATCAGGAATGTTGTTGGGGGGAAATGCCTAACTCTTGCCGTGTTTAGGCAAAAAAATAACAACAACTCACCCTCTTCTTTAGCTGCACTCTTCAAATGTGTGAATCTCCTGGTACAATTTCATATTCTTACCCATGTTCTCATAGGTGTTTAATGTAGGACTAGGTAGAACAAATTTTATATTATCTCATACTGCTTTTTTCAATAGCTCCTAATGACTGATACTGTGAATTCCTGCTTCAGATTCAGATATCTAACTCTCCATTTGGTGTTGATTGGAAAAGATCTTTAAGATCATTGAGTCCAACCATCATCTAGCTCTATCAAGTGTTGTGCTGAACCATGCTCCTTAGCGCCACTTCTATGTGTCTTTTAAACAACTTCAGGGAGATGATGATTCATCCACATCCCTGGGGAGCCTACTCCACTGTTTGATAACACTTTGAGTTAGGAAGTTTCTTCTAAACATCCCCTGGTGCAACCTGAGGTCATTTCCTCTTCTTTTATCTCTTTTTTCCCCCTACCAGAAACATAATCCTCTCATTCCCTTCCTAGCAATGCTACCACTAGTATATCCTGGTCTCAGCTGCCTTTGCCTGTGAAAACCCTAACTATTTTCATCACAAATGCAAAGCATAGCACCATACAGGCTACTATGAAGAAAATTAATGCTATTCTATCAAAAAACTGCAGTATGCTTCAGGTCTAACATTTTGCCCTCTCCCATCTTTCTGGGATCATCACACACCTTCCAAAACTCCACCCTGATTTCTGGCTTCTCATAGTACTTTATCTTGATTCCTCTTGAAGCTGTATGTAAAGGAATTGGCATATAAGCTTATGTGAATAGGGTCTGAACAGGATCTACACCATCTTTTCCTAACAAATATTTACTATGTGCTTGATGTAAATTAGCTTGGAGAGAATTTTTCAATGTAAAAAGAAAAATGACAGAACCTGAATGAAGGGGAAAAAAGAATACAAACAACAAAACAAAACAAAACAAACAGCAAGCATGATGTGCACCTGACAGGAATACCTGATGAACTGTGAAGTGAGATTTTTCTAGTGGAGTCATTTTACCTCATTTTAGGTAGCACAACTGCAGTGTGGTGCCACAGATGGATAGTATCTCAACAGCAGTACACTTTTATGACTGGCAAACAGGTGTCTAGGTTTATTCAACAATCTGGCTAGCATAAGCCAGATTTCTACTTATTATTGGAATAGTCAGTGAATATGATGTTGTTTGTAAAAAAAAGAAAGGCAGGGAAGCCAAGGCTGTGAAGCATCTGCAGATTTAAGATATTCCTGCAGATTGTGTTTCATCTTCCAGATAAATATTAGTATACAACATCCTAAACCTATGATGCCTTCATTCCAGAGACATGAACTGGACTTTTCCCTTTGCATGTGCAATGTGTGCATTGTGTATGCATGAGAGAGAGAAAACACACTCTTTTTTTCCCTGTAAATACAATATGAAGCTAATTTCTGTTTGTATACAAACCATATTCAGTGCTTGCACAGATAATTCTGCTTTCCAGGTAAGCCTTTTGTGATTATATGCTACAGTGATGTTAGGCATGTAAACAGCTGTTTGTTGTGTCAGGATGACTAACTGCTAAGGCTTTACACATATCTTGAACAACCCCATTAGTCCTTCTTAGGACAGAAACATGATGCAGATGACAAAGCGCAGGGCATCCACCACTGGTAATGTAAGCACTTAGAAATGTTGCTCATAGAATGAGGGCTACATCTACAGTAACAAGTATGGCTTTGCTGACTGGCCAGCAGCAGTCTGCAATGAGTAATTGTTAGTGTGATCCCTCTTATGGCTTTGGCACTGACCAAAAAGCACTCTCCCAGGCAATGCTTAATTTAGGTTAGCATTGGCCAGACATGGGTCCAGTAGGCAATACAGATGAAAGTATTCTGGACAAGAAAAAAAGATAGTTCAATAGTTTGTATGCAGCTCAAGGCCAGAAAAACAGCTAAGGATATAGACAGAGCCAAAGGCACCAGACGTGTGAGCTCATTTGATTGTTAGACTGTGTACCTGAATGGACAAAGAAGTGCCTCAGATATTCTGTAGCTCCAATCATTAAGTGCCAAAGTAGGGAGAACCCCACCACCATGCAGTCCTATGGAAAAAGAACATGTTCTGATGGCTAGTTGCTGAAAACACACACTTAGGTAAGATATGAGGATGTTTATAGCCACTGGATCAAAAAGATAAATGGTATGTTTCCCACTTAATATTTCTAGTTTATGACATTCATGGAAATTCTGTGTTAGTAAAAAAGAACTATGGGGTTGAGAACAAGAAATAACTGGTGAAAATGAAGAATATGTGGTGTGTAGGGGCTACAGCTACAGGTCTGAATAAGGCTATGACTCAATAAAACAATCTGTGTTGAATTTGTATATCTGACATGACACAGGGCAATGGCAGGGTTAAAGCGATGTGAAGCAGTGTCTGAAAGTTAGTAGCTGGTGCCCTCTTCTAAAATTCACTACCTAACCTACTGGAAAAGAGCTGCAAAGCTTAAGCAACCCAGAGGTTAAAGGCATTTTGACATACTCCAGTGAAAAAAAGGGATTTTCCCCATGCAATTCCTGAAGATTATGGACTGTGTTATTCCCTTTAGCAGTGTACAGGTTCATGAATGATTAATGTAGTTTTGGGTCCCAAAATCACTGAGTAGTGGTATATTGCAAGTTTTACAGTGTGATCTGTTACCAGCAAATGTATCTTTTGGTGTTTCATTTGTTGGGTATACTGTGCTGTGAACTGGATAATGCTTCCTATTTTCCCCTTCTAGAAATTACCGGTTAGGTGGTAGAGAGAACAAAATTTCACTGCATAAAATGGATATTGCTGTTAAGCACCTTGTTTGTATGCTGGGTAGGTGAGGAGTTGGGGGAGAGGATTTAGCTCTTCTTTTCTGGCATTTTTCTTCTAGTAGTAAGGTATAATTTGCATATCTTATCACTGCAGCATTTTCAAATGCTTTATTAATGGTCTTTTAAGGAAGCTAGAAATAGCCATTTATGTAGATTTATTTAGAAACCTTTGTCATGACTGAGTATAAAAACTGGGGGGAAAAAAAGAAGAGTTACAACAAGCTTCAGGATATATGTGAGTGATCCTGCAGTAAAGACTAATGGAAGAATGTAGGGGTTAATAAAGAATAATTATGGTGGGGGGTTTTTTGTTTGTTTGGGTTTTTTTGAGACTATAGACCTTGTCTGTGAGTGAGAAGTTAAAGAAATCATAGAATAACAGACTCAAAAGGAGCCTCAAGGATCATCTGGTCCAATCTGTCTTTTGCAAAAGCATGCCCCAGGACCCTGTCCCTCTGAATCTTAAAAGTGTCCAAGGTTGGCGAATCTACCGATATAAGAACCAACACATGAGATGCGAGGCCAGTGATGAATTACTTAAGAGCTTGTTATGTCACATATTTAACCAAGAAAAAAAAAGAGAGGGAATTAAATGATCTGGTAGGAATTAAATCCATATAACCAAAAAAAGAGTGGGTTTTTTTCTGAACCAAAAAGAATTCCCTTAGTATTAAGCCATTGGAGAGGTATCACATAAGGATTTTCACAAGTGAAATATACTTCATACGGTACATACATCTAGTTAATTGCATAGGATATATGGAAGTCGGGACATAAGGAGGATTCATTGATTAGGATGGAATGACAGCCTTTGCAGTTACTTAGTTACTACTTTGATTACTGTTTTTGCAATTGGTTTTATTTACCCTTTTCCTTAATTCAGTAACAAAAGTAGGAAAAGGCATATTCTAAGGATGCACATTTTATAGACACACATTTTCTCTTAAGCGTCACCATTCTTTCAGTGAAAATCAGGTGTATGACACCTGGATTCTGTCAGGACGATCATCAATCTTACAACCTTGTATCTGAGCTGCATATAGCTTAGTGAAGAGTATGATCTACAAATACTAGAACATAAGGACTAAAGTACCTTCTGAGGAAGAGGAAGCAATAAGTTTAAACCTGCTCAGACTGAGGATGCTCTGAAATTACAGCTTATTCCTGCCAAATATTATAAACAGTTCAATACTGTAGGACAGTAAGACCATGTTTTCGACACATCCCCCTCCTTTTATTAGAACCAGCTTTACTGTACTATGTGCTGATTCTAAGAAAAGGATCTGACTACCTGGATGCAAAGCCTAGGTGGAACGTACCTGGTGTTTCTCACGAATTCTTCTAGACTTTGTGAAAAGAGGAAGAGTTAAATTTATGTTTCATCTTTGCTTGCTCAGCTTTTTCTTCCCTCTAAAACAAAACAAAACATTAAATTGCCATGCAAAATGTAAACTCTGATCAACCCTACTAGGATGATTAAGAAAAATTTATATTTCATAGAACTAGATTCTTCTGAGAATGGGGAGTCCTCTTGTTCACCTCTTCAGTACTCTGTTTTAATAATTTGAGAGTGTTTGTGTGATTTCCTGGAGAAAACGAGTTAGATACAATGGCTGGGTTTCATTACAGCTCACTTCTGATGTGCAGCATGTATACTTCCATGGCTGAACTAATCACATTAAATCCACTTTAGGATAAGTGGAAAGAAATAATAATCTATAGGACTTTATTCATCAGGCTCCTTTTGCATATCCACTTCAGAAAACACCAAATTGTACCTAATATTGTCTATTTTTCTTCATGGAGGGCATCCAAGGAGACTTGGTCAGGTGTTTAGTAGATATTTAATCATCATCTGCTGTACATGTAGACATGAATATTTGAGTACATTAATCCTTTCCAATTTACCTTTGAAGTTACAAATTACGTACTTGGAAAAGTAGTTCATTTACTGTATTTCTAAGCATTTTTTAATTTTCTTTGCACTAAAATTTTAGTGCACTTCCCTTTCAACAAAATTGAATGTTTACAGATCAGTGAAAGGAATACTTTGCCTATCTATGCTGCGCCAAGGCAGGTTTAGACTCGAAGTTAGGAAGAAGTCTTACTGAGAGAGTGATTGCCCAGGAATCAGCTGCCTGTGAAGTGGTTGAGTTCATTGGAGTGTTCAGAAGAGGCTTGATGGGGTCTTGTGCAGGGTTTAGTTTTTAGTTGTTTAGGTTTGTATTGTACTGTATTGTACTGTATTGTACTGTTTTGTACTGTATTGTACTGTATGGTACTGTATTGTATTTTAGGTTGGATTGGTTGATGGGTTGGACGTGATGATCTTGAAGGTCTCTTCCAACCTGTTGTATTGTATTGTATTGTATTGTATTTAAATAAGGTCAGATCAGTCTGTATTCTAACAATGCGATATCTGGCCTAATCATGCATTGCAGGATAGACATCAAGAGCTCACCTAATAGAACCTTCTCTCAAACCACTTCAGCACCAGTTTCAGACCAGGATGCTCAGGGCTTTATCCATTCAGGTCTTCAGGCCCTCTGATGACATAGCATCTGCAGGCTCTGGATAATCTGTTCCACTGCTTTGACTATCCTCCTGATTTGATTTATTAGGTTATTGCTTACCCTTACACTGTGTACAGCTGTGAAAGCCATGGCTTCTCGACGACCTCCTCATAGATATTGGCATGATGCTGTTAGGTCCCTTGAAAGCCATCTCTTCTCTAGATTTAACAAGCCCTGTTCCCTCAACCCCTCTCATGAGGCAATGTTCCAGCCTTCTAACTATCCAATGATCACTGGGCTGTTAGTACATCCCAATATACTAGGGTGTACTGCTGACTCATGCTTACACTGATGTCCATCTTTGCAGCAGAGCTGCTCCCCAGCCAGTCCATATCCAGCTTTTATTTCTACAAGGGTTTCTTCCTTCTCAAATGCAGGACTTTGCCTGAATTCTTGCTGTATTTCATAAATCCATTTTTTTTCTGGCCTGTCCAGGTCTCTTTGAATGGTAATTCTGCCCTCAAGCATGTTGATTTCCTAGCCCTCTATGATTGCACTTATTACATTATCAAAATTTACATTATATTTTTAATTCATCTGTCATATGAAATAAAGGAAGTTAGGAAGGAAGCAAGCAAGACAATCTAGCTTCAAAACTGAGAAAAGTAGTATTTCAAGTTATTGAGGTATTGATCCATTTCTCCTTTGTGATAGTATGACCATAGTCTTTCAGTGATAAGCAACACAGTGAGTCTGACCTAAAGATGCAGGGTGGTTATCTTTCTGTTCCTGATTACTGTCCTTCCAATAATATTTAATAGAAAACCCTGGTAGTGTCTAGTAAAGATTCTTAATATCAGCTGCAGAAAAAAAAACAAAGCAAGCAACCAACCAACCACCAAACAAAACAAACAAACAAACAAACAAATAAACCAAAACAGAAAAGATAAAAGCTGATGCAAGATAAAATACCCACCGCAGTCCTGTGGTCATTAAAAATGTTGTCTGAATCTTCAGAAGTCAAGGTTTAAATTCTAAGAAAGATGGTAAATTGATCCTATAGGCTGTAACATAGTGTTTGAGTATTTGTGCCTGCTTAGACCACAAAATAATTAAGCTATAGGTGCACAAAGTTCTAAATAGTCTAGATATTCTAGGCCATGTAGATTTCCATGTTCATTGCAGAAGATTATTGATATGAAAATTGGCTTTGGTGTCTCTACTGTGTAGCTAAAGCATCAGCTGGACAAACCAGGGATTCAGAAAAATGTCTACTAATCCTAGTGTGAATGCTCTAAGAATTACCTGTTCTGCAATCTGTGCTTTCTTTCTTAAAAGTTTATTCTCAGGAAAACCAATAATTTTTCAATATATGCAGAACAAACCCACACTTCATTATGTGATATTTTTAATGAATTCTGTTTTCTACATTGTAAAAAGATCTGCCTATAAACTCCCCAAATCTTTATATTTCTTGGATCTCCTGCCAAAGTGTTATGGTATATAACACACAATCAAAATAATTGATATAATTTGGCTGATGCAATTTTATCTGATTTTATAAATCAGCACAAATTATTTTACTATGATTATGTCTAGTAGAGATTAAATAGATTAATTTCTTTTTTTCTCCCAACATTTAATTTCCCTGAAGAGACCATCTGGGACTGAGAAAATAATTTAGCATAAAGTGCTGTTCAAGATGACTATATTATTTGTTTCTCCTCCAACAGGCTAATGAACTGTTTTTGAAGTAAACTGAAGATGCTGGAGATACATTTGAAAGGAGCAAAATCTTTGGTTGTCCTTTGGATGTAGGGAATGAGGAACTTTGTTATTTCTTCAGAGGCTTGGTTCATGTATTTCTTGCGATGTAAGACTTAGACTGATCTGAACTCTGTTGAAAATGGCATAGACTTCATGCCAAAGCTTAATCAAGCATTGCTGTCTGATGGTTGTATTATGTGTAGCCTAGTAGACTTGAGGGAAAATCACAGAATCACTGTGGTTGGAAAAGACCTTTAAGATCCCCAGACAATTGTTTGGAGATTATATGTTTGATTTGAATTTACAAGGTAGCCAAAAAGCTTCAGCATTGAAGTTGAAAGCTAAGTGAACTAAACCAAAAGCTTAACTTTTAAGTTACTGGTGGTACCTGAGCAAACCACAGCAGTAACTCCTTTCTACCCATAAAAACCGCTGCTGATACAGCATGTGTTTTGGGTAGCTTTTCTGAATGTTCTCATTGGCTATCTGGCTGCTGCAAAAGCAAACAAAAAGTTGCTGCACTCTTCCTGACCTCAGAAGGCATAGCCCATGAATTGCAAGAATCAATGAAATTACACCAAGGAACAACATGTAACAGGGAGATAAGTCAGTCAAGCAATGCTCCATTTCCCAAGAATGGTCCTACTTCAAGTAACTCCCAGAAAACCTGCTGCAAGTTTTCAAAGAAGTGTAGGCAAAACCAAACTTTTAAACCTGAAGGATGGTGAGCTGCCTTAGGTAAAAGGAAGGGACTGAAGAGGGATAAACAATACTTACTAGTAATGGACAGTGAGCCGCTGGGAAGGAAATCCCTAAAGATTCAGGTTGTTCTGTTGGTAGCTGCTGCCAGTTAGAAATAGTCTCTCTGATTACCCATGCACTTTTTGATTTGCCATACTTTCAGATTTCACCCTCAGCTGCAGGGAATCTGTTGCAAAGCATGGCTGGTCACAGGTATGAGCTAGTTTGCTTCTACACTTTTGATTGCTTGCATTGCTACCGTTTAGTACCAGGTTTGGTTCCCAGTGTGATCACATTGCCTTACAAAAATGAAAGCTTTGCTCACTAAAATTGAGAGGTTTTGTGTCTGGAGGACAAAACTGGTTAGAGAAGTCACTGTGTCATTGGTATGGTCTTGCCCTTTGTGGCAAAATTTTACAGTACCACCGTGTCACACTCCTTTATAATTGAAATGAGATATAATCTTTAGAGGAAAGTATTTGTTTCATTGCATCTTTTACAGTTATCTCTTCCTTTTTTATTATTATTTTTTTAAATTTCATTTTTTATTCTGTTGTGCAATCAGATGAATGACATTGCAGGGATGACCCTGACTTTTTGCTATGCTCATCATGATACGCTGTGTCAGCTTGAGCAGTACAATGAATATGACATAACCTCATGACATACTGAATGTCACAGCAACATTGTGTTTTTACCTTTTCATTCTAGAAATAACTGTCAGGAATAATTCTTTATTGTGTCAACTACTCACATACTTAGATCCACAATGGTATGTGTTATAAAACACCTTATCTTAAGACAGTCTGGCAGCTAACCCCTGGAATATTTTCTCTAACCTTTAGGTACTCACAGTGTTTTCCCAAATGATTGCATTTTATTTACCTCAGTAAGTTGCACAGTTTAGTGCCAGTAACAAGCTCTGCTTAACTAATCTGTACTATACACCAGGCTTCTATGTCCAGAAGATCTGAAATATTCTTTTGTTGTGGATCATGGTTGCAGGATGTTTGTTCTCCAGATGAAGCTGATGTTTAAAAGCAAATTTCTTTTTCAATATCCATGTGACTTCTTTCACTTAGTATGTGGAAAACGGTTGTTGACCATCCTGAGAGGTCCTTAGTGGATAAGCAGAGCAGTGCACAAACTCAAGTGCTGTCCTGAGAGTCTCCAAAAAGCATTTGAGTGGAACACTGATCAAAGATGTAGAGGAAAGAAGCCTGTCATTTTAATTCAAACCTCTCACTGGAGGAGTGTGTATATGTATATATTATTTATTTTTTAATCAGATATTAGCATAAATCATTATAGTCAATCAACCTTTGATGGTTTGCATTCCCTGAACATTGTTTTGGCTAAGCTCAGGCAAACTGCTCATATGAATTTTAACCAGCTGATGATTACCTTATTTCTGTGCTACAAACATTTTCTGTCAATTGATAATACTTCAAGTACTTGCTGCAAATGTTTGGCTCTCATCACTTCACTGAAATAATGCTCCTCACTGTAATAATGTTCCTATTTTGGGAAAAAATGCAAGTCCCATGAGAACTATTTACTGAATTAGAGGAGAACCAAAGTAATCTTGTTATGGTGGCCTTTTGCTCTCAACTGGAGTACAGTGAGCCGATGTCTGTCACTCTTCATTTCATTAGTTGCTAAGATGCTCCCGTTGAGTCTGCTTTAAAGTTGTTTGTATAAAGTAGCTCCCAGCTTATTCGGGAATTGGTCCTTTCAATGTACAAGGAATTTCTCCCTTCACTGTTTTAATTAGTCTGGAAAACTTAAGATTATGTATTTCATTCAGTTTTGAACTAGGAAAAAAACCAAAAACAAAACCACAAAACAAACAATAATACACAAACATCCACCAGCTTTCTCTAATTACAATGATAAAAATTTATGTTAACCACTTTATCTTGGATACAAAGAAAGGTAAAGCCATTTCATGATGCTGCCCAGCTCTGAAAAACTTGAATCATTTGCCTTAGTTAGCATAAGAGTCCTCCCAGGCTGTCTGTACTTTGGGAGTTTTGGGTTGGAGAAGGTTTTGGGGTTTTTTTTTAGTGCTGGTCTATGATTTAAGAAATATCATATAAGGAACCAGTATCCATTTCAGTGGAAATATCAAGCTTCCTGTTTCCCTCTCAATTTCTTTGCTAATAATTTCTTAAATATAGATTTCATTTTTGACACCTCTTAAGCAGGAATTTCCCTCAAAATATCTACAATGACTCAAAAAATCTGTCCTCTAGCTCATTTAGAACCTAGCATTTTATACACAGTTTTTCCCATTCTTTTACTTTGAATCTTCTATTACCCATTCCCCTCTATAATTCCAATCAGCATTATCATTGACCTTCTTGAATAACTGTATCATCAGCAAACTTTGTGACCTCCCTGTTCATGTCCTTAACTGAATGATTTTTATTGATACAATGAACCCATGTCCTAATTCTGGTAACCTTCATATTTATTGGCATTATTTTTAGCCTTGGATTTATTTTCCTATTTTAACCAGCTACTAATCCATAAGTGAAACTTGTTTCTTACTAATGAGAATTCATTTTTCTGAGTCTTCTGACTAAAATGTGAAAAGCCTGTAAGAGCATTGTGTATGCAAATCTGACTGGTTCATCTGTATTTACATGCTATTCCACTTCTTCACAGAAACTCAATGACTGTATGAGGCACACCTTTCCTCTGTAAGAAAAGTGCTTCATTATTGATATTGAGCTCTGCATGTCATATTTATCCAATTATCTCTTCTTACTTTTTTAACTGTATTTTCTGATAACATCCTCCAAACCTGGAGGTAATTTTCTTATTCTACTACCAAATCCAGTCGCCTATCACTGTTAGTGATTTTCATGTATAAATATGAAATATTTAGTCATAATTAAGTTAATTTAGAACACTTGAGTGAATCCATGTGGTCCTTGAAATTTGTTTCTTTGCATTTTATTAATTGATTCTGAATCCAGCTCTACTACTGAGATTTCACATGCAGGCAGTTACTCATTTTTGCCTCCATATAAAAAAAAACTCCAGTCTGTCAAATTCCCTTAGCTATTTGTAGTGTATACTGATCTCAGATTGCCTATGTATTTAATCTAACCAAAAATTGTAGTGATGGTTTTTTTCTCATCATGATTCACTATTTACACTACAGAGGCTATATTAAGTTTCATATTTTAGAGAAATCTTTTGCAATTATCTCTTCATTATTGGAAAGCTGCATTGCAAAGTCTTTATGACTTTAACTTATTGTGATTCTGCACTTAATATTCCAAACTATGCTATTACTAGAAAGAAAATAAAAGAATATTAGAACCTAATTTATTCAGTTATCTTTAATGCCCTACACTGAGTTGCCTGTCATCTTTAAATTAGGCAAGAGGAGGAGGAGGAGATCCAAGTGCTTTGGAAGATGCCAGCTGAATTAACTTTCTTTTTCTTCAAGGTAATAAAAAATGTCCACTGTGTGAATACATACACAGTGATGTAATAAACAGTAAATGCTGGATTCACACACAGTTGTTTATGTTATGATTTTAATCAAAAGCCCAGTTTAGGTGTATTTCTTGAACAATAAAATGTATAAAAATACAGCTGCTTCTGAACTCAAACTCATCTAGTAAAAGCAGGAATTAAACACTTATAAATCTTTCTGTGATGCTTCACAATCTGGCTTTGAGACATTAGTGATCAGAGCCTTCCTTGATCTATGAAATGTAATATTGACAATGTCAAGTCAAATTTTTTAGACTAGGGGATTTAATTACGTCTTTGTCCAATAAGGTAAAAAAAGAATAATTTGGAGAAAAATAACAAATACAAAGACAAATCTACACTAATT
The DNA here is from genome assembly GCA_015227895.2 of Colaptes auratus. NCBI lineage: Eukaryota > Metazoa > Chordata > Aves > Piciformes > Picidae > Colaptes > Colaptes auratus. The sequence continues at coordinate 13,793,398 of CM037641.1, read as the reverse complement.
GAGCAATCATAAGTCAATAATGAGAAGGAGACATTTCAATCATAAATCTGTCGTAATGTGTGAATTATAATGCATTCATAAACAAAATATACCAAATATATGTGTACATAGCCAAACAAAATGGATTCCAAAAGGATCTTTACAGTGCTGAGTTTCTTTCTATTTAGGTTAGGGAACACATTTTTTAAAATTAACTCTATTATACCCTCTCCCACCAAGAACTCATTTTTTAAAGAGCCTTAAATATTCTCATTTTGAATTTATACAAGAATTTTAAAGGGAGAGCATATTTTATGTATGGCTAACATGTCTCAGCAAATAAAGATGAGGCTGCTATCTCTGTGCTGTAATCAACATTTCTGATGTTTAGTCAGGCAGTGTAATTATGATTTACTGTCTAGTTATTTCTGTCACATCATCTTTTAAAATGAAAATAAAATGCTTGGTGACAGAAGTTGGCAATGAATGACCATAAAGAGAATTACAGTGCTCCTCAAAACATAATTTTAGTACAAACCCAACCTGTTACTGTACAGAATACTGACATGGCTTTTTTCCAGATACCTACAACATTGAGATTTAATGTGCAGCTGTCAAACAAAAGGCAATAATAGTGAAGTACCATTTATCAGTAATCAGAAGGCACTCAATGGGCAATGAATTTATTAGCAACCAGCTACAATTTATATTAAAAAGGAAAAGGAAAGAAAAAAAAAAGAAAAATAAAGGAAAAAAAAGAAAAATGAAAAGAAAAAATAAAAGGAAAAATAAAAGAAAAAGGAAAAGGAATATGAAAAGGAAAAGGAAAAGGTAAAGAAAAGAGAAAGAGAAAGAGAAAGAGAAAGAGAAAGAGAAAGAGAAAGAGAATAAGAAAGAAAAAGAGAAAAAGAGAAAGAAAGAGAAAGAGAAAGAAAAAGAGAAAGAAAGAGAAAGAAGAGAAAGAAGAGAAAGAAGAAGAGAAAGAAGAAGAGAAAGAAAAAGAGAAAGAAAAAGAGAGAAAAAGAAAAAGAAAAAAAAAGAAAAAAAAAGACAAAAGAAAAAAGAAAAGAAAAAGAAAAAGAAAAGAAAAAGAAAAAGAAAAAGAAAAGAACAAGAACAAGAAAAAGAACAAGAAAAAGAAAAAAGAGACAATACAATGCAATGCTTTCCAGGAGCACTATGTAACTATATCAAAGGATAGACATGGAAACATTGCCTCCATTAATTTAAATTTCATTTCTTTAGAAAAAAAAAACAACATAGCTCAATGCCAATGTTATTTCCCCCTCTTGCAGCTGCTCTGCTGGGGACTTCAGTATATTGTCTTTTTACCCTTCTTAGTTTTATGACTTGTAATCTTCCCTATGACCCTAATCTTCCATTTAGGGACTGCCACAGACTGATGTTGGTCATCTCCACAGCAATCAGTTGCTTGTCTGAAATGAGGCTGCAATTTCTTCAGGATGCTTCCTCATGCTTCATATTTTGTGTCAGCACAGAACGTTTCTGTGCCATTTGTGAATAGTAGTGTAATGGAGGCAATGAACGATAATAAAGGATTCAGGCAGATAGCGAAAATTAGGGGAAGGATAAATCATCCTCTCCTTGAAGACTTCTCTCCATAGATTGATGGCTAAGGCAGGGGAAATAGATTAATTCATACTTGTGAGTGCAAGTACTCAGCTGACAGTCCAGGCATTGTGCATGATTATTCAAATTTACAGGACCTGCCATTTCTCCTGAAACATGTATTATAGTTGAACTTTCCTGCAGTGGTTCAAGCTTTTATTCTCTGTCAAGACAAACTTGGTACTTTCCAGTTCTTGCTCTCTATTAATAAGTGGCTTCCAAAACGATTCTAAAAGCAAACCTGTTGGAAAGATCTGTAATGTGAATAACCTTGAATTTCAGATTTCAGAGGAAGCAAAATGTAAAAACCAAAAACATTTAAAATTGTCTTCCAGAAGATTCCTGTTGATGTTTGTATATTATTCCCATGCACACTTTTGGATTTTCATGCACATACAACAAAAAGTTAAGAGAAACATTTAAAGCATAGTATACAATTAATTGAGGTAGATCCCAAAGGCCTTGCAAAAATGGTAACCCTTTATTATGCCATTGTGTTATTAACAAATTTCATTCCTCCTTTGTTTCATTGGCAGAAGCAGAAATTAAATGCAATGACAAAATCATACATAGAGTTATAACTTACTGTATGGAAACTTTCACAAAAGTCAGTATGCCTACTGATGGTTATGGTTTAGCTTTCCATCAGTGAGAGTAAAAATATCATCCTAGGAAACAAACAAACACACACACACACAATAAAAAAACAGGGTGCATAGAGGCTCATATAGTTCTTTGGGGCAAAAAATTACCACAGAGCATGTTAGCACAGGAAGCGTCATCCTCCTCTATCATTAGCAAACTCAGTTGCACTTTCTCTGCTTTGTGCTTGCAAGCTTTTGTTGTGACATCTGAACTCTTGTATTACAGCAGGGACTGGGACGGGAATCTCAAGAGATAAAAATATATCATGCAAGAGCTTGAACTAAACAATCAAACCTCTGTAGATGGTAGCTGTAGCACCCATATCATCGGTGAATAACTCAACTAGTATGTTGCAGTTGCTCTGATTGCTCAGCTCTGATTTAGTTTGCATAATTTCAAACTAAAATTTTTGTTCACATATTTACCCTCAGATCCCTTGCTCATTTTTCTGGGAGTTCAGCTCTTTGTAAGCCACAGACAAGCTTTCAGATAAAAAATGGCAGACACACTTAAATGTTTTTCTCTGATTTCCATTAGGGCTTACTCCAAGGATATGGAGGCATCGCTTAACTTTGGCTATGGAAAATAAAACCACTAAAAACAGCCAACCAAGCTACTCTTGCATCCACTGAAGAGATATAAGGAAAGCTGCTCATCTCCCTATTTTATTTACCTGTTCTAGCGGAATGGATACATCCTAGAGAGACTAGTCCCTCCTTTGGGTGATTTCCTCCCAGCTATGATGTCTATCAGGTTACAAAATATGGATGTTAGATGCTGCTTGAGATACAATTTCCACTTGGCTTCCAGCCTTCACTTCAGAATGGAGTGGATTTTTTTTGCATAGCTTTTTTGTATATTTGCCAACTCTGGGCTGATACCTCAGATGCCCTGCAAAATCTGAAACAGCAGAACACAGCAATGCTGTGGTACCTGATTATTCCCCTGACTATAGGCAATGAACAGCAGCAGGGGAATTAGCTACACTTTAAATCCTAATTTCGTTGACATCACTAGCAAAACTGATTTTAGTTGTGCAGATGCAGGCCATTAGCTTCTATGAGCCTCTGGTTAACAAAAATTATACCATAGTAGAAAATCTAGGTAAGTAGAAGAGATTATTTGCAACTAATTTTTATCTCCTTTGTGGGGAAATGGTGTCAAAGACAGTTATGCATGACTATTTTTTAGCAGAAAAAAAAGACTCCAGAGTAAGTTCACCACATGGGTTTGAGCATTTCTTTGGGGTGTTAAATAACACAACAAAACAAACAAACAAAAAGATGAGAGAAAACAAAACAAAAAGACAAATCAGTTAGCTGAGTAACATGAGTAGTGAAATATGCAATCTTTACATTTCAAGTTTCACTGCTAGGAATATATCTATTTCTCATCAAAAGAATAAAATCACGTAGTTTTAATAATAAATGTGCATGATTGCATTATGCAATCATACAATCAATGGGAAGTTGCTTGCTTTATCTATTAACAAACTGCATAGTGTCTGAATCAAATTAAATCAATAGAAGTCTGACAATAGTGGATAGACTGAAATCTCAGAGCTGTCCTATACTTTGAAGCTTAAACCTCTTCAAAAAGAGATCATGTCTAGATAGAGGTTTTGTTGGTTGGTTATTTACAGTCCACATAATCTTACTTCTCAATGCCAATATTATTTCAAAGCTAAAGAAAGAATAAAGAATGTATGAAATAAGCACATTTTAGCAAAACCAAAACAGTGTGTGTGTTTGTAAAAAAATTTATGAAAATTCTAATGGTTTTCTTTTTGGTGAGTTTAAGAGCATGATCACTAGCCCTTCTGAGCCAAAAGACTACTTGAAGTGCCATCTTAGCTGAGTAGCAACAATGGAGCAAGATGTTGTCAATACACACAGCGGGGAGATGAAAACCATGTATGGAATTCCTTTGAAAAGTTGTTTTGTAAATACTAATTATGTACAACAAACATGATTTCTCAAAAATCTGGATAGATTAATCTCTCTTATCCTAAGAAAAAGACAGATATTGGTTTACTTCTAGGTTCAGCTGGTTTCAGAAGAACTATATGGCTGCATCAGTCTTCTCTGTAGATTAATATGACATTCCACTGAATGACAGAATTGGTGTATTCCAAAATATGTACCAGAGTCATACAGAAAAAATAGCAGGTTTGCAGAAGAGCCTTAGAAATTTCAAGCATTTAATTTAAACAGGCAGTGTGTTTGCTTCTTTTCCTGTCATGAGAAGCTGTTGTTTTTATAATGATACTCTCCATATTCTAATGCTTTTAAACTATTGGATGCTTTTTCTTTTCCCTTCCACCGAATCTTTATGCTTTTGTTACATAAGTTATGCAGAGAGGATTCTTTCTGAACCTGCAGTAATGATACTAAATCTTCATAAATGCATAGAAGAAATAGGATATCAATAGCAGGTACTTGGAGTGGAAAGACTTCTGACAATAAATAACATTTTCAAAATTAAAACTAAACCAGCAGCTTCCAGTCAGACACTAGCATGAATCATTGATCGGACATATAGCTATAATTGTAACTGTTTCCCCCTTAAAATATTGCAGACATAATACAAATCTGGAAGGAAAACCACTAAGATGCCATTCCCCAGTATGCTACCTAGGCTATTTCAGAGACTTGGAAGGTTTAAATTGAGTTATGTGTGTTGAATCACTGTCATGTGAGAAGCAGAAGCCCTCCTGACAAACTCAGGCCCCTGAAAACCATGGATCTCAGGAGCTTGCCACACTCAGAACCACTGTGTGGTAAAACAATGTAAGCTACTTTCTGTGGGTCTAGACGTTTCTAGCTCTTATCCATCAGTTTGCCTTTTCCCAGTAGACTGAGAGGAAAAGAGTTAAAATGCTGATGTCATGGTCCTTGTTATGTTACTAATTGCATATAGATTTGCAGAAGATCTAGATTTTCCAGTTTCTCCAGAGTCCTTCAATTGATATTTAACAGCTTCATATGCTGAATACTAGAATTCTGCACCAAACTATTTCTGCCTAATTCATACTTCCTGATTTAGAATCCTCTGGAAAGTCTTTCCTTTCTGAGCTGTTTAGCACTATAAACATTTTGGCATCAGATCAAAGCTGGCACCTGCCTGGAAAAGCAAGAACAGTTTAACTCCCCAAATGGGCAGTTCTCTGAGCACAGAAGGATGAATGAAAGTATAAAGTGAGTCACTGTTGAACATTACAGACTTCCATAACCTGACATATTCTTTAACTTCAGTGAAAATGAGAACTAATTCCTTTGCTGAAAGCAAAATATTTTATATATCCCAGTTTCAATGACTGTAGAACAGGAATATCACATTTTACTGACATTCAGCCTGGTGTAAAGCAGCTCCACATGTGCTTCTAACAGCGTTTTAGCCACCATCTATGCTAGCATCACACCTACTAAAGCATAGAAGAAAGCCATCAGGGTTGTATATTGTAGACTGAGGTCTCTCAATTTGCTATCCATGAGTACTTTTCAAAACACTTACTATAGATCACAACAAATCTTTAGAAAATGTAGCCCTTCATCTATTTACTTCCATAATGACTGAAATTCATATCATTCTTCTATTGTCAATTTGTTCCTTATAAAATTAGTATTTCATTTATTAGTTTAATAATTCTCGCATGCCTAAGGCAGCCTGAATCGATTGCCGCAATGTTCAGGAATAAAAAAGCCATGGACGTTATAAAAACACATCAGATGCTAAAAATGGACACAAAGAATGTATTTCCCTAAGAATCCAGAAGAAAAGGGAAATGAGTAACAAAGAGCAGGCTTTAGAAACACTTGTAAGCCACTTGTCTATCCATACCAGCTGTTTGACAGTACCACTCTCCTTGAAATCATTTTGAGGCTGAAAGCACCCAGTGATGATACTTCTGCAATGTTAATGTTTTCATGTCTAAGGCAAGACTAGATTGTTCTCCCCTGAAGTTTTTTTAGCCAATAGTTAGGTCCTTTCCAGCATCAACAAGATTTTGGACCCCTACAGATTACAGAGCAAAAGAACTGCCTTCTGTCTTGCTTTCAGGGAATAAATGCTCATTGTGACTCACACTGCCTTTCTTCTCTTGAATGCAGCTGCCTTTTCCTCATCAGAGTTCAAGTAAATTTACAAGGATGCTTTACTGAGGGAGAACTGAAAAGGCTGCTTATTCTCTAAGCTCTCTGTGTTGGCTTTTTTTCTGAGAAACACTCATTGTTCAATAATGATATTTCCTGCAGAACTCACAAATTGAATCTGGGAGAGACAGGGAGGATATTTCAAAGGTTAAATTGAATGACAAGTTTTATCATTGTGGTCCATACAGATCATAATGTGTTATTTATTTAGGTCTTTTGCTGGGCCTGGGATTATACCATGTGCAATGTCCTCTCTGGAATATTTGTCCCATGTGTTTGGTGTCTAACAGCTCCAGAAATCTGCTGTGGATGGCCTGTAACTTTCTGGGCATTCATGTAATGAAATGCAGTTATATGCTTCTAATCTGGGCACATGGGGTCATAGCCACTTCTCACCACCCAGGCTGAACCAAGCAAGTAGGGAGTCTTATCCTCCCTCTTTGACATTACATCTCTAGCATTGCCTGACAAAGACAGTGGAATTTAGCTACAGCTGTGTGCCCATTGCTGATGGTGGAATTGCTGAAGGTACCCTGCATGGGTATCGGGAGAGATGAATTTACTGATCCTCATGAGAAGATTAAATACAAGATTAAAGCAAAAGCACAAAAGAACAAAACACCCTTACCAGCTCCCTTACCAGCTCTGGTTTGGGTTTTTTTTGGTTTGTTGGTTTTGGTGTTATTGTATTATTGTATTGGTGGTGTTATTTAGTGGGGGGGTTTTGTTTAGTTGTTTAGTTGTTTTGTTGTTGTTGTTGTTGGGTTTGGGTTTTTAGTTTATTTGGTTTTGTAAGTTCACACAATCAACACTGACCAAAGTTGAGGTTTTTTTTGCTTTGGCAACATTCTGAATGCCCCATCATGCCAGTCGGTATCTTTTGTCACTGTTACAGGGGTAGTGCAGTAGCACCCTGAGTCCATCTTTCTTAGCAAATCTGCTTAACTATCATCCAAAACATAAGCAATACTTTTCTTATAGCCAGTCTGTTTCCTCAGAGCACCAAAAGACATCTCACCTTTGTCTCAGGCACTGGGTGAGTATACTGAAAGAAGAAAATGAAAGTTCATTGGCTTGTGTGAACCTGTGAAGCCCAAGCTAGACCAGAAGTAGTGGCAAGCCAATTTTTTTGGGTGCACTCCAGGAAGGAAACAGCAGCAGACATTTAAATATTCTATGTAGTGTTTTTCAAATGAAACCTGACATTTCAGGTGGTTTTTCAGTAGGCCTGGTTGAGTATTCCATAGGTCATGCTAGAAAATGCTTAAAATGAATGTGGTAAGTTTGCAACACTATGGATAGTAAAACTTTTAATTTTCTCTCTAATACTGAATTATTGCAGCCATTTTGGTCTGAGGCCTAACAGCTTCTTCAAACCTTTAATAACTGAAGACCTGAAATTCATTTATTGCTTTCCCCTGAAAATTGAACTTCAAAATAATTTAAACTGCTGTGGGAGGGGAAAAAAAAAATCCTTAACTGGAACTAATTTGAAATTTCACCTGTATTTTGCCAAGTTCCTGAGTACACCATTTTATAACATGATTTGACAGTTGGACTCTGAGGATAAAGAAACAGTTTGCTCAGAGCAACTGTGTAAGTTAACTCTCCAGGCCCCTTGATCGTCCTTTTCCTACTGGCCCCGTAATTTGTGTCAGGTAATGTGAAAGGCCTGCCAGTGTTCTTTCTAATCTCTAGGACAAAAATAAAACCACAACAAAATCTTAATAATGATCTTAAGAATTTAAGAATTGCTCCAGAATTTGCTTTAAGCAAGCAAATTTTCTTTTAAAGCAAGGAAGATGTTTAGATAAATGCATTTAAAATAATAAAAATTGCAGTATACACAGAGAGCTTTACAATGTCCTCATACAAAAGGATGATGCAAATTAGTAGAGGATTTAGAGCCTCATCTTAGGTATCTAGATGTTTCAAGAGAGTCATTACTAAAGTGGAAGGACACGGAAGACAGCCAAAATAATGTGGCCTAGAAAAGCTCATAATAACACAATATGTTTCCCTTAACATGGTGAAAAAAACTATGGAAAGGAATGTTTTAGGAACATATTGAACGTAGATCAGGGACTTCTTGATGTATCATAGAATAACTGATTTTACATGAGAAACAGAGGTAGGATATCAAAACACTGAAAATGCTGAGATTCATTCAAAGAAGAAAGGGAGGAAATGTTTATCAGTAATCCAGACTGTTCCAAATCATAATCAATTCCAACAAAAGTTGTGTAAAGGATTTTATGCCTTTTTTAAATTAGAGAAGAAGATAAATATCTATATATTCCTTTATAGTCTCTGGTGTTGGTCACTGCCAAAAGCTGGGTGAGCAAGCTAGAAAACTACATAGATTCCTCTAGTAAAACGAAAGTGTTTCCAAAATTAAATGCAAATAATATAGAATCTATCTGCTGAGTTTGAAATTATAAACTAAGTTTAGAGACTCAATTGTTCATTAATCACAGGGAGAGGAAGCCCATTTTAGGGTATACAGTAGGACAAATCACAAAAACTAATAACCTAGGGAATTGCATATTGCCTTTTCTATTATTTTTTATTATTTTATTCTATTATTTTCTGTTATTATTCTTTTATTTATTTGCTTTTTGAACCTACAAAGGGAAACTGAAAAATTAAATTCTTGAGATACAATACAATACAATACAATAAACCAGGTTGGAAGAGACCTTCAAGATCATCACGTCCAACCTATCAACCAATCCAACCCACCCAAACTAGATCATGGCACCAAGCACCCATCAAGTCTCCTCCTGAATACCTCCAATGATGGTGACTCACCACCTCCCCGGCAGACCATTCCAATGGGCAATCACTCTCTCTGTATAGAACTTCCTCCTAACATCCAGTCTAAACCTCCCCTGGCGCAGCTTGAGACTGTGTCCTCTTGTTCTGGTGCTGCCTGCCTGGGAGAAGAGACCAACCTCTGCCTATCTACAACCTCCCTTCAGATACTTTGTTGCCCTTCTCTGGACACGTTCCAGCAAGTCAACATCCTTCCTAAACTGAGGGGCCCAGAACTGGACAAAGGACTCAAGGTGTGGCCTAACCAGTGCAGTGTACAGGGGCACAATGACCTCCCTGCTCCTGCTGGCCACACTGTTCCTGATGCAGGCCAGGATGCCATTGGCCCTCTTGGCTGCCTGGGCACACTACAGGCTCATGTTCAGCCTCCCATCAACCAGCACCCCCAGGTCCCTCTCTGCCTGGCCGCTCTCCAGCCACTCTGACCCCAGCCTGTAGCACTGCATGGGGTTGTTGTGGCCAATGTGCAGAACCCGGCACTTGGATGTGCTAAATCTCATACCGTTGGATTCTGCCCATCTGTCCAGCCTGTCGAGGTCCCTCTGCAAAGCCTCTCTAACCTCCAGCAGATCAACTCCTGCCCCCAGCTTGGTGTCATCCGCAAATTTACTGATGATGGACTCGATGCCCTCATCCAGATCATCAATAAAGATGTTGAAGAGCATATGTTTATGTATATGAAGAGCAGATGTTTACTTAGGAGCCCTGAATAGTATCTAGCTTTCAGTTACATGGATAAACTCACTGCTGCCTGATTCCTAACTGCTAAGACAGTGTGGGACAATCTACCCAGAGATCAAGAAAAAATTCAAGCTCATGTAGTTTTACAGAAAAACCTGTTTGATTTTTCCCTTAAAAAAGTATCCCAAGGCTTAAAAATGAGCAATCATACACACATACAAAAGGAGAAAATAAGTAACCTTACCAAAACTAATAGGCAATGCTGAGACTCCAGTTTTGACAGGAAAAATAGATGACAGTAGGAAATGGTATTTGATGATAATTCCACTGATGATCATTCCACTGATGCTATTTGATTTCAAAAACCTTGATATAGCTTCAGTTCCTTCCCTCACTAATGTTTGTCTCCTCATGAGAACTAGTATTGTTATTCCTCCACTTCTACTACAAAAGCCTTCAGGAAGTTAATATTGCATAGAAGTTACAATTATCCTGCTTCCCATTTTTCTCCCTCCTGCCCTTCTCTTCCCCTCAATCAAAGAGCACATGGTCTGGCTACTATTTGGTCTTAGAATCTTCAGCAGACTGCTATGCTATAAGTAGCAGGCTATACACTGTTATCTATTAAATTGGTTGTCATTAGGCAACTCAGCAAATCAAGCTTTGGTAGAAGTGCAGCTCTAGACATGATCATATTTTCAGAAGACATTACAAAAAGATAATTATTTGATCAGCGATTTCGTGTCATATCTGAAAGACTTATTTTGGCTCTCCATCACTATGTTCTAATACTCAACTGCAAGCAGAAATAAAACTAATTATAGCTATTCCTTACAAATGAAAAAGCACTTTCTTCAAAGTGATGGGGATTTCAGAAGTATTTGAATTCTTATACATGTTATCACAACTTGTTCTAAAATGCACTCGTAATGAGTGCATGAACAAGTGGTTCAATTTAATAAAATACATGTGAACTGTTACATCTTTCCAAGGGCAGATATCATCGCTTTTTATTTCAAGATGAGATTATTTAAATGTATTCATAAATTCCTCCAGCAGTGGAAAAAAATGAGCAAAAAGTCAAGATTTAGTGCTAAGGCGCAGTGCCAATTATATTCCTGTAAACAATATTTCAGTTTCATTCCTGTTTCATCACCGATCCACTATTTATGCTTCAGGAGGAACGACTTAAGCAGGGACCACAAAGCAGCACTGGAATTTCTCAAACAGCCATTTTTGTTAGAAAATTTTTCAATCAAGTGTGAAACTCACCAAGAGAACATTTAAGATTTCTGCAACTCATTTTTTTTTAATTAGGGTATCTATTATTTATGTCTCTCTAGGTAGGGAATGTCATTATTCGAGGGCATTTGGTAGAGTGATTTATGGCATCTGATCAATCAGAATATCCGCCATCACAGCAAACTTGAAAGAGTATGAGCATTGAAATAAGGATGTGAAGTGATTCCTATCATCTTGTGTTGTAAAATTTTGTCAGCTAGGATCTGAAATTCAATACTGGGAAATCAAGAGGTCAAGAAGAGAACCTGCAAATGGCAGTTATATTTTTTTTATTACATAACTTCACCTTTGATACTACATTAGAACATTCCTTACTTCAAGTATTTTCTTTCACATTCTGTGCCATGACAGCTACACACAGAATACAGCCATGGACAAAACTCAGTTTAGAGAGTGCTTCAGAAGGAAGCCTGGCCCTCATTCAAAATCATTTGAAATGGATGAAAGGGTGTCTATTGACTTTGATGGACTTTGGCTTGAACTCTTCCAGCTTGTACAGGGAGTCATGAGTTCTGATCATCGCTCCAGATGATATTCAATTGCTGCTTATTTATATGTAATGAACAGTACTTGGAATAGGTTCAGGGCTACGGGACTTTTGGCTTCCAAGATGATGCTTTAAGAGTATATGTAAGGAAATAATCCTTTTTTTTTTTAAAACACCTTTGGATTTTCTGTGATTTCATGAACAGTGATGCAAATTTTGCATTAGGGACATCTTCCATCACTCTGGAATTAGGCCAGGGATGAATGGACAGGTGTGTTTAGATGGAATGCTCATGGACAAAAGGAATTACTGTCCACATCAAAATTATTTCTATAACTATTGGGGCCTGAGTCAAAACAGCATGTATCAAGTCACAGCAGAAAACAGTTTTCATTGCATTTCACTGATTACAAAACTGGCTACAGAAATAGGCAGTAGTGCAAGCACCAGAAAGAACTATCAGACCAAGAGCAAGGTACCTAGGAAACAACAGCTCTTCTGCTTTAAAAAAGCTGAAGAGATGCAACTAAGTAATTTTAGAATTTAGATTTCAGAAAGCAAGACTGTCATTGAAAGTGTCCTTTATCTCCACTTCTGCAAGAGGAATGTGCTGTTACAAGAACTTGACAAGGGGGACAAATGGTCTACCCCCTGTTGCCTCACTCACCCGCAGGTCACTAGTCTTGTCAAAGAGATTTGCATTGACAGAATATGAAATGGCATTACCATCAAAACATATAAGATTACCTCTCCTTTGAAGAAAAGCAACAGCTACCCTAACTTTGAAGTTCGAGGACAGGAAAGCAGTTATTTCAAAAGTACTAGATACAAATGGGGAAGTGAATTCAATATTGCCACTAATAGAAACTGGCAGTTTCAAACCCTGAAAGATGGGCTTCTTAGAAGACTATTCAATGACAAGTCCCCAGCTGGTGAACTGATTTTGGATCACAAGAATGGAATCACTTCAATAACCATGAAGATTTCATTAGCAACATTGAAAACTTTGAGTGGTATGAAAATCAGCTTTGCATTAGAGTATCTCTCACACTATTCCCTTTCATGTAAGTTAGTTGCAAATCAGTTGCAAGTCTCCTAAAAATGAGCCATCAGATCAACATTTTCTAAGATATCAGTGGTGGATTTACACACTGGAAATCTATTGCTCTGGCAGGCCACCAGAATTTAAATTTGGCAGGCTGTAGTGCAGTGTAACGTTTGCTTGTTCAATCAAGCATTCAATTAACTAACTTGTCAGTATGTTGGTCCTTTGTGAGACAAATAAAAGGCAGCTAAAGTGCATCGAGCCATCTGAATGGATAGTTGTGTAATTAATATTTGTTTTTAATTTATTGTAAGATGTACAGATGCTCTGACAATCAGTTCCTGAGAAATCTTTAAAATAATTGACTGAGCTCTGTAAATTTACTAGAGGGCAGCAGGTTTTCCTCTGTGTGTGATTAGAATTAGGGGGAATGATTCAGAAGATCTTTTAAAAAAATTAATTAAACCCCCCCAACTTTTCTTTGGATTTACAGTTGTGCCATAATTTCTGTGTAATTGCCTATTTGGCAAATATTTGTGTTAATCAGTCATCTACAATCTATCTGCCATTGTTTTAGGATCATACAGCATTCTCCAACTCAATAAACCAATTTTTATTAGTCTGGGAGAGAAGAAAGCATGTAATTTTAGGATATGGTTTTTTTTCCTCAGTTAATCTTTGTTAGCTGCTCCAGCAGTAGACTAATCCTAGTTGTGCAAACACCAAAGGAGAGAGGAAAACATTTGAAGTGTGCTTTTATTACATGTGTGTTGAGACAGAATGAGCTGTCTCCTATTAACGTGGCTTTTGTTTTAATGCTTAGATGAGTTGACTTAGTCTGCATGTACAACTTTTAGCTGAAAAAAAAATTGGAGCAGGAAGGAAATTGGAACCATTCTGTCTGGTTTTGTCCCACTTAAATACAGTATGCAAACTAAGAGCATTGCTGTGATAGACACCTCCTGTAGCCAATGGAGATGCAGGCATATTCAGAGAAACTCCACTTCCATTAAGTGATCAAAAAGCCAAAGTCTATATTGGTAATTGAAGTCAGATGAACCAGATCTTTATGTAACAAAACTTTGCATTTTGCCAAGGTCTCAGAGTAAATGGAATGCTTCTCAGCTAACCAAAAGAGATGAGAAGCTAATCTGATTGTCTGTATTGCACATTTAATACTTGCGTTACCTGATGACACTAACACCATAGGAATTACCAGGATATTCTAAACAACATTTCATTGGGGACTGCATTTGTCAGGCTCATATGATACTATAGGAGAACCATCATGTGTTCCACTGTGCCATCTCCAACACACTATTTTGCATGTCTGGTAAGACTTAAAATTGATTGTTATCACTATTTTCCACTCATTTTCATAATTCAGTCATGAATTACCCCTCCCTCATATATTGGATGAAATCTCCTTTGCAGAAGGCCCATTCCCACTAGTATGATCCCTGGGTTTATTTTCACTCTGACTAAAGTTGCATTGATTTTTTCCACTACCTTTTTCCTGGCTAAAAGTTAATGATCACACTCAATGCACAGATAATAGAGATGCCAGTATCCTTGTAGTGGTTAGCTGTAATCAGACAGCCATTCTCACACACATATACTCATAACCAAATGTAATAGCAGAGATCTCACAATCATTCATGTGCATAGACACATTCGTCTGAATGATAATGGAAACTCACCAAGAGGTGGTAGATTAGCTCATAAATTAGATTTAGGAAATACTTTTTCAGCCTCTACATCTTGCATTCATGATAGAGTGGGTTCATTTTTAAGATAAACTGCTTAGCAGCTATGTTTTTTTTTTTCACAAGTAATACACTAATGCTAACCCCTGTGTTTAACAATCCTAATACATTTAATGTTTAGGAGGATACAATATTGAATTCTGTATTTTGCAAGATATGTTTAACAACGATGGAAGCTTTTGAAATAAGTGAGAAATATTTTCCAAGCTCCACTTAAGCTATCCTCAGCGTTCAGTTTCTGACTGGAGTCTGCCTGGCATCTTCATTTGCAAGTGGCAGAAGTTTGACATTGTTGGAAAAAAAAACCCAAACACAAGAGTCTGAGAGGTCTTCAGTGAAGTACTGAGAAGCCAAAGTACCACAAATGACTAGTCAAATTTGTAAACCACAGAGCAGTATGAATGAAATTAATACAAAACCAAGTGTTTTGTGGTTTTGAGCTACTCAGTTTGAAAACAGTTCAGACAGGCTTTGGAATGGCTAAAGAATAGACCTGATTTTTCCTGCCAATATGATAACTCCATTACACTCAAAACTGTATATTTTTCTTTCCCTAAGCATTGTTTATTTCAGTAAAGCACATCTGGATTCTGAAAAGAAGTATCTTTCAAACCAAAGGGTTCTCTAAATACTGATACAAATCTTACTCCTGTTTCAAGGAAGTAAGAAATACATGACAGTCCATAGGCGATCATAAAAACAAATTCTTTCTCTGACATTTTATGTTCCTGACTGCTATTCATGTTATCTTGGAGAATATTCTTAGGAAAAGTCATTAGAAGCTCAAAGGTATGTATGAGATTAAGAATTTCAGGAGAATTAAACTGAAGATAGGTTTTCAGTACTGATATCACTTGCAGTATGCAAGCATTTGACATTTCTGTTGCTCTTGGGGTCCTTTATCAGCAGACAGTGAACTCCACTTTGGGTTTCTATAGATTAAGAAAAGTTACTAGCATGCTGTGAAATGAAAAAGCAAAAGATTATCCTCTTATTCAGCACACATATGCAAGCTTCCAGTATGCCCAAATTTAAAGGGTATCATTTCTATAATCAGTGCTCTTAACATGGTGAAAGTTTTATCAGCATGTTTCTGAGTTTATCTGTATACAAAGCATGAATATAAAAGAACAGCACAAGATTTCTGCTAAGTATGATTTCTTTCATAGAACCTTTTTCTTATGCTGGTCTTTCTTCCCCTATTCCTTCAACATGAAAAAGAGATAAAGTAGGAAACTCTTTTATAGTGTTCACCTAATGCTAATGGAACCCAGGCAGTATTATTGCCAGGATGAATCTCCATATGAACTGACCCTCTGTGTAGGGGGGTCTAGCACCTGACACTCTTTTATATTGCTGTAATTAAAATGAGTTGATGGGTCAATTAAAGTGAACTTTTCAATATTAATGACCTTTAATTACACCTAACTGAAGAATCAATGGCATAAAGTCAGCATGGTCTGGAAATACCAACCAGAAAGGCTGCCAGGTAGTCCGATATCATTCAAAGAGATTTGCATTTAAAGATAATGTAGAGCTGTGTCATATTAGCAGATAAACAGAGTTGCATCATATAGTTCTGTATAAACATTAACATTGTATTTATCTAAGGCATCTTTGTTCAATGATATTTTACATTATTGAACAATCAAGGTCTCTTAAAAGTAACTGTTGCTGATGCTCAGTCAGATGTTTTAATTACCAGCAATATTACTGTGGTCCATGAATTAATATATTGAATCTACTTCCAGTAGCAATACATTTATTTATTTATCTAAATAAAATTGTTATATTAAAGGACTTCAGCAGGAAAAGTGAGTTAATTCTTTTTCTTCCACAGCCTCTGGAAATGGCAGTATTCTCTTGGCAAGGATTCAGTTTTTGTAGTCTCTGTAACAGTGATTTCCAGCAAAGAACTTATTTATGGAAAGGGCTTTACATCACCCACAGGTGGTTTGATGTGGAGGAAGAATTTTGGATAGGTAAAATATTTAACTTTTTATCAGGTAAGACAAAAACTTCATGGGTGGGGACACCAGAATAGCTGGTGTGTTCCAGTTTTTGATAAGAAATTTAATCTGTAAAGGAATCAAAAGTCTAACTCATTGATTTAGTCCACATGAAGCACTCCCAGCTCTTGACAGAGCTGATTTTCACTCTCTATTCATTAGATAAGATTATTAAAAGCAGAGAGTTAGTCTAGCTCTAACCCAATTAACTTTGGGGAAAGTTGACCAGCGAGTTCAATCAGGAGAATGAAATCAATAGTAAGTGCTTTTCAAAGTCCTGTCATTTAGCTTTTGAAATAAACATGCAGTTCAAAGACAAATATGTCAAAAAATATCAATGCCATCTGCCTCTTTCCTTAGAAACAGCTATACAACAGTAGTCAAGAATGTCTGAAAAACAGAGCACAGCTAATTTCAGTGTTGTACTTCCAAAACATTACAGTGAGGGGAAAAAAATTCAAATTATGAAATAACTCTTGTAGCACTACCCATTAAAATATGTCAGAGAGAGATGAATGGATACTTCACTGGAGCATTCTTTTATTTACAAATACATAAGTCAGTAGCAGCATAGTTCATTCTAAAAGGGTACTTAATTATTGCAAAATGTAGTGCTCCTTGATATTTTTCCTCCAGTAAGTAGCAATATGTCAAACCCCACATATTTAGCTCACTTCTCTTGATGTCAGAAGACCATGGCATAGCCTAAAGAACAAATATTTGAATACTGTTAAAATCCTGTCAGTGAAATCTTGGGTATCCATCTGTTGCATAAATAATTCTCATACTGAAATGACTACTATTTATTACCAATACTAAGACGTCCTCTGGTATCCTTATAATATATATACACAAAGTATGCATATGTATATACATCTATTAGTTATGTATCAATACACATACAAATTTCTGCTTAAATATTTACAAACTAGGATATTTTTTCAGGCCCATTTTTTATATTGCTTTCAGCTGACTGAAAGGGCATATGGAAACAATAGGAACATATGGGGGAAACAAGATCTGTTTTAAGACTAGATTGTGATATGTTTACTCATGTTGAATAACATACAACGAGTAGTCCTTCTGTGGCATAAAGTATTCTGCTGTGAGTAAGTGTCATAATGCAGCAGTTTGTATTTAGTCACAGTTAGATACTTGCTGTTTATTTACCAGAAGCAGTCATTTGGTCATGTCAGATCTAAATCTGGGGTTTGTTTCATTTATTTGCAAATTCTACCCCATGACAATTTTCTTGAATCAGGGTTATTCTCTTCTTTACACAAACTGGGAACAAGATCTTACCTCTAAAATATGAGAATTACCAAGAAGGATTATGGAGGACTCCCATTTATAAGCACTAGGCTGTTTATTTTATCAAATTGAATACAGGACTTTTCAAAATAGATTACCAGTGCCACTGTATCCAAATAGCGTTTAACAGTGAAGAATTGTTTGCTACTTAAGGATGATAAGACATTGCATGTTTTACTCACCCTGTTTTGCCTAGGCAGTAGCATGGATCTCCAAAGTGTGAATGGTTTTATGTATGAGGGGTGCACAGTTACTCACACCCATGCACCTTGCAGAAGAGAAAGAATAGAGTTTCAAACTTAGCTCTGAACGTCTTGAACAGCCAGAAGTTTAACTCCAAATTCTCCCATCCTTTTCTGTTATACTCACATTGGTTCTAAATTCCACCTGAGTTCCTGTCAAAATAGCTGGAGATACTGGCTCTACAGCACTTCAGAGGCTCAAGGCCATACACTAAACTCTTGATTTTATTTGTGCCCAACACATGGTCCCACACAGCCACACAAGAGAAAGTCAAAGGGATGTTTGAAAAGCATTAACCCACTTCACCATGGAAAATGCCTATTTGCATAGATGATTACTATATATATATAATCAAGAATATGGCATTAAGGCCCTTATGGTAGACATTACACACATGAGCCTTCCACTGAATTCTATCAAAAGTTATTGATGAAGTCTTGATCCAGGCCAGTCCTATTTCTTGATTTTAGTACAAAATAAATGTCATGCCAAGGGGACAGATCTTTCATCTTAAAGATCCTAATCCTTTGAACACTTGGAAAGGCAAGCAGTTGTACATATATGGGTCATCTGCAGAATCAGAAACATCCCAAAGTCTCAAAATAATAATATTAAAAAAAAGAGAGAAAAAGCATATAAATGCATAATCTCAATCTGAGTGGCCTCTTCTAATGGAAGCTCTTTGTTTCCTCTAGACATAACCACCTGAATACATTTGTGCCTGATGCAAAATATTAAAAATTATGAAAGTGCATATTACTAGTTGCTCAGTTATAAATACTAACAGATTCTAATTTATTCCTCAGAGGTAAATAGGGTTAAAGTAACTATTCATTTCAATGGCACAGGGGAATTTCAACATACAAAATATAGAACTTCACAGGGGATTTGTATTATTTGTACAAGATAATAATATGTATTAAAACACATAATGTAGAGTGCCCCAACCACTTCACAAAAAAACTACAGCACTGGTAATTTATATCTGTATAGATTACATCTATATAATCTGGAGTAAATCCATGATTATGACAAGTAACAGAAGATTTTCAGTTCGTTGCCTTTTTCCAGACTAACATCTACACTACTCTTCCTTTGATTTACAAGCAGTTCAGTAAAGTGTCTGATCCCAGTATTCATTAATTTTCTTTACAATAAAACTGTAAAACAATCTGACAGATTAAACCAATGGTGTGTCAGAGGGTCCATAAGAATAGGGCAGATTTGAACTCAAAGTACAGAGAAGTTAAATATTTCATAACAATAAAGTTAGCAAATAAATTTTGGACTTGCCATGAAAAAAATGACATTAATGAACTAATGGCAACATTTGGTCACATTCTAGTTGTGTATTATTGTCCTTTAGACCCTAACTGTGCAGTGAAACTGCCTTCAGCATGGTAGTCCAATTTTATATCCTTACGTATTTCTGGATTAATTCTTTGGGACCAAGACTTTTGTCTTTCTCCTGCATCGTAAAGTAAAAAACACACTGTCTGCAAAGTATAAGCAGCAACACATACAAGTTTTCAGAACACTGTTAAATTACTCTATCAGAAATCCTTCATAGAAAATAACTACATCTCAAAACTAACAGAAGGTAGCGCAGCCCACCACTTCCTCTGTAGCTGCAGGTAGAGGGTTGGTATAGAGACAAGCTGAGGCACCTGTTCCCATAGGATGCTGCATGTCTTAAGCAAGAGCCAGTGGTCTCTCAACTCCAGCAAACACTGGTTGGAGTTACAGATGTTTGACACATCACATAAACAGGTTATAAACTCAGGCAGATTTTTGCACATCACTTACCTGAATATGAAGACACTAAAATGAAATAAGGCAGGATAATTAAAACAATGTAGGCTACAGCACAGACCAGCTCGTCACACCCTGAAGGCCTTATCTTGTTACACTCTCTTTTTAATCTTAAATCCAAATAAAGATCAATAGCATATTGCCCTAAAAGGTACACTAAGGTTTTGTTTGGTTGGATTTTTCTCACTTTATACAGCCATAATGACTTGAGAGGGAAAAAAGTCATAATAAATGAAAATAAAGTAACCTGGAAACATAAGATGGAGAAAGAGACAAAATTTGGTTTGCTGCCCATCCTTACAGTGGCCTGTACGCAGAGTCAATAACCAGTAAACATTTTGGTCATGACTGTAAAACATTTCTCAAAGGCTTTCTATGTTTCAAGAGCACATGAACTGAATTTTTAATAAATGTTAGCCTCAAAGCAACTCAAAAGACTGCATTTTGAAAACAACAAGTAAAATTGTAACCAAGCAAGAGAGATGCTATAAATTGCTTCCCAAATAGGTAGCAGAAAGCTTGAAATGTGACACTAAAGAAGATGGTAAAGAATCTTAACACTGCAGTCATAGTACAAGTCAGACCAAATGACATATAAATATTTACCCTAGGTAGCTAGACTGAAGAATGTAAATGGATTCCACAGATATAATTTGTCAATATCTTTACTGCTGGAAATGGAAATGTTAACTCAGGCAAGTCACTGATCCTGAAAGATGAGTATAATCATTACATGTTTTACCTGTCAGTCATTCACATCATTGCCTTTCTCACAGCTGACTGCTCTCCTGCCTTCCATTTCTTGTTTCAAGGCACTGAACTTTTTTATCTATTTCTCAACTGGTCTTTTTCACCATTTTCTATTGCCATCTCAGATTAAAAACTGCTAGTTTCAGAACTAGACTGTTTTCTTCCCTTATTTTCACAGGCATTGCCTCTTTCCACTGTCTCCCATCTCAGAAAAGTGTCCTTTCTCATCTCTGTAATGCCATCTTAAATCTCACTTCTCAAGGTCCACAAATTTTAACCACCTCCTAAACAATAAAACCTGATCCAAAGCTCAGTGAAGTCAGTTGAGAGCCTTTCCATTAACTTCAGGGGACTATGAATCAGGACCAGACTGCTGTCAGTAACTTTGGTCTGAAATCTAGTGAAGAAAACAAAACAAAGCAAAAGAAGGACAGGTGTCTTCGTTGCTAACAAGCTGCTACATGAGTGCAGTAATGGCAGTACTATATTCTAGGTTAATACCATCTGTGAATGTTTCCAGCACGTTTTCTGCAGGCCTTACACAAAAGACTAAGAGCTTAATTTCGTTGTTACTTTTCCCTGTACATATTTGGAATGATGGCAAAGACTTCTGTCAGAACTTGAATAAATACACACAGACTAGTTGCTATATCCTACAAAATGCCATTCTACACCTGGCTAAGTAAAAATGGAAATTTGTCATGTTTAAGAACTAGGTTAGTCAATCATTATAAAAGCCCCTCAGACTTCAAATGGCTGTTTTGATGGAGCGATGGCATGTTTGGAAAGCACCATGAAAAGTTTAAAGCCAGTGTGTTTTAAATTTTCACTTGTGAAGACATGCAATGCTCTTTCTTGCAAGGATCTTCTCTCTCATCCTTTATTATTCGTCTCAGAGCAACCTGCAGAAAAAGCATGCCAGAAATCACAAGTAACAATGTGACTCCATTCTTCTTGTCTTCATAAACATTTGCTTATTTATTCCCTCTGTGTAACTGCCCCTGCCTCTTGAAACCTCACTTCTCTAATGCATATTTTTATAAGAGGAAATTAAGATTAATCACTTTGACCTTCCCTACCCTTCCCTATCCTACCACTTAAGTTTTAATTTCTGGTAAGTGCTTTGGATGCAAATCTGGTGTTTTCTGCAATCCCATAGTGCTGCCACCAAGTGATATAAGGAAATCAGTCCTAACAGACAATTTGGGAGATCTAATGCAGTATAATAATTAAGCTACAATAATGCTTTGTACAGGACTGTTCACATTACGGAAAAAAAATCTATCTTTATCACACAGCAAACCACTGTCAATATAAAGCTAAAATATTACCCATCTATTAAAGGGTATGTTGGGATTTCAGGCCATTTCAGCAGTATTTTGACAGTAATGACAATTCACATATTTCACATCTTTACCCTGTATTGTACAAAGTGAGGTACCTTAGGGAAGGGCATTAACAGTAAAACTACCTATTACCACATAACTTTGCTGAGTGTAACAGCAAACACAAAGCCAGTTAGACGACCTTCACTGAAGAGGTGCAGTCAGGTTTTTGTTGTTGTTGTTTTGGGTTTTTTTTTTTCTTTTTTAAGAGATATTTCTGCTGACAGTTCTATAATAATGAAGTACACTCCACCCTCATAGCTTCAGCTATGGGAGGCAAACACTTTATAGAAATGAAATTACAGTTGCAACAAGGTTGCTTATGACATTGTTTAATACAAAAAGGAGCCAGGACACAGTACAGTGACAGGGGGTGGAGTGTATTTTATATACAGAAGAGGGGTATTACTTCTGTTCTGCCATCTGACATGGATGTGATAAGAGGGGACAAAAAACAAATGCATTTTCTTTCCAGCACTGAAACATGCAAATACAAAATGCTTATTACAAGTTCTATGCAGATCAAAATAATAATAATAATTAAAAAAAACTAAAAAAATAGACAGCTCTGGAAATGCCCCAGTATACTTGCTTAGGTTTTTTTTTTATATATATTTAATACTTTCATCTTTCACTTCAAAACTTAGAATTAAGCAATGAGTGAATCGGACCTGAAATACAGACAAGGTATTGCTCACATCACACTAAAAGGCATCCTTTAAATGCAGATGTGTACTTCTAAACTCAGATTGAACAGGATTTTTAGTTATTTGAAATTTGAAATGCAAGATGAACTTGGCCACATTATATTTTCTTTAAGAGGAGGTCTAAATATGTAAGAAATTGCTGTTTTGAAGAGGCACCATGCAGAATTCAAGCCTATTTGTTTCTTGCAGGATTCTGTTGACCTGTGCATGAAGAAATATTGAAGCAGTGGTGCAGTGAGAATCACTACAGCGATACAAATCCACAGCTCAAGCATGAGATCCTAGAGGTTGGATCTCTGAGGAGCAACACTGAGTATACTGTTCTCCAAAATACACCACTTCATTTAACCAATGAATTTAACTTCAAGAGAACAGCTGCTCAACAACTTTTTTCCCAAAAGAAAAAAAAAAGAAGCAGGGAGAGTGGGAGGAGGGAAGAGGTGGAAAGATCTTATGCATTATGATGACATTTAGCAGACAGCTGCAAACAAAAAGCAAGGCAGAATATTTTAAATCTGATAGATTCCAACCAGAAATGTGAAAGCATTTTCCCATGTTATTATCTTGCCAGAGTTGGCTGGGACAAAATTTGGGTTGCAGCTACAGGCTGAAGCAACAGTGTTGAGAAACAAAACAGGCATTTGCCTCCTGCAACTCCTCATTCCCCTCCCAGTTAGCAAAGTATGACAGATGCTTTTGGTTGGCTGCAAGGCAAATATTAGCTAGAAACTCATTTAGTTATCTCCACATCCATGGCCCCAGATGTCTAAAACTTATCATGGATTAAAGCCATGAAATAAAAATTAAAAAAAAAATTTCAATTTGAAATTTTATTGGCATGTTGCTAGGATGGTCAACATCACTCAACAGGAGAGACTTTGTCCACATACTCTGAGAACAGCCTCCCTGCACCTCCCCCCTCTTTTCTTCCTCTCTCTCGCTCTTTCAAGCATTAATGCTATTAAAAGCCAAATAAATTTAAACAATGCTGGTTTTCTAGAATGTTGCCATGGATCCTGCTTCCAGTCGCGTCCCACGGAAAGAGG
Organism: Colaptes auratus; assembly: GCA_015227895.2. Lineage (NCBI taxonomy): Eukaryota > Metazoa > Chordata > Aves > Piciformes > Picidae > Colaptes > Colaptes auratus. The sequence goes on along the minus strand of CM037641.1, from coordinate 13,769,615 downwards.
GTGCAGCCTCCTGTCTCTGTGGCAGGCTGGTCGCCCCGGGCAGGGCAGAAGGAAGATAGCCATGTATGCTGCTACTCCCTATTCTTTCCCATCCACTATAGCCAGGTCTTTGATCACCCGCAGTTTGCCACTGGCATCGATCCTGCGTTTCTCGCGTATTAAATCCTCCAGGCTGTGGAACCTCACCGTGTGCACCTTGTTCTCCGCCAAGTGGATCTTGAGATAGTACTGCTGCTGATGCTGGGTGCCGGCAGCAGCCTGCAGCTCCCCCCCCGGCTTTGAACTCCCGTTTCCCGAAGCGGCACCAGGCGGCGAAGCTCTCGGAGTTAGTCCAGCAGATCTCGTCGCTTTTTAAGCCCAGGTGCCCGCAGGCATTTTGCACCACGAGCTCAGCCACCAGCGGGCGAAAGCGGTACCAGCTATTCACCACCCGGCCCACGTTGCCCGCGGCCGCCTCGTACAAGCTGTCCTGGCGGATCTGCCCCTGGTGCAGGTGGATGATCTGCCCACTGCCCACGTACACTGCCCAGTGCGGCGGCGGGTGCTCCGACGGCCCCAGGTAGAGCAGCTCCAGCAGGTCCCCCGGCTTGCAGAGGGCAGGCAGGGCTGACACCGAATAGACGCTGAGGTCCCCAGCCTGGGGGCCGCTGCTGACCTTGGAAAAGATGCATTCTTGGCCGCGGAAAGCGGAGAACTGGGTCTCGTTCAGCACCAGCTGGTGATGGAGGTGGTGGGTGGGCGTCTCCTGGCCAGGGCTGCCGGAGCCCTTCACGCTGTACTTGTCCGGCTGGCTTCGCTCGTCCAGGTCCTCCTCCTCATCCGAAAAGAAGTAAGCCACTCCGACGCGCAGCTCGTCTTTCTCGATCCCCCGGTACGGGGTCCCCGGCGGGCAGCTCGCTGTAATTCAGGTGGTTGATGCGATCTAGTTGATTTCCCATCAATGACAGGGCGAGGCGAGGGCAGGAATCGCCGGATCTGAAGGAGGGTGGGGTGAGCAGGGACAGAGAGAACAAGAGAATGAAGGAGAGTGCACACAGGAAAAAGGAAGCAAAGAAGGAGGGAAAAAATAAATAAAACATGGCACATACAAAAGATTTGAGTGATTCCGCCCTAAATCCCCATCCCTCCTCGACTCCTTCCCTACTCTCTGTGCACAGAGTTACTCGCACTGTGGGTGCTTCCCTCTGCCCTCAGGTACGGGGCAGAGCAGAGCACAGCTCCGTCTTTCGGTTCTCTCCGGGCCACGCCGTGCGGGCTCCGGAGCCCCGCGATCCCGAGAGCCTGGCCACCCTCCGTGGGAGAAGGTAGCCCCTCGCCGACTGGCAGCTCTGGCGCGGGGTGGGGGGGACGACGGAGCTGTCCTGGGATCCTCCACTCCCCGTCCTATAAGGGGAGAGGGCTATGAGGGCACGAGGATCTGTCCAGAGGGTTGGAACCCTTCCCTCCGCCTGCACGCAGCCGAGCCGCGCTGGGCAGTGCTGCACGAGGAAAGCGGCTGAGAGCACACGGCCTCAGAGCTGGCCCCCCTGCCTGCTCCGCCGATACCCGCAACCAGCCGGACCTCTCAAGGAACAGGCAATAAGCAGCCGATCTACATCCCCGCCCAGGGCACCCTCTCGCCCCTCTCCGTACCCGTAGTCGCCCAGCGCCAGAAACCCCCCCAAACTCCTTTAAAGTCGTCCTGTCCCATGGCGCTGCGGAGGAGTGAGCTCCGTCCTCCCTGCTGCACGTCTGCTTCCTCCACCTGCGTCGCCCCGCTCCGCTGTGGACTGCCCGGCCCCTCCGGCGAGCCTAAGTACCAGCGGCGCCACTCCCGAGCCCGCCCCGGCCCCGCTCATTGGCCGCGCTGCGCCGCGCTGCGCCCGGCGGGCGGCGGCAGTAGCAGCAGCAGCATAGCAGCTATAGCAATAGCAGCGATAGCAGCGATAGCGGGACTCCGCGGCGTCACTGCGCGTCTGGCCCGCCGCGCGCCGCCGGCTCGGTGCGGGGAGCGGAACTTCCCAGGGGAGAATGGATTAACGAGCGTACCCCCGGCGCTGTGCAGCCCCGCCAGCGACCCTTGCACGGAAAAGAAAGAAAGAAGGAAAACAAACAACAAAAAAGTAATGTCCGTCAAAAAACCCGCCCAGGCTGCAGCTAGAGTCCAAGAGTTGTTCCGTCCTTCCAGGATGGAGGTGGGATAACCTGTGCAGCCCAAACTGATCCTCTGGCTTTCCCTACAGTCAGGAGTCAGCATTTCAAGAGGATTTTTCTTCTCTTGCCTGTTGCACGACCTATTTTAGGAAGGCTCGAACTGCCCTAAGGACATGCTTGTCTCTTGCCATGGCCCAGATGGAACGAGTAAATGTTAGATGGTTGACGTTAGCTGAGATAACTGTGTTTGTCTTTCCACATCTGGATGAAGCTGCAGTCTTGAGTTGTCTTCAGATGTGACAGGAAGATGTGCTATGACTTGTCTGAGTAAAGAATGACACTGCCTGACAACAGCAATCCATTCCTTCCAAAAGCATGCAACATGTAAACGCGTTGTCTTTCATAGTTAATACCAGTACACAATACACTAATTTCACATTATGGAAATGAAACTCAAAATTATTAGTTCATTTGACCACCATTTCCGTGTGAGGCAGTGTCAGTGATGGGTTTGTAAACTAATTCTTTGGAGTTCTTAGTCCTGTGCTGTAATAGTGTGAACTTCAGGGCAGTGAGAATTTTAAATATTTAAGGAAAAAATCTAGTTACATTCTTTGGTTTCATATGAATGAAAGTACTATTTCTACCTAGAAGAGATTTGACTACTTCACGGTGGAAATACCTTTTGTCTTTTGAGACATAATTATTTCTTCTTTCACTGTTTGTGGCTAATGTTTTCTCTTCACTGCTGGCTTTTATCCAGTCTTCAGTTCCATTGAGAACAATAATGCCATCACATTATTCTCATGATAGAGACCTACATCTTTAATAAATTCTAGTGAATTTCAGTTTCTCAGGTGCAAATTGTGTACCTAAGTTTTGTATGAGTGAAATACTGATGCCTAAAGCCTTTGCTTTGAATGATCTTTTCTTTTTCCATTCTAATATTTATGTAACTGTCTGTCTAAAACAGCAGGGGTTTTTGTTGGTTTGGTTGTTTGGTTGGCTTTTTTTCCAGTTTGTTTTTTTGACATAATAAAGAAAAAAGCACAGCATAAATGTAAGAGGGGAAAGGGTGTGTTTTAGCAATATGACATTAAAAGACTGACATCAGTTCTTTTTTCGCTGTGGCAATTTATACTAATCTGTGGATGATTGCAGACTTCCCGTGTCTCATAAACCCAGGGGCCAGAGCCTGAGAGTCGTAAAAATTTAGCTGATTTACAGCACTCAAGGTGTCATATGTTGAAATCTGTAGAACTCAAGAGTGATTTGAAAAATAAAAATAAAAGTCTATAGACAAAGTTTCTATTCTATATATGTATTTACAAGTTTTTGCAGGACTAACCAACAGATGGACCTTAGAATCCCTGGAATTGTGTGCATGCTTTTTCTAACAGTTTGTCAGAAATTATATGCTCCTTTGTGCCAACTGCAACATTTGCATTAAATTATGAGAACACCCTAATAGGTTTTAGAGTTGTGACTGTAAAACCAGTGCTTATATAGATAATATATATTAATAATACTGTCTAGGTGCTTTCATTGCTAAAGCTAGCCCCAGCTGAGGCCACTTTCTGTAAGCTTTCATCAACAGTTTTCTGTTTTCTAACACTACTTTTTCCCCATTTAAAGTCTGCATCTTTTAGGTTGCAATTGCACAGTTCACACTTCCCACATTTGCCCATCATCAGGGCTTTTTGGAGTAATTTTTAGATAGTTCTAACAAACAAACCATTATTTCATCTTTTTGCTTGCAAAATAGTGGGAACAGACTGCTTCAGTAAACTGAAGGTGCAAAAAGGAGTCTGAGTTTAACGAAGGCTCTGCATTTCTAATTAGGCAGAATAGACCTGATGCATTGTAACCGTGTTTTATTATCTTCCAAGCTTTTTGAAGTCTGCTCAATGTGGGTATTCTGTTTCTTGCTGAACATGTCTGTTGCTGGAACACGTCCACAGAAGAGCCATGATGATGATCAGAGGCTGGAGCACCTTTCCTATGAGCACAGGCTGAGAGAGTTGGGTATTGTTCATCGGAGAAGAGAATGTTCCAAGGAGACCTTATTGTGGACTTCCAATATCTGAAGGGGGCCTACAAAAAGCTGATGAGAGACTTTATAGGGTGTCAGGAGTGATAGGACAAGGGCAATGGATCCAGCTAGAGGAGAGGAGATTTAGTTTTG
>CM037641.1:13709237-13764797 GCA_015227895.2 Colaptes auratus | reverse complement strand
CCTGTCCTGAAGGCGTGATGGCTGGGCCCTTGGACCATTGTTGTAGGCAGCTGCAGTCAGTGAGCAATCTTATCTTTACACCTTCCAAGAGTCCTTCCAGTGGCTCTGCCCAACGCACATCAGCTGTGTCTGGGCAAGCAGCAATGATTTATCTTTGTTGAGTCACACCAGGAGAGACAAGCTTTAGTCTCTCACAGCGGCGAAAAGCTAGAGAAAGAAAAATAGGATTTTAAAAATAACGTCAACTCACAGATGTGAGCAACATTTTGAAATTCACAGAGGAACTCTTTAGCCTCTGGCCAAAAACTATACTAGAAAAAAAGAAAACAAAATTCCTCTTTCATCTCTGTAACACTATTAACTATGTTTTTAGCACAAGCTGAGGCTAACGGAAATGGATGGCTTTCAAGTGGATGTGAAATATGCTTTTGAGGCTCCCTTTTTATAGAAAGGGAGTTAAAAGGCAGAAGAGATCCATGTTGACTTCAAGATGTTTACCTTGGTAGTCATCACACTATTTAGCTTTTCCCAAACATTTTCGTTTTCTACTTGTTACAACATGGAAATAATATCCAGGACATATTCACAACATCTGGAATGTGGTAAGCCATGGAAACGGAATATTATTTTCAGAGAGGTAGAGAGACCTTCTGATGCAGCAAAAGAATACTAGACAAGTTTGGAAACTAGTACTATTACCCTCCAAGTTATCTTTTCAGCCTATCAGTATCATAATGTGTCATGAATAGAATAGAATAGAATAGAATAGAATAGAATAGAATAGAATAGAATAGAATAGAATAGAATAGACCAGGTTGGAAGAGACCTTTGAGATCATCAAGTCCAACCTATCATCCAACACCATCTAATCAACTAAACCATGGCACCGAGCACCCCATCCAGTCTCTTCCTAAACACCTCCAGTGATGGTGACTCCACTACCTCCCTGGGCAGCACATTCAATCACTCTTTCTATGAAGAACTTCTTCCTAACATCCAGCCTAAACCTCCCCTGAAGCAGCTTGAGACTGATACATATATGTAGAGAGGAACTGTTCTAGGAAGGTATGATTAACAGCAATGAGTGGTCTGAAGACATGGGAAAAGTAACAATGCCAGATCATAATTGACAGGAAAATCCAGGAAGTTGTGGATCAGAAATTGAGGCCAGGCCAACCTATCACTGGTCCCTTTTTCATAAAGTGAACAAAATACTACAAATCCTCCTGCAGTTGAGTTACAGACTGTGTGATTCTGTCTGGATTTAGAATGGCTGAGAACAATGCAAACCCTTGTGCATGATGTCTGCCTACAGGGAGTCAACTATATGACCTTCATAACTTTTTGAAGAGTCATTAATAATTATGTAGCTGTATAATTCACAATAGCAGTTGCACTAGGAACATACAGATGTGACACCTTTTACTTTGGTGTTCTATGAATAATTCTCTGGATAGCTGATCTGTGAGAGTGATAGGAGAAGAGCATGGTAAAAGGTGAGAGCCAAGATGGAATTTCTGTCTGAACTTGCTGGTAAAATGCAGCACTGGGTCACTCTTAAGAAAAAAAAGATGATATAAACCCCTAAAGCAGGAGAATTGAGTTACTAGGAAGGGAAAGCAGCTATTGAAATAATAGATATTAAAATTGGTATAGAAGATTGCAACATCATTAATAAAAATTAGCAAGTGGAAATAAAGTAAATATCTGGATACTAAACAGTGTTATCTTTTTACACATCTAGAATGGAGTGCTAAATTCTCAAGTAATAGTTTCTTCCAAAGTTCTGAATTTGCTTCCTGCATAGAATCATAGAATCACAGAATGTTTGGGGTCAGAAAAGACCTTTAAAGGTCATCTAGTTCCATCCCTTCTGCCATGGACAGGAACATCTCTCAGTAGATAAACTTTTGAAAGCCCCTTCCAGCCTGACCTTGAACACACGAGATCATAATTTCTCCCAGCAAGCTGTTCAAGTGTGTCATCACTCTCATCATAAACAGTTTCTTTCCTCTAACTACTCTAACTCTACCCTTTTTTAGTTCAAAAATATTACCCCTTTCTTGTCACAAAAAAATAATGTCTGTCCCCATCTTTTTATAGGACTCCTTTAAGTACTGAACAGCCATAATAAGATCTTCTTGGAGCCTTCTCCAGCTGAACTTCAGGTCTTCACCCTTCCTCATAAGAGAGGCATTGCAGCTCTCTGACCATTTTGGGTACCCTCCTCTCAAGTTCCTTGAACTTGTTTTTTGCACTAAGGGCCCCAAAGCTGGACCCAGGGCTCCAGGTGTAGTTTTATGAGAGCAGTGGAGGGAAAGAATTACCATGTTTGACATGCTGGCCACATTTCTTTTGATGCAGCCCAAGACAGTGACTTCTGCACTGTAAGTGCACATCACTGGTTAATGGCTTATTTCTCATCTACCAGAATCCTAAGCCCACAGGGCTGCTCTCTCAGTCCCTATCTGTGTTGATACTGGGGACTGCCTCAACTCATGAGATGGTCCTTGTACTTGGCCTTGTTGAAGTTTTTAGAATGGAATGGAATGGAATGGAATGGAATGGAATGGAATGGAATGGAGTGGATGGAATAAACAGGTTGGAAAAGACTTTTGAGATTGAGTCCAACCCATCACCAACACCATCTTATCAACTAAACCATGGCACCAAGTACCTCATCCAGTCTCTTCATAAACACCTCCAGTGAAGGTGACTCCACCACCTCCCTGGGCAGCCTATTCCAATGGCCAATCACTCTTCCTGTGAAGAACTACTTCTTAACATCCAGCCTAAACTTCTGGTGCTGGTTGCCTGGGAGAAGAGATCAACCCCTAAATGGTTACAACCTCCCTTCAGGTAGTTTGTAGAGAGCAATAAGGTCTCCTCTGAGCCTCCTCTTCTCTAGGCTAAGCAACCCCAGCTTCCTCAGCCTCTCCTCACAGATGTGCTTCAAACCCCTCACCAGCTTTCTTTCCCTTCTTCATGAGGTTTGCAAGGTTGGTTCACTGTTTTTAGGCATGGTGTCCTGAGTAGTAAAGAGTCAAATACAACAATAGGCTCTCTGGATGAAACTCTCTAAAAGTGCAACAGATAAACTGTAGGGAATCCATTTGAAACTGGAAGCAAAAATTAACTCAATGACAATAAATAATGGATTAAAGCTGTTGAGGTGCAGCCGTGAAAGGATGGATACTAGGCAAAACAGGGGATATGACATTAGTATAAATACAAGGAGAGGAGATAACATTGAAAACAGGGGAAAAAAAAAAAAAAGGAATGAAGGGATAGATCTAAAATTAGATCATTTTATTTTGGAGAAAAAATGGTTTGAGATTTCTAGTGCCAAAACAGGTATTAAATGTCATACAATTAGTCTAATGAAACTGAGAAACTGCACAGTCAATTTGCTGTCTAAACATCAGTGCAGACTTTGTTAACAGGAATCATGACTGACTGCTCAAGGACAGCAAATGCAACACATAGCCTACCTCCTTTCCAGCTTATGAATTCACAGGATCCTGAGCATGAAAGGTGAGAAATGAAAGAAAGCATCTTTTAATATGCAGCAGTCCCCCTCTCTGAAGTGTGTGAATTCTGAGGGTGATTAGACCAAAAAAAAAAATAAAATTTGAAGATGTAGTGAAGTAAGCATAACAGCAGTGCTCACTTATAATGGCATTTCAACAGCCATTTATCACTCAAAATATATTCATACACCTCTGCTGCACCATTACACCTCAGCTCAGTTGCTGCAATGGGTTTATAATCACTGAGGGGATGTGGAAGGGAAAAGAGGAAAATTTAAACACAAATAACAACTAAAAAAGCCTTCTTTCAGAACATAATGAAAACAACAACAACAAATAGAGAGCAAGAAATAAGGAAAGGAATTATCTCCTTATTTTCACTGTAAAACAGGGAACCCACAACACTGATTAGTTTTTCCAACATCAGGACACCAGGAGGCCTAAGGAATTTCGTATCACCCAAAAAACATCATCCACCATTTCAGTCTTCATATATAAAATCCTACAGAATTGCATCACTTAATAAAGCAACAATATATATGAAAAAAATCTGGTCCCTGTTACCTACTCCTCATTCACACAATGATTCATCCCATGATCCTGAATAGAAAAACAAATCAAGTTATTAGCACTATTCACAAATGTAGTTTATCACAACTGAAGCCCACCAAATCCTCCCTTTCCCCACATCTGTTCTCTTGAGGCTTTGCAGAGGTACCAGCTTGCATTATGACTACATGGTGCAGTTTTGTTGAAAGTTTGTATTTTTCAGTGCTCTGTTCATAAGACTGCAATGAAATGTCACTTTTAGAATATAACACTCTCTGAGTTAGGTAACTTCTACATTCACAGATTCTCAAAATCAATAATAATGAACTTACTATCATTTTCCTTTGAAATATATAAAAAATACATAGCCTGGCAATTTTGCACTTATTTTCTTACTGGAAATTCCAGAGTTCTCTGGGGGTGTACTAACTCACCAAGAGAGTCCTTAATCCAAAGTTATGTTTAGCTATTAGACTAGGACAGGCAAAGAAAGAAAGAAAAAGGAAAAAAAGTAGAGTTTAAACTTAAAGCAAAAATGTAGGTGGGGAACATTGTCTTCAAAAATACCTCTGTGGTAATATAAAGGGCTGACCAGATGGATTTTTTAAGTAGGTGAATTTAGGTCAGATGACTTGGTTCCAGAGTAGAGGAGAGAGTTTGACAAGATCAAAGTGAATGGCAATCATCTGAGTGTGTTAAAATGATACATTTATTTGTCTCTTAAAAAAAAAATAAAGTAACTAGAAAGCTGAAACATGAATCAAGTCTATTTTATGGACAAGGTTCCCAGTCTCTACTCAAAACATTCAAGTGTTTGGGGACTTTTAGCCCTTCCTTGTTTCTCGTGCTTACATTGTTAATTAAGAGCCTCCACAATGAAGTAACTCAGTAGCCAGGCAATTAGGAAGGTTGTTGACAATAATCAGATGATTAAGCCACTCTATAAAGAGTCTACTCCTCCCTTATTTTCATACTAAAATTTGCTACTGTCATGTAAAATTTATATTTATTGTTGATAACAGAACATGAGACAGCTGCACTTCTCTATGCCAGGTGGTAAATCATATTGCATCCCTCAGTTATCTCGGATATATGGTGCCAAATTATAGCCAAAAAGTTTTGGTTAAATAAAATGTTCTCCTGATCCTTTTGGTACTGTGCCTTACCACCCTTTTTAATGAAAAACTGTCAGTTATCTCTCTGACTGATAATTAGTCCAGGTGAAGGCACATCATCTTAAGTCACTGTGACCGGTTTAGGCTATGCCTTTAAGAAAGAGACAGTTGCTGAACTCTCTGGCTGAATGTTTTTGATATTTGAACAAAAACAAGATAGTCTAAACTAATTTAATTGGCAGATTGTAGAATGCAATTTTAAGTCTGGGTTCTGTTAGTTCAAGTCTGGTCTGAGTTCAGGCTGTGTTCAGTCTGTGCTTCTCTGTCCTGTGGGCTGGACGGCTTCTCTCTTTCTGAAGCAGGAGTGACCTTGGTTAACAAAGCTAACCAGATAAGAAAGCTAATTCTTGCATTTGCTTTGAACTAACAGAATTTTTATCCTTAATTGCCTTTCTCTCTCTCTCTAACCCTTTTTGGGAAAAAGGGGAGGTAGGGAGGGAGAGAGGGGGGTTCAGGGAACCCCCCTGGCCAGCTGGAGGGAAAAGGCTTTTCTGCATTGTGTTCATTGTTGTGTATTTCTCTATATATTGTAAATATTGTATATTTGTGTACATATTCATTGCATTCCATTTATGCCTGTAAATATAGCTTTCATCTGCTTTTCTTGAGCTAGCTGTGGTTTCTTTCTTTGTGTGTGGGGAGGGAACTTTCTCACCCCACCACAGTCACTCCAGCAAAAGTTGGTTCTACATGCCATACTAGGCTGCACAGAGTCCTCATGCAGTCTTGGCAAGTTGTGAGCAGACGGAGAGTTCAGGTATTGACAGCACTCTAGAATGAGTTCAGTTTTCTCAGATAGAGACCACTGGGCTTCATGGTAACTTTCAGAGGCTCATGAGACCAATGAAAATCAAGTGCTTTCCGTGAAGTCTATGCTGTGGGACTTGGTCTTTGGCAGGTTGCCTGTTTCCAAACTCAGGAGCATTCATCAGGAAAAGTCAGGAGGAATGCTACGATTTCTTTGCATATTGAAGTGTAGATTTCCTTGGGATAGTTAAGGCAATAAATTTTAATGTGTCTCTAACGAGAAAACAGTTCTGATGGATGGAGCCTGTTTATGAGAGTAGCAGAAACATGCATATGAATTCATGAAAGACATGCTGTACCTGCATGCTAAGTGCCATCACAGATGCTGGAATTATCATAACCACCATTTCCACAACCTGCTCATTTCACTACCATGAATTAATAGCTTCCTTTTGTAGATCAGCATTGATGATGACAAATTTGAGTATCCAAATTTGCCACAATTGGCAAACCTCTTACCAACTCTGACTGCAATCCGGGCCAGAGAAGACTCCACCAATATGCAATAAAGAAGGAGAAATCAATAGTGCCTTTCTGGACCAGCACTTGCATCTTTAAAAGTCTGGGTTTACTGCAATATCTTGTAAGCCAAAGAGCAGCATTCTATACCAATTTCTGAAATACATTTTATTTAGGACAGAATTAATTCATTTAAACACTGTATAGTTGGTATATGTTGGAGAAGACACTAAACCAAAGAATAAATAGCTCAATAAATATTTCCTATTAAAAGCAGTCTTTGTTCCACATCACTTCCACAGATTCTCTAATCAGCCTGGAATTTATAAGTCAAGAAGAAAAAAAATGCACCTTGTCAGCTCTTACTGCGCCAAGAACGTCTCTGATGAGAATGTAGAGTCCTAGTCTAAAATTATTCTTTACTCACAAAGCAAATGAAAGTACATTACAGGCACTTCTTTTATCCCACTACAAGCTTATTTCAGGTCACCTTACACAGTATCTTTCAGGCCTGATGAGGGAGTCACACTGCTTTTCATACTTGAATAACTTCAGTGAATTCAGGGAGTCCTTTTTGATTTACACCCATGTAACTGGGCATGAGATTGGGCAGCTGCTCTTTCCCAAGAGATAAAAATTAACATTGCAATTTCAGGGAAAATCTATTGCAAGGCAAGTAAAGACCTTGCAATGTCTCTATGTTAATATGCTGTGTCCTCTCCATGCTAATCATAGCAGAACAGTCTCAGCTGCAGCAAATGATTCTAGCATCAAGATTTCACCTGAGTTATACCCTTCTCACTAGCTGAAGATCCAGGTAATCACTCTGTAGTGCAGCATGCAGCACAGCAGAAGGTGTATAATCAATTCTTTACATAATTAATGGAGAAAAATACATTAATGGTTCATTATAGCTGTAGTGTTATGCACACAAAAGACAACATATTTAAAATTATAGTCCCCCAAGCAATTTTAACTCAGCTGCTTTGCATAAATATATTAAACTATTAAAACTACTATAATTTGTTGCAAAACAGAATGCAACATATATGCCAGGGGATTAAGATATCATCGTGATGTGAACTGCAACAATTAATTTGCTGATTTGGGTAAAAATAAAGGCAAACCCTTGACATTTTCATTTATCTATTTTTCTTTTCACTTTTATTGTAATTATTTCTACTTTACTAGGGGAAAAATTGTTTATTGCTCACAGTCTGTCTCCAGATCTTTAGAGAAATTTCTTTGGTGTTAATCTAATTTATACAATATGAATATGGAGGATAGTTCACAAATCAGCAGGACATCAAATACTGGAATATAATTTTGGGCCACAAAAGCAGAAGTCATATTGCCCCCTTCAAGTCAAGGTCCTATCAGCAGCAAAAATCAGTGGTATTAAATGTTTTGTTGCTATATTGTTGTTAGACTCTAAGACAGCCAAAGTAAAGTAAATTCTCTGCCAAAATAAAAGTAATTAGTATTTAATCTTTACAGATTTCAGAAAATAGTTGTCATGCAAAATCGATTATGCTAAGACATCTAAGCTCCTTTGAAGAATGTGTGAAAATATTTATGAGTCAACATGACATAAAGTTATGTGTTTGCCATTTATGTTGAAGAAAATGGCAATAAAAGCTTCTTTTCTATGGTGGAAAGCAATAAACCTGGAAACTTATAAAAAACGATTTGTGGCTTGCATGCAGAATAAATTCTCACAGAATCAGCACTCTACAACCTTTCAGATATCTTTTATCCAAAGTAGCCTTAAGCAAAGATAAACAACCTCTTATAAGTTAAAAATTGAATTGATTCAGTTCAGCAATGTGATGGATTATATAGGGCTATAAGGTAACTAATTATTAACTGTAACATTAAACACGTAGTTAGCAGAGATTAATCTTCAAGTCAGTTTATAACAAGCACAAATACCTCATCCTATCACTATATTTTTTTGTGCCAGAATAATAGCAATGATGCACAATTCTCATTAATGAGCATGTTATTTTCTCTCTGCATGAAGACCTTTGATTATTTTGTTGTTGTTGTTTGAACATCATGTTTGATATCCATAAAAAAGGCTATGAGCAGATGGATCTTAATTGGACAAGAAACTAGTATTTAGAATTAAACATGAATTGCTAATTACTTTTTTTTTTAAAGATTAACCTTTTCTATGTTACTCTGCAAGACTGCAATTTCTAACAAGAATCACCATTTTATCATGCAGATGAGATATTGATTCAGTGTTTATTTAACATAATTTGGGTTTAAGATTTAAACATATAAATATTGCCAGAGAATCTTTAGGCAGTCCACTGAAGCATATGCTTTGCACTTGGATCAAAATATAGCTTTGAAAAGTCTGTCTTCCGAATTGATGTATTTATTTTGAACCATAACATGGTTTAGTATTATGATTCTAATACTATTTTTACAAGATTTTAAATGTGTAAAGGAAAACATCTAGGAAAATCTTCTTGGTATGAAAAATGTTCTGAAGAAAAGAAAGAAAAAAAAAAAGAAAGATGCCTTTCAAAAGAGATAAATAACTGCAACTGCAACATAATAATTCCATTAACAGGAAGGACTTTTTCCTGTCTTAAAATGCAAATCTAGTATTAAGGAATAGAATAGAATAGAATAGAATAGAATAGAATAGAATAGAATAGAATAGAATAGAATAGAATAGAATAGACCAGGTTGGAAAAGACCTTTGAGATCATCGAGTCTGACCTATCATCCAAAACTAATCAACTAAACCATGACACCCCATCCAATCTCTTCCTAAACACCTCCAGTGATGGCGACTCCACCACCTCCCTGGGCAGCCCATTCCAATGGCCAATCACTCTCTCTATGAAGAACTTCTTCCTAACATCCAGCCTAAACCTCCCCTGGTGCAGCTTGAGACTGTGTCCTCTTGTTCTGGTGCTGGTTGCCTGGGAGAAGAGACCAGCACCCACCTGGCTAGAACCTCCCTTCAGGTAGTTGTAGACAGCAATAAGGTCTCCCCTGAGCCTCCTCTTCTCCAGGCTAAGCAACCCCAGCTCCCTCAGCCTCTCCTCAGAGGGCTTGCGCTCCAAACCCCTCCCCAGCTTTGTTGCCCTTCTCTGGACATGTTCCAGCAAGTCAACATCTTTCCTAAACTGAGGGGCCCAGAACTGGACACAGGACTCAAGGTGTGGCCTAACCAGCGCTGAGTACAGGAGCAGAATGACTTCCCTGCTCCTGCTGGCCACACTGCTCCTGATACAGACCAGTATGCCATTGGCCTTCTTGGCCCCCTGGGCACACTTCTGGCTCATGTTTAGCCTACTATCAATCAGTACCCCGAGGTCCCTTTCTGTTTGGCATCTCTCCAGCCATTCTGACCCCAGCCTGTGGCACTGCATGGGGTTATTGTGGCCAATGTGTAGAACCCCGGCACCTAGCTGTGATGCTGAGCTATTTCCTGATTTTCACAGAGAATATTTTTGGAAGTATCTGCCAAGTGGAATCATTACATCCATTATTTCAGTTCTGTACAGTAAGCATTTTGCTACTTTTCTTCCTTACATATATTTTTGATCAACAGATAAAATAATTTTCTTTCTTTCTTTTTCTTTTTTTTTTTTTCAGTAAGTTTAAAGGGTTATTCCTGAATTTCAAAAGTCTAGAAAATAGTTCCTCTCAGACAACTCTTTTTTTAATAGATTTTAATTAATTTTTTTTTTTAAGATAAAATAACATTATCTACAAAAAACTCTTTCTGTACAGATGTGTGACCTGGACAACTGAATTTATTTCTTGGTTATATGAACTTTCTTCAGTTATGCTTTGTCTGTTCTCAGAAGTGCCTCTCATTTAAGATTCACCTGATTTTAGTCTTAACCTCTAGGTCAACCTGAGAAATATATCAATCTAGACAAATAAGCACGAATAAGACATGTGCATGTCAGGAAGCTTGCTATGTACAGCACATGGCACAGTGGAAATCCAACAGGTTAAGCCCAAAGGCCTGCTTCCGTGTTGAAGTTCTGCTTCTGTGTCTTGAGGAAGTCATCCAGGCAACTAGCAATTTCATCACATATCTGAGATGAACATAACTCATTCTCCAAGGTAAACCTGCATCCACAACCTTACTTAATGTTTCATATTCAAACAGTGGGAACCCAAAGAATAAAAGCCATTTAGTTAGATGGTGCCATTATACAGAGATAATATTTTCTACTCCTCTTTACTCAGTGGAGTGCAACCAAATTTACATACCACAGTTTTAATCAGGTCAGCAAAATGTTCTTTGGGCCTGACTTGGAGCATTCAGGAAACAGGAGCAATCATCTGTAAGACATATGAGAGCATAAGACTACATACTGTGCAAAGCAATTACTTCTTTTGTTTCAGATAAGAACTGTTCACCTTCCTTATTGTACCCATGATTCTATAGATTCCTGCAATACATCCATTAGTTTTCTCTTTTCTTGCACAGGAGCCTTCACAAGGAAGGTTCATACTGTACCTTTGATGACCTTGATAATCTTTCCCGTATATTTCCCAGTTCTGCTTTTTTGATATGTAGGACCCAAACAGCACATACCATTTATGATGCATACCACTAATGCACAATGTTTTGTTTTCCTTCTTTTCCCTTCATAATTAATTTTTTTCTCTTAATCACTGAGCATTTAGCTGCCATTTTTAAATTGCAAAACTAGAACCCCATTCTTGTATCATAAGAGTTGGAAATGGATGGTAACTTCAAAACTCACTTCTGTGTAGATTTGCCTATGCCTCGCTTTCTGTCCCATTTATCTGACACTTTATCACTTCAGTCACTCAACACTGAAAGGTTCTTCTTTGCTCTCAGCTTCTGTGTTCTAAACAACCTGACAATCAGAATAACTGATAGGCATTGTTAATACTGTCAACACACCATAGATTATCATTGGATGTCATAAGTGCCTTCACGGTAGAGGCCAAATATTCCCACAGTTCCTGTTTTATTTCCATTTTACATAGGAAAAAAGCATCTTACTTTTTTCACATCAGCTTTATTAAAAGGCTTTGGAAATGGTGGTGTCTTTTAGAAACCTAGGTATATAATCCATATAAACTTTAATTATGCTTTATTCACAGTCTATAGAGTCAGAACAGATGACTTACCATTACAAAAAAAATTGTATTAACTCTTTTCCTGTGTCATAGTATCAGTAAGGGTTGGAAGGGACCACAAGGATCATCTAGTTCCAACCCCCCTGCCATGGGCAGGGACACACTACACTATGTATGTGCTCCATAACATTGCTGTGTTTTATCTATTTGATACATATTATTCTGTCTACAGTGGTTTGAATTCTTACTGATAAAGTTTTGGGGAATTGGTGTCCAGTCTGCCACCTTTGACATCACTGATACTGAGGCAAATTTAAGGGATTTTTTTGCATTCTTTCTAGGATTTACCTCACCACTTAACTGCAGGCTCTTTCGGGTTTTTGGTTGGGTTTTTTGGGGGTTGGTTTTGTTTTGTTGTTATTTTTCCCCTAAGATCCTATTATTTACTGTTATCTATATTGATTCTCAATCTGCTTAGAAATATTGATATGGTATTGTTATGGCACAATAGTCTGTGTATGACCTACAAATATATATCCTTATAGCTCTTCCATTTGATTCTGTTTAACATGATTTTCTAATTTAGGCAGCTGCCCTTTTTAAAATTAAGCATGTTCTCATTGGGTGGGTGGTAATCTTCTCCTCTTTCTGGAATGTCTGTACATTATATTTTATCTCCCTTTGTGGGCTAATATAAGCTGTTTCATTAATACTTCATTTACAAGGTTTAAAAGTTTAGATTCACTAAGCCGACATTTATCCATCCTATGTGGTCTTGGGAACATTTTAGTGATCACTGTCAGAACTTCCTTCCCTCTGTGACTAGTATCTTCATGAATCATGGTCACAATCATAAACTTATACAAATCAAGTTCATACCATAAGACATTCCTTCCTCTCTGTAGCACTGGGGCTACTGTCCCAGAGGTGGAAATGATTTTTGTGTCTTTGATGAAACATGCTGCTATACAGAGATTTTTCAGTTTTGCTGCTACAATTTTCAGGGTTCAGCTTCACCTACTGCTTCCTCCACTACTCCACACATGGAGTACTTTGATATGTATCATCCATGTACTTTGCTTGTGCCACCTGACACACAGGGGAATCTCTCGTCAAGGTTGAGAGGAGACATGAGAAAAGCATTCAAGTATTGAACCCAGGAGTTGTGCATTGATAGTCTGACTTGTGATTTTAAGCACTGAAGACAGTATTTTTCTCATCTTTTCATCTTTTCTCACGAGAAAACTTACTCTGTGTCCTACTTATCATAATCACATTCAGACCAAAACTCAATATAATTTTGGAGAGAAAACTTATTTCATGTTGCAATTGGTTGTACACTTTGTCATATTAAGGCATAGTGTGACTCTCTCTGTCATATGCTGTCTGGCTTTGCAAGCATTTGCCATATCCAGATAGACACAAATCTATAGATTCCTAGAAGGATCCTGGTATTGTCTATCATGAAAGCAAAAGGGACTTGTAGAAAAGCTGCACTAGACAATTTCTTTATATGGTATAGAAATAAGTATACTGACCTCTTGAGGTTGTTCCTATTCATGTTTAAGAAGTATTATCATGCTATGAATTGTTTCTGAAGGTGGACCAGATTTCAGAGAGGGTAAGTTTCCGGAAATGCAACCAAATTTCTGCAAAGTAATTTCCATTTCAATCCCCACCCCAGTTGAGCTCATCATAGATGAAATGAGATTGAGATGCCTTTCGACTGCAGATAAGATTCTCTTACTATTTCAGACTTTCAACTTCTTTTTTACTTTCAAAAATGAATGGATTTTTACCATCAATTCTCTTTTATATAGTGGCTTCTATGGCTCCATGGCTTTTTAAAGATGAGCCTAGGGTTGTCCATATGCTGGCATTTTAACCAGGGTTTGTCAAAGAGTGCATTTTTGGAAAGCACTTATAGCCTGTATTGAGTTTACATTTTTCAATGAAAAGCAAGTTATGTAAAATTCCATATTTGGAGAATGATATTGAGTTTTGCTTGTTCTTCCTCAGCTGCCCAGTCCACAAAGCAATCAATTGCCTGGAAAATTGGGCTACATGAAAGAGCAACTACCTACAGAGTTAATCCTCTTACTACAAGTATAGGAGTGGCTATATTACCAGGGAGCTGGACATCTTGGGGAGACAGCTCAGGATGCAAAAGTTTTGAGAGACAGTACAATACCATGAAACATTTGGATTCTACGAGATCAGGTGGGTTTTGTGTTGTTTGTTTTGTTGTGGTGGTTTCTTTATGAAGGACTAGGTGTGCTAAGGACTGGGTTTTAATCATGTCTTCTGAAGATGAATACCATTTGATTGCATCCTGTTATCTGTTTACAAATTGAACATTTTACTCTAAACCTGCTGTGGTTTTTAAATGGAAAGGCCTTCATCTCAGTTGTTTCTTTTTCCAGTTTTTAGTGGAATAAGCTGAGGGTAATTTCTTAACTTCTACACATGAGAAATAACTCTTCTGAGAGGTAATAGTTTAAAATCACTAGGAAATTACTTCTCCTAATGCATATTGTGGTATTTCATCAGTTTCTGTGTGCACCATTGAAATCATTCATTATTAGTGCTCTGTTAGTTTTAACTCTTTTAAATGTCTCACAACACAGTGATCTCCATTTGCTCTGATGATGAGGTCAGCAGTCCAAATCAACCACATTTCCTGTGCTGTCCTGGAGGTTTAGTTCCGCCTGTCCATCTTTATTAGCATCTTTATTCTCTTAGGAATAGTTTATGGATACATCACAATCTACCATTGATTCTTTTCTTTCAACTATATTTCAGCAACATATATACTTCACATGGACAAGTTTTCTTATTTGGCTAGCCTTCATTTAAAAAATTTTCCTTTGGTATTCAAACATGCAACATATGCTGCACTAAATTTGGTTCCTGTTACTCAAGGTCACTCACTTGGAGTTTAATTCTATTGCTGGCCACATTATGGAAATAAAAGTAGATGTTGTATATCCTGATTAATTGCTTTCAGAATGGAATTAATCAATGTCAGAAACTGAGATAGATCTCCTTTACATTTCCTCTCCAAGAGAGAAGCAATACAAAATTTATTAAACCATGAGCTAATGTTTGAAGCAGCAACTAAATGCCTAAATATGAGATATTACTTTGCTTTACTGAGAACAGCATTTCTACTCTTCAGCATCCATTTCCAGGTATAACAGAACTTATGACATTTTTAAATAAATTAATCCCCTAAAACTTCAGTTTCTAATTAGGCTTGTGTAAATCTGTAAATATCACCCCAGGAAAGGGGGGAAAAAATCAGTTTGTGAGATAACTTACTGACAGATTCATAGCACATCACAGAACATTTGAAAGCAAGGAATGCTCAACACCCACTGTAAAATGCCAAGCATTATTATGCCTAATTAGGCTCCTAAAAACTTGCTGATCATACTTCTACTGAATCTGATTTCCTTTTTGCCCTGATTACACATTTATTTCTGTTCATTTTCCATTAAAATAAAAATAATAAAAACTATTATCACTTTCTGAATTTAGTGTTCTCATTTCACTTTACAATTTCGCTGTATTATGGCATCTGGCTTATTTTCTTTGCTCTTTTTACCTTCTGTGAATGCATTTTGTGGGGTTTTAACAGCTCTAACAAAGTGCACCACTCAATTTCTTTTATTTCTCCTGATCGGCAGCACCTGTTCCTTTTTATGATATTTTAGTGCTCGAAAAGACAGTAGATTGACAACCTTGGAAGTGAAATCCCAGTTGTACATTTATGGGATTTCACAAGCTGGAGCAGTGAAAGATTTTATCAAGGTATCCCTGCTTCCCCAGAAAGGCCTCTGATAAGGTATTTAGTCCAAGTTATCTTCTCTAAGTCTTCTCAGGAGTTTGCTAGTTGTAAAGGTATTGTGGTT
This sequence comes from Colaptes auratus, assembly GCA_015227895.2. Lineage (NCBI taxonomy): Eukaryota > Metazoa > Chordata > Aves > Piciformes > Picidae > Colaptes > Colaptes auratus. Next base: position 13,749,269 of record CM037641.1, on the reverse strand, counting down.
TTTAAATGAATCACTGCCTACTGGACTTAGATAAATTGGCAATTTCTACACTAGCAACACAGAAGTTCGCTCATAGGCCAGAAAACATCTATCAATTGCCTTGTTAAAACTCTTGCATCCCATTATCAATTCACAGTACCTGTTCACCCCCCACAATAGCAATCAAAAGCTTCAAAGTATGCTCCAATACAGCTCTTGTGAGGTGAGGAAGTGCTTCCATTGCCATTTAACAGATAAATTACTCAGGTAAAACAGATTAAAAATGAAATGTCATATGATATGTTGGCACAGAGCTTATATAGCTAAATACGTTTATTTGATGATCTGGATTTAAATGAGTTGCTCAACTCCATGCAAGCAGGCTGTCAGCAGAACACAGTATTTAACAAACAAAACAAAGTGTTTAAGCCAGCTATATCCAACATTATGCCAAGTCTCAATAGACTAAAGCTTTTTTCTTTTTTCTTTTTTTCTTTTTAATGTAGATTTAAGCCACTGAGTATAAAGATGTGTTGTACCCTCAAGTGAAGAAGGGCACATCATTAGAAACAATCTCTGGAGTAATTTTCTGAAATCACTGTCTGGTTTGAATTAGAGAAGCTTGAATCACATGAAAGTTTTCCCAGTTTGTGACATTTTTAATTACTATAGTTTCCCTCATAAGAAAATCATTATTGGCAGCACTTTTCATCTTGAAAGACAGAGGAGTCTTGCAGATCTTAACACGCGCCCCATGACACCTCCATGTCCTGTGGTTTAACAGGGAGACTTGTACTTTAAAAAATGCTAAAGAAACCTGCAGTCCATTTGCTTCAAAAGGATCTGATCATACCCACTTAACATTTATTGGCGAAGCACAGATCACTCTGTTGTAAAGAAAGTGCCAACTTTTCTGATGGCTGCATTAGTATATCAATTTCTTTAACCTTTAAGAATGACAGAAAGGATGTGAACATGATGGTCACAGTTGAGACAATGGAAGGTGCCAAAAGTTGGAAATAGTTAAAGCACCCAACATGGAGTTTTTTACTTTATTGTGATACAAAGTTCAAACCATGAGCTAAACTGCTTCTAGTTGGTCAGGACAGCCCAGGATAGCCCAAGGACAGCAAATATACTTCGCTCTCAAGTTCATATTGAATGACAAGAAAAATATGGAAAAAGAAATAAAAATGCAATGCTTCTGTAGATAAATCACATTACATTGTCACTATAGGTACAGAATTGCATGGATAAAGCACTTTTGAATTATTACCTTTGCATTGTAGAATCATCCACGACCACAATTGCCAGTAGTTTTGCTTAGAGCACCTAGGATCAACCTCCTTATTAGGAAGCAGTAACCCTTGGATAAATTAAAAAGCAGCAGTCACCCAGACAAGCTGCTAGTAATTAATAGATCACCTTTCAGTTTGGGAAGATGAGTCTTCTTGTTCGTGTGCCAGTATGGTTTGTATGGAATGAACGGTACAAGTTCTGAAACTGGTGTTGGTATATAAAATGTTTCTTTCTTAGTTAATAGTACAGAAAAAAAAAAGTTTCTTAGTTAATAATACAGAAGTCTTTTGATTGTATTACCTGTTCTAGTATTTAGAAGCTGCAAATTTCATAAGTATGCTTGTGACAGAAGAAATGAAACAAAGCCTAGCTATCCATGGAGTCGGTGTCCCATTGCCATAAAACCTAAAGGCTCAGAACTGTCCTTTCACTGTGAATATCAGGAACTCCAAAGTTTGGTGTAACACTTTCTGACGTGCTATAGGAAGGAAGTACCTATTAGCACTACTACCATTCCTCAGTTAAATTAAAATCAGGTTATAATACAGCATAAATATGAACTTTTGCCCAAGAAGTAGTTATTTGTCTTATTTTGACTTGACTGTTCCTCTAAAAATAAAAGGGAACAGTGACTGCAAACTTAGAATTCAGGCTTTCCAATTTAGAATCATTCTCTTTTTCTTTATTCTTTTTCACCTTCATGCCTTGCATTCTATGTTAGAAAGTAGGGCATACTCAGTAGGAAGAGATATAGTAAAAGACTTTACAGTTCTAACATAATTCTGTGAAATATCAGTCTCTCCCCACACGCATTTCTCAGGTGTGGACAGCCTGCAACTATTCCCCTAGGTTAGCCCTCCAACAACCAGGCTAGGTCCAAAAAAGGCAGATAACACCATCAGTACCTGTTGTTGTAGAAAATAGCAGACTAATTTGATACCTATTCCCAGAAAAGACCTTGAGTATTTGGCTGATGAGTGAATGACAGCATTTAATTTGCAATGTTATTCAGAGTGGTGCCAAATATCAGACAGATTTTTGCAACCAAAGGTAATAGGTGGCTGTAGCAATGTTTATGTATAGCATGTTAGCTTTCTAAATTGCCTTTGGAAAGCATATTTCTCTCTATCAACTGGACAAAACACCTATCTGTTTCAGTAGGTATAGATTGCCCTGTGAAAATTACTACTGGCTGCCTTAACAGGCAACCTGAATCTCATCCTAGAAATAAAAGTTTACTGACTGTCCATATGAATTCAAGCAAGACTAAAATTACACTATCCAAAAACCAGGAATAACAATCAGACATCTAACTAGAATGCTCATTAAGTAACCTTTGCTACTAGAGTTTGCTATGCAGGGCTTCTGAGCATACAGGATTTGACTGCAGTCTCAGATGGAGGCTGGCAGCCTCAATGATGCAGCTGTGCAGCCTTGAATCAGAGAATTGTGTAGAAAGATCTGCAAGAAAATGTTCTGACAAGCAAGAGCCTGTCCCCTTCAGCTACACTTAAGCTCAAGTCCTTTTTTTGCTCATGCTGTCACGGCCATGTCTGGCTGTGTAGCTGGCTGATCTGAATTGAACCTCTACCTACTTCCTTGATTTCTGGGCTTGATCTCAGATGTACCTTGACAGTGTCAGTGTGCCTAATGATCTGAAGTCTTGGAGTACCCTGGTTACTCTTAACTGATCCACTCATCTTTTCTTGTTCACATACTGTGGGACTATGCCCTCACTGTGACCATGAGGCTCCTGCCCTGCCTGCCTTGCTTTGGCTCTTGTCTCCTGACTTATCTTCACTTACAGAGTTGCTGTGGCACATGGACACTTGCTTCTCCATCAATAAAAGCACAAGTCAGGTCATACTGTTAAAAGTGCTGTCACTCACCAATGATTTTGTGCAGCACACTGTGCCTGAAGCTATTGATGGAGCTCAAGAAAAGCCTTTAGCAAGTAGGGAGCACATAACCACCTTTCTCAGCACAATGAAGCACAAAAAGTTCCTTTTAATCTTCTTCTATTACCACCTGAAGACCTCAGTCTGGGTTTCAAACATCTGTGTTTGGAAAATCCAGATATCTCAGTAATCACACTTTCATTTTCCTATGACACTGCAAGAGAACCAATTTTCTTTGGAATATAACAGATACCCAAACATTGAACCAAAACTCAAATTCAGAGGGAGAACTTTATATACAATCTGAGGTTTGTCCACTGTCCCCAAAAGTCATTTGGAATACTGACATGGTTCAAAGTTATGTGTAAAGCTCAAGAACCTTTTTAATGGTGAATAAAATAAGAAAGACTAAGTGTTCATACTCGTTTGCTCAGCTGTAAGATGAGCTGCCAGAACAGATTTGACAATCTAAAAATCTGACAGCTTTTAGAATTCTCTACTACCTCCTTTTTAAAGTTTCTGCTATGCCACCTGAATGGCAACAGAGGAAGGTAAATTGTCAGAGCCAAAGAAAAGAAAAGGAATAAAATCAGTTAAATAGATCTAGTTGCTAAAATAACTATGACAGCAATAACAATTATAAAATAGAAAACTGGTATGTAATGATAGGAAAGGAAAAAACCCTCTGTTTACTGATGCTGCTCTCAACTATTAATACTTTGCACAAACAGCCAGATTCAGCCTGCATTTCGAGAAGTCTCTGCAGAACAAATTGGTGCATGGCATCCTGCTGAAAGGTCCATTCATAAGTTGAGTTGCAAGTGTGAATTGACTAAAAACAGCCACACAGCTTCCAATTTCAAAACTTTTTTAATAATTAAAATGTTTTTCATCAGAGCAGGAAGCAATAGGTTCCCATTTATTTTACACATTAGCCTGTGGATAACAAAACAAAGCAACAAAAAAAAAAAAAAGCACCATATCACTCAGGTAATTTTGAGTTTATGTTAGTGCTTAGCATAAGACTAAGAAATAAAACACTTTAACTGCCACATCTTCTGGACACTATAGCCTATAAATAACAAACAATGCTGGACTCTCACATTCAGTTCTGTCACAGCTTTAGGAACCTGCTGCTAATTGCAGATGACCAGGTTTCTGTCTCTGCCCCACCCTGAATGACAGCCTTTATTGATTTCCTTGCTGGAACATCAAAATGCTGTAAAGCACAACTACAGAGATCTGTGAAGTCTTTCATAAAGACAGCGAACTTCAAGCAACTGATATATCACATTGTTTCACATCTAGGCCTGCATTTCACTCACAGCGCTGAGCTATGACCTCACTTCTCTGTCATTCTGCAAGATCAGGGCGCGGCATTTTCCTCACTGTAAGCAAGAAATCTGAGAGGTTCATCTGTGTGCCTGGGAACCACTGAAAAAGGGTAAGAGAACTCAGAGTAAACCAAAAGACTTTGGAAGGGATCAATTTGTTTGAACTAGAAAAAATTTCTAAAAATCAGGGAAATTTAGAGAAAATACTACAGAAATCTTATGTGCCTACACAAAGAAGTAGAACTTCAAGAGCTGAGCAGCTCATACATTTTAATATTTTTTTTTTAATAAAAGTCTTCTGATTTACTTAAAGTGAAGTAATAATTCCTATAGCCTGTCTTTCAGAGACCAGAGAGAAAATTCTTTGCCAACATATCTTTATCACTTGCAGTACTGAATTTTCAAAGGAGGTATCCTTCACATGTCTGCCTTTCTAGCAGACTTCAGTGCCTTTCTCAATTTATATAAGCTCCAAGAAACTGTCAGAGGTTCCTACAAATTCCCTGTATTTTAGTCAACTCTAAGGCATTCTGTAGCTCTTTTTCTGGCTGGCAGACCTCTTCCTCAGCAATGTGCCTGCCAGTTTATAGCAGTGTTGATGGTTCACTTTTTCCCCTGCTTCTCCCACATTTTGCCCATATTTCCCAGCTTAGTGTTTCCAGTCAAGAAGGCACAGTTTCTTGCTTCCTCCATATGGCTTTTTCTGTCCCTGCTCAGAGTAGTCAATGCAGGAAAACCAACAGCCTTCCTCCCTATAGGGTGAAATATACAGTATAGGGTATCTAGGGTATCTCCAGTGGTACAGTTTTACTTACATCAGTTTTATTTAAATCTGGCACGTGTGTGTGCAGATTCTGCTTGGTTGTTTTCCACTGTAATTTACACAGTCACCTGTGAAATCAAATTATGCTGCTCAGCCATTCACTACAGTTTGCCAAAGGCAGGAGAATGTCACAAAGTCAAAAGTCTTGTATAAAGTGTCAATAACGATAACTAGGAAGGACAGCCTCTGTCAAAGGACATGCTGTGTCACAATACATCCTTCAGAACATGTATGGTCATCCTGCTGGAACATAGTTGCAGCATCAGTACTGTGCAAAACAACCAAGCAGGTTCTGAATTCACGTGTGCCAGACTCAGTTAAAATTTATGCAATTAAAACTCTATCACTCCAGATACCATAAGCCCTAGGACACTGATATCATTCAGATTTACCAAGACAGAAAGGTGGTAGACTCTCCACCCCTGAAGTCATTCAGAAGTACTCTCCTGTGCAGCCTGCTATAGGTGAACCTGCTCTGGCAGCGTGGTTGGACTAGGTGATCTCCAGAGGTCTCTCCCAACCCCTGTCTTTCTGTGATTACATGATAACTAGATTAGCTGCATTGCAGGCATAGGTCAGGGGGATGTGACTCAGACAGCAAGAACTTCACAGCTGTCTTGCCCTTATGCCTAACGCAAAGACCCCTCAATAAATCAACTGAATTTTGCAGCTGAAGCAGTGGTGATCTGGGGTCAAGGAAGTGAAAAGAAAGTAAGATGAATGGCACTGACCTACAAATGGCAAGTGGGATGCTAGGATGTGGAAAACAGATGCAGGCAATTGAAAAGTCTTCATTTGTTTAATATTCAGTGCCGTTACATGCACACAGACAAGGAATGGAACAGTCTTCAGAGTAAGATGATTGACTGGATGAGTAAATTTGAAAAGGAAATGGGCTGGAAGGTTGTAATAAAGTCTTTTTGCAAAAGCCCAGATACGGGTGCCTCTTGTCTCGTCTCTCCATCTCAATCCTTCTGAATCATTCTTGCCCATCCCTACCTTTTTAAGTTATAAAGTCTTCATCTCAATTTCACATCTGCTGGAAGCTTACCTATGCTCATCAAGGCCACATATGCCTCATCAAAACCACATTTTCATAGCATCACAACTTTGTATGCTTTCCACAAGCTGAAAAATACCTCAGCAGATTTTTTTTCTCATGGGGTATAGACTGTTCTATAACTTGAGGGAGATCCACTTGAAGAAAATGAGATCCAATGAAGAATCTTAAAAGGTAAGGAACCAGAAAAATGTGGAAGTTGAAGCATTTCTGTAATAATGGGATATGTTCATTTCAGGTAGACTATTGTGTGAGCCAGCTTCTCTGTTAGCTACTTTTGTATGAACTGCCTTTTAAACAGGATAAATGGTGCTCAATAAACCCAACAGCCTCATCTAATCCTTCTCAAAATTTATCTCTAAGAACCTTATTCTTTTTCTCTTAAGGGCAGATATCTACTACTTGCTAACTGAAATTTATTTTGTCAATAAACTTCTACCACCAATTTTTAATTTACAATGAATATATAATATCCTCAAGTTGGCAGTCCTCATCCATGGGGAATACATCATTCAGCCTGAACTGAATTTAAATGACATAATGCTGTTAATTTAATTTCAACTGTTATTAAAGGTTGCATAGTTAATCCATCTACTAGGAGTTTAGGAGGAGACTTGATGGGTTGCTTGGTTGCATGGTTTAGTTCATTAGGTGTGTTGGATGATGGGTTGGACATGATGATCTTGAAGGTATCTTCCGACCTGATCTATTCTATTCTATTCTATTCTATTCTATTCTATTCTATTCTATTCTATTCTATTCCATTCTATTCTACTATATTCTTTCTAAACTCTATTTGATTAATTCACTCAGAAAGAGCTGTATGAAGTGTTCTAAGTAGGTGACGAAGCAGTAAAGCTTTTCCTATGCATACAAGTCCTAAGCTGTCAAAATGTATAAGGTGAGTATGCAATCACTAACTGTAAATGGATCCTATATTCCTGCTCCCATATGTTTGGATAGAGTTAGCAGACACTTAAGAAATTGCCACCTCTAGCCTTTGCAACAAATAATTTTTTTAAGAAATTTCAATGTTGTCCAAGGAAATAGTCTACAAGTACTCTAGGGTTGAATTGTTCTCTCCCCAGTGTTTAAATTTCTTGTAAGTATCACTTGGATTTAGAAAAATTTAAAAAACAAAAAATCTTCTTTTTAATCCCTCTAAGTGTGCCCAGTGTGCCCAGGCAGCCAAGAAGGCCAATGGCATCCTAGCCTGCATCAGAAACAGTGTGGCCAGCAGGAGCAGGGAGGTCATTCTGCCCCTGTACACTGCACTGGTTAGGCCGCACCTTGAGTACTGTGTCCAGTTCTGGGCCCCTCAGTTTAGGAAAGATGTTGTCTTACTGGAGCGTGTCCAGAGAAGGGCAACAAAGTTGGTGAGGGGTTTGGAAGACAAGCCCTATGAGGAGAGGCTGAGGGAGCTGGGGTTGCTTAGCCTGGAGAAGAGGAGACTGAGGGGTGACGTTATTGCTCTCTACAACTACCTGAAGGGAGGTTGTAGCCAGGCGGAGGTTGGTCTCTTCTCCCAGGCAGCCAGTACCAGAACAAGAGGACACAGTCTCAGGCTGCGCCAGGGCAGGTTTAGACTTGAAGTTAGGAAGAAGTTCTATACTGAGAGAGTGATTGCCCACTGGAATCAGCTGCCTGTGGAAGTGGTGGAGTCACCTTCATTGGAGGTATTCAAGAAGAGGCTTGATGGGGTGCTTGGTGCCAGGGTTTAGGTTTTTTTTAGTTGTTTAGTTGGGTTGTATTGTACTGTATTGTACTGTATTGTACTCTTTTGTACTGTATTGTACTGTATGGTACTGTATTGTATTTTAGGTGGGTTGGATTGGTTGATGGGTTGGACGTGATGATCTTGAAGGTCTCTTCCAACCTGTTGTATTGTATTGTATTGTATTGTAAGAGATGTATGTTAGCAGATCCCATAATCACTGGAGCATTAGTATCTCCTGCCAACAGTAAGAACAGGCCCATTAAATTCACAATAGTCCAGCAGCAAAACACATTTAGTACCATCAAGCAGTACCCTGCTGAAGATTATTCTCACATAGTGAATTCTTCACTCCTCTGAAGGGATGTAAAATCCAGTGTACAGTGTGAGGCATTCACTTAATGAAAGAAAATTTTCCCACCAATGCTGTTATTCCCTTCATTTTCCAGATCTGAGCTACAGATCATGCAGAAGGTTTGAGTTACCCTCAATTTTCACTCCATGGATTAAAAAGAACCCAAACGAACATAAACCAATGCAAAAATAATAACAAAATCAAATATGGGTTATGACTGCAAAAACTGTTCCCTGGTAATAATCTCAGTATGAAACCTATCCAACTGTTTTTTTGGATCTAACACTACCAGTTCCACAGGATGAAAATTCACATTCCTTCATATAAATATCCCTTTGTAATCACCTTCTTGGTATTTTATTTCACTGTTTAACAACACTCAGTATTTTCTAGGCTACTTGCATTTTAACTAGATAATCAATCCATGCTATCACTCTGTTCTAGTAGAATGACATATTTTTAAATTCCCCTAGGAGAGAAACTTTTCATTACTCCACAGTGATCATTGGGTGCTACCAGAGTATGCTAATAGTTTAAAACTAATTCACAAAGAATGTGGGTTAGTTTCTGCCAGAGGCCATTCAAGTCAGGTTTGCAACATGGCTTTTTAAAGATCTCCAGTATCAAAAGAGGACCATCCCAATCTGTTGTTCAGAGAATGCAAATTTCCAAGACATAGACCAGCTCTTTAGAACCTTCCCAGGCTTAGTGTAACACTGATGACTGGGGATTTGCCCTAACATTCACATACGTTCTTGGATCTCCTGCAGTGCTCAGTCATGATGAAGATAAATTAAGTATGTACATTGGGAAATTGGACAAAAATACTGGTATCTTTGTAGGCAGAAAATTAAAAGCTGCTGCACCTATCAGGTCATGAGCTTGAAAGGTAGCAGGAAACTATTTAAATGTATTCCCCAGTGTAAAATCATCACCGCTATGGCACAACTGAGTATCTGAAGCATTATGGATAAAAATACTTATATCAGCAGCAGGTGAGAAAACACAGAACATTGCTATAACATGATTTCTCAAAAATAAAGTCAGGGGAAACTTAGTTTCTCAAAGCTGAAACAGAGAGCTTACTCAACAAGTAGGTTCACTATATAAACTATAGTATATATGTTTTTATATATTATATTATTATATTTTAGATATTATATTGGTTTGTATTATTATGATATTATTAATTTTGGTTACTAATTGTGATGGTAATCTCCAAATTACATATAAATTATTACTCTGTTATGAAGTACTGGGATAATATAGTTCTACTAGGAGAAGGACATTGAGACACTTGAATGTGCCCAGAGAAGGGCAACGAGGCTGGGGAGAGGCCTTGAGCACAAGCCCTTACAAGGAGAGGCTGAGGGAGCTGGGATTGTTTAGCCTGGAGAAGAGGAGGCTCAGGGGAGACCTTATTGCTGTCCACAACTACCTGAAGGGTGGGTGTAACCAGGAGGGGGTTGGTCTCTTCTCCCAGGCAAGCAGCACCAGAACAAGAGGACACAGCCACAAGCGGCACCAGGGGAAGTTTTGGCTGGAGGTGAGGAGAAAGTTCTTCACTGAGAGAGTCATTCGCCATTGGACTGGGCTGCCCAGGGAGGTGGTGGAGTCACCATCCCTGGAGGTGTTCAAGAGGGAATTGGACTTGGCACTTGGTGCCATGGTTTAGTCATGAGGTCTGTGGTGACAGGTTGGACTTGATGATCTTTGATGTCTCTTCCAACCTTGGTGATTATGTGATACTGTCTGTCTCAGATCTTTTCTGGTCCAGGACCGTGAATCTAGAAAACAAACTACAAAGGAGTGAAACAGCAGAAAATCAAGATAATAGCAGAAGCAGTCCTTAGTTTTAAAATATTAATTTTTGCTGTGGTCTTGATAAACTCAGGTGTCCTAAAGTCTAAATGGTTTTAGGGGAAACAAGCTAATATTTATTTATTCTAAATAAATTCTTTTTATTATAAATAAATACTTTTTTTTCCTTATAAACTAATAAGACAGCATTCATCTTTGACCATCAAAGTCTAAAAGGCATAATATTACATGTTTAAAACAGTAAGTTGCCAAGGACCACATCCAGATGGCCTTTCAGTAATTCCAAGGATGGAAACTCTACTACCTCCCTGGGCAACCTGTGTTGATGCTGAGTCACCATCTTTGTGAAAACATTTTTCAGACAGAATCTCCCAGGTTTCAGTTTATCCCCATTGCCTCTGGTCCTGTCGCTGAGCACCACTGAGAAAAACCTGCCTCAGAAAGGCAGGATATTCTTAAAGCTGAAATAATGCAAATAGCCTCCAGTGTAAAATTGTAACGTGCTTAAAACCAAAACCTTTCTAGCCAGAACAGAGCTTTTTGGAAGTGCTTCATATATGTATCATCAGAAAAGAAAATCTGTGCCATTATAGGGGTGCTGAAGGCCATTTCAAAGTAGAGCTAGAGGAGGAGCCTTTCTTCTATTAGCTATAGAATGAAGTGGCTATCATCAAGAGTCATGAAGTTTTTAGTCTTTGTTAAATGAGCATGAAATTTACCTCAAGCACTAAAAATGAACAAGAACAGAAAGGATTTTGTTGTTATTACAGAATAAAATGCAACACTACAGTTGTGACAGTACAGTTCTATACTTACCAAGATGACTCGTTCTAATAATGAAGACATTTATTTTAGTACCTAAAAAGTTTCTCAGTTTGCATGCCTGTGCAGCTCTAACTTAAGATTATTCATTACTTGTTATTGTAACTTCTGAGAACCTGTCTTTTAAATATGCCAGAAGAGTTGTTAATTGTAACAGCAACATGCTGTTCTGAACAGCTGCACTTACGACATGGCCAAAACCCTACTTATTTCTCAGGGATCAACATCAAAACAGCATCTTCATCATACCTCACAGTCATGAGAAGAGGATACAGCAGAACTATTATTAAATGCAAAGCCACTGAAATAATACAGGTAGGATTAAAAAATTGGTTTTGAAAGGCTAACATTTCTCAGCACTCAGAAAAAAAATAGCTAAGACATTACAGAGCAGTAAAATAGTATTCATTATGAGCTGTGGTTGAGTATGTTTTGACGACAAAACAACTGTGACTGTTGCTTACACAGGCTATATCCACTAATTTTCACAGACTTTCAGAGAGCAAGTGTGATGCTACAGATAAATATGATTCATAACAACACTTTTATAATGAAGCCCTGATTAATTCGTTAGACAAGAGAATAAATTATGCTCCCTAAATAGCGTTGTCCAGACTTTTTAATCATGCAACCATGTTCTTTTTTTCTGCTGTATATCATTAAATTTGTTAACTTTTTAGGCTTGAATGCCTTTGTAATGGTAGATGCAAACTGCATGCACGTTAAGAAATCCAGGGGAGAATAAATCTGCTAAAGAATGCAACGCATCCTATATGCACACTCAGTATTCACACTTACTGTATAAGTGTCATTATGATACAATGGAAAAATCACACCATGCTGAATTTTAGAATCATAGTATCACAGAATCATTTAGGTGGCAAAAGACCTTTAAGACCATCAAGTTCAACCATCAATCTAGCACTGTCAAATGTCCCACTAAACTGTGTCATTCAGGACCATGTCTGCATGTCTTTTAATTACCACCAGGAAGGGTGACAGAACCACTTCCCTTGGCAGCCTATTCCAATGCTTGACAACTCCTTCAGTGAAGAAATATTTTCTCATATCCAATCTAAACCTCCTCTGGTTCAACTTGAGGCCATTTTATCTCATCCAATCACTTGTTACTTGGGAGAGGAGTCTGACACCTACCTCCTTACAATCTCCTTTCAAGTAGTTTTAGAGAACAAGGTCTCCCCTCAGCCTTCCTTCCTTCAGGCTAAGCAACCTCAGTCCTCTCAGTCAGTTCTCATAAGAATTGCTCTTTATATCCTTCACCAGCTTCGTTGCCCTTCTTTGGACAGGCTCCAGCACCTTGATCTCTTTCTTTTTTTGTGAGGAGTCCAAAACTGAACACAATATTCAAGTTGCAGTCTCATCAGTGTTAAGTACATGAGGACAATCACTTCCCCAGTGCTGCTGGCTGCAGTATTTCTGATACAAGCCAGGAGGCTGTTTGCCTTCTTGGCCATCTGGACGTACTGGTGGCTCAAATTAACCTAGCTGTTGACCAAGACCCCCAGGTCTGCTTCCACTGGGCTATGTTTCCAACCACTCTTTCTCAATGTCTGTGTTGCATGGGGTTGTTGTGATACATGTGCAGGACATGGAACTTGGCCACGTTTAACCTCGTACATCTGGCATTAGCCCATTGATCCAGCCTATCCAGGTCCCTCTGCACTCTTCCTACCCTCAGGCAGATCAGCACTCCCACCCAGCTTGATGTCATCTGCAAAATTCCTACATGACCATCCTCAGGCACTTCTATGATTTCTAACACATCAGTAACCTTCATGTCTTTGTTGCTGGATGGATCTCCATCCCCTGCCTCCTCCTGCAGACTGAAAGACCTTGCTAGCACACTATTCCACAAACACTCCTGAGCTTATCACCAGCAATCTTTGGTTTAGCCCTTTTCCTCTTCAAAGCTAATATGAAGTTCTTTATATGAGCCCTGATAACTCCTGTACAAAGATTATTTTCCTTCTTTGAGATTGATATATCCTGTCTGTTGCCAGCAGGCCTAGTGTCATGTAAACCAACCCCAAAATTCTGCTGGTGTCACCAAGCTGGGTGCCAGGTGCTGATCTGTTTGTTCTTCCTGTTTCTTCTCTCATCATTTCCTGCAACTGGAAGGATACAGGAGAACACTACTATCTGTCTTGATAGCACTTGGACTTCTTGTTGCAACTTCATTGCTGCCTATATGGAAAATCAATAATAGATAATAATCTGAGAACCATATCTGGGTTCCCTTCACATGTTTAACACTATTTATTGGGGGAAAAAGAAAGGAAACCCCAAATACCATTTTCAATACTGTTCACATCTCTTCTCTGAATTCTATTATGCTAAAACCAGAAGGTATCACAGGAAAATCCTCTTGCAAGCAAACTTTAATGCATCAAAATGGGTACTGACAAAAAACACGAACCAAGTGAGTGTCCATGCAGCAGAGCACTAGCTGCTCTGTGATAACTTTATGTTTACACAGAATATCATCCATATAATCTTCCAAATAAAGTCTTTGTTTTTATATATGTAAATGACCATTTTGCTGTCAATTTTCTCATAGGTAGGAACTATACAAATAAACTACTATTCATTTCCAACAGGTCATAAGTGGAAATCCACGTAGAGGAAAAAAGGCAGTAATTAGAGTTCAAATTTGCTGGCTTGTTTAGAAGCTTAGTATGTGTTGGTGATAACTACCATAGCAAGACAGCACAAATCCATCAAAATACAATGCTTCAAACTGAGCCAGCCACAGATAAGTGGGACTCTTGCAGACATTCATCTCTTCAAAGTCCTTAATGGTATATGTAGATGATATCATTCAGTGCCAAATAATTTTCACATATCCTGGAATCAAAGGAAGCTGTACTCATTATCTTTGCATATTAAAATGTATGTTAAAACATCAATTAGATAATGCAGTGCCAAAAATAGACAGCAAAGATATCTTTAAAAATATAAGCTCCGTGTGATTTTGAAAACTTAACCCCGCATCTAATTAGCTGGATGTAATCAAAGTTCAGATTCAAATCTCATTGCTTCTTCCTTTTTTTCTTATACCCACAGTATAATAACTGCTGCAAAATTTATCATCATTAAGAGTTGCTACTGCCTGTCAAAGGAAGTAACAATATGTAATCCCCAGGAAAGAGTTATGCTTTCCACATCTTCTCTCTCTGAAGGAGAGTTAGATCTAGGCTGTATAAATAATTAGGAACACAGACATGATAGAATCATAACAAACCACATGAGCATTTGTTTTCTAGCAGTTGATGAGAGGAGGTATACTACAGAGTACCACTTTTCCAGGATGAATCACCTTTTCTTTTACAGGCATTTATATTTTTTAATCTATTGTGACATTACAAAGTAATATCATTCATCTGAGTAGCCCCACTTAAAACAAGGGGCATGTAATGTATCCTGGGAATAAACAAGCTAAATTTAGGTTGAAAGACCAGAAAGATATAAATGCAGACAATGGAAAAGTATATTCGGCTCAATTTAATTCTAATTGTCTAATTCTCTGACCATTTATTTCTAATTCTGTTTTCTGTTTCTGTCAACATCAAAAATAGAATCAAAGGGCTTTCTATGTTTCACTATCAAGTTTTGTTAAATAGGACTTAAGGATATCACTGAAATTTTGCTAACAGTCCAGTATGTGTCATCCTGAAAAACGGTTTTTAAATCTTTAAAGAAAGAGTAATTGGATCTTTAAATGATCTGCAGTGTGCCCAGGCAGCCAAGAAGGCCAATGGCATCCTAGCCTGCATCAGAAACAGTGTGGCCAGCAGGAGCAGGGAGGTCATTCTGCCCCTGTACACTGCACTGGTTAGGCCGCACCTTGAGTACTGTGTCCAGTTCTGGGCCCCTCAGTTTAGGAAAGATTTTGTCTTGCTGGAGCGTGTCCAGAGAAGGGCAACAAAGTTGGTGAGGGGTTTGGAAGACAAGCCCTATGAGGAGAGGCTGAGGGAGCTGGGGTTGCTTAGCCTGGAGAAGAGGAGACTCAGGGGTGACCTTATTGCTCTCTACAACTACCTGAAGGGAGGTTGTAGCCAGGCAGAGGTTGGTCTCTTCTCCCAGGAAGCCAGTACCAGAACAAGAGGACACAGTCTCAGGCTGCGCCAGGGCAGGTTTAGACTGGATCTTAGGAAGAAGTTCTATACCGAGAGAGTGATTGCCCACTGGAATCAGCTGCCTGTGGAAGTGGTGGAGTCACCTTCATTGGAGGTGTTCAAGAAGAGGCTTGATGGGGTGCTTGGTGCCAGGGTTTAGTTTTTTAGTTGTTTAGGTGGGTTGTATTGTACTGTATTGTACTGTATTGTACTGTATTGTATTTAGGTGAGTTGGATTGGTTGATGGGTTGGACGTGATGATCTTGAAGGTCTCTTCCAACCTGGTGTATTGTATTATTGTATTATTGCTCGATCATATTGTTGAAGCTGGGGATTCTGTACTGATAAAAGTACAGAAACATAGAAATGACAGGAACAGAAGTGGCAATGGATCTAATAACTCTCGTGTTAAATTGTATGACCCACGTTATCCAGCTCCGAATTCATGCTTTCAAAAGTGCACAAAATTGAAGTTAGAAATAAGGGCATTTTGAATGTTATTTTCTGGCCAATGCAGAAACTTTATGCTCTTCCCAACAGCTAAGAAAAATAAAACTTAAGAAATATTCTTGACCAAGAAACAGTCATTCTTTGAGATTCCACTTCACTTGCCAGAAATAAAGCATTTAAAAGTCAGAGACTGAAATAGCAGCTGTCTTTTGTAACTGGCTGTCGTAAATACATACAAATGCAACACTAAGCAGAGCCATACATGCTAATTGAAAACAACAGCACTCAGAAGTACTTTAAATTCCACAAAGCCTCACTTTTCCTCTTGAACATTCCCATAGAAAGAGACAAAGTGCAAAACATACCCCACCATAGCTTCATTAGGGTCCATATGCAAAAATAACCACCAAGATATTTCTAAATATTTAGAAAATAAGAAATTATTGTGCAACTTAAATGACACAGGTTCTGGCTGAATATCTTCTATAAATATCCAGACTATATTCTCAGCTATCTAATTTAAGCATCTAAAATATAAGTTCCTCATCTGAGCAAAATGTGATCAGTGAAGGTCGTCTTCCTAAGGCACAGACTGAAAGTCAGCATGCAGCAAATGGAGAGGAGAACATGCCTGCGGCAATTTCTCGTGTACTTGTGTACAAGGTTTCCCACTACTCTGAAGTGAACTGAAAGACCATGAGAAAACACCTGATGTATTCAGAAACCTGGATGTATTATGGTGTAACAGTGAGAAATTTTCTAAACTATTAATCTAGCACTAGCAGGAGAAAAGAAAGGGGAAAAAAAAGAAAGGAAAGAAAGAAAGAAAGGAAGGAAGGAAGGAAGAAAGGAAGGAAGGAAGGAAGGAAGGAAGGAAGGAAGGAAGGAAGGAAGGAAGGAAGGAAGGAAGGAAGGAAGGAAGGAAGGAAGGAAGGAAGGAAGGAAGGAAGGAGGAAGGAAGGAGGGAAGGAAGGAAGGAAGGAAGGAAGGAAGGAAGGAAGGAAGGAAGGAAGGAAGGAAGGAAGGAAGGAAGGAAGGAAGGAAGGAAGAAGGAGGGAGGGAGGGAAGGAAGGAAGGAAGGAAGGAGGGAAAAGGAAGGAGGAAGGAAGGAAGGAAGGAGGGAGGGAGGGAAGGAAGGAAGGAAGGAAGGAAGGAGGGAAGGAAGGAGGGAAGAAAGGAAGGGAGGGAAGGAAGGAGGGAAGGAAGGAGGGAAGGAAGGAAGGAAGGAAGGAAGGAAGGAAGGAAGGAAGGAAGGAAGGAAGGAAGGAAGGAAGGAAGGAAGAAGGAAGGAAGGAAGGAAGGAAGGAAGGAAGGAAGGAAGGAAGGAAGGAAGGAAAAAAGAGAGAGAAAAGGAAAGGAAGAAAGAGAACAAATCACCAGAAAAAAACCACCTCTTCTCAAGAAATACAAGGCTAAATGATATTTTTTGCTGGACCTTAGTATAATCAGGGAGAAAAGAAGAAAAAGTCATGTGTTTATTTACATAAAGGTTCTGTACAGTGTAACAGAGAGCTCCCGGTTAACACCTAG
Organism: Colaptes auratus; assembly: GCA_015227895.2. Classification (NCBI taxonomy): domain Eukaryota; kingdom Metazoa; phylum Chordata; class Aves; order Piciformes; family Picidae; genus Colaptes; species Colaptes auratus. Next base: position 13,732,048 of record CM037641.1, on the reverse strand, counting down.
GCAATCCACTGACTCACAGCCACTCTGGCCAAAGCAAAAGATCAAATCCAAAGCTGTAAGGGTTAAACATTAAGGTTGACCCAACCGTGTCTAAAGATGAGGAAAGAGGCTAGATCAGCAGTCTGTCTCAAAGGCTTCTGAATCAATCAAACAGTCATGCTCAGGGATTGCTGTGCTTCTGACAGGCATGGGATGATAATGCGTTCCTGTACCTAGAGAAAAAGAGAGACAGAGAAAGAAAGAGCTGTTAGCTCTTGATAATCCTGTGTCTGGTGAGATTTACAAGAGAATGACTTCTTGAAAACTCCTTCTTTGTACCAAAAGCATCCAGCCATAAACCCTCTCCGACTCAGCCTGGGATTAACAGCAATCTGTTATTCAGTGCTAGCACTGCCCCACGTTTGGGGGTTTTTTACATTTAAGAGCCCTTTTTTTATTTATGGGCCCCAGATGTTAATCTAAAACCACTTCATAAGAATTTAACACTTCTTTCTTTTTTTTTTTCAGATAAATACAAGGTCTGCACATATCAAAAGAGGAGGAAGAAAAAGAAAGAAAGAAAAGAAGAAGGGAAGAAAAGCTCCAAACCAAACGTTAGGGACCTTGACTCTACTCACCACAAAACTTCAGGACAGGTATAAGAGTCCTCACTTTATTCATACAAATGAAGTGCTTCCCCTACCATCTGCACTCCCTCACACTCTTCCTTTTGCTTTTCCTAATGCTCTTAGCGACTTCTATCTTTAGTTGGTGATCCTTGCTGTAAAATTTCTTAAACCAACACTGAATAATCTTCCATATCTTGAGAGGTGTCTTTGTCAGAGAAATGACTGTGACATATTTCCTGTTTAATGAAATTCAGAGTTTCTAAATGAATAAGGACTGACTAAAGATATGATACTTTGTTCACAGTAGAAATCCTGTTATACCAGCAGCTATTTTTAGGATACCTTATAACCAAATATGTATGACAGTAAATCCCCTTAGAGATGGAACATCTCTCCTGTGATGGAAGGCTGAAAGCATTTGGGTTATACAGACTAGAGAAAAGAAGGCTCCAGGGAGACCTTACTCTGGCCTTTCAATACTTAAATAGGGCTTATAAGATAGATGGGTACAAACTTTTTAACAAAGTCTATTGCAATAGGGTAAGTTATACTGGGTTTAAACTAAAGAAGATATATTTAGGCTACATAGAAATAAGAAAGTTTTTACAATGAGGGCGATAAAACACTGGCATAGATTGCCCAGGGAAGCAGTAGCTGCCTCATCCTTGGAAACACTGAAGACCAAGTTGGATGGGGCCCTGAGCAACCTAACCTAGTTGAAGATATCCCTGCTAATTGCAGGAGGGATTGGTCTAGATGAACTTCAGAGTTCCCTTACAACCCAAACTACTCTATGATTTTATGATTCCTGTGTCTGTATTTTATTTTCCATCAAATAAGACTCAGAATCTATTACAATTGTTTGTGTGTGTGAGTGTCTGGCAGGCAATGTAGACTTTAGAGATCCCAAATGCATTGGCACTATTTCAACTCATTTCCCCATATCAGTTTAATTCTTTGCACATGAGACTCTTAGTCACTTGCAAAAGCCCTACGTGTAACAGCCTAGCTTCACTTGCAATACAGTGTTTTAAAAGCCAGTTTTAATGGAGAGTGTATTTCTGTACAGAGCACCTTTGAAATACTCTGAAAGTTTGGGAGCTGAATGGAAGTAGGAAAAATCTTCCATGCATGCACCCATGGTAGGGTTTGGTAGTAGAGGCTTCAGGGTGCCCTGTGTGGGACAAGGCCATGAACTGGCAGGTACCTGCCATAGTCAGTTACAGACTGTCTCTGAAATGGAGGAAAACCACCCAACACCCATATGGAGGCATATGGATAGGGACATTTTGGGAGGTATAGCTAGAGTTGTGCTCTTGGAAAAAGGGGCTCCAAGAAAGAGCAAGGAAACCCTCGGAGACTATAGCCATGGGTGACATACACGAGGACAGGGACATTTCTGAGAGACAGTGGCCTGTGGGTGACACGTGGCAAGGCAGGGATACCCTTGAGCTATAGCCACCATGGGTGATGTGTGCCAGGGCAGGGGCACCATCCAGATTGTCTTTGGAAAAAGATTGTGGAAAAGCATTGACATTGTAGCATAACAATTAATATCACTATAACAGAGTGTCTCTTTCACATCCATTTGGTTATTCTCATGGTAATGATTTTTCAGACATCACCAGGCTTTCAAACATCTCATGGGTATTAAACTTCCCACACACAAAAGAAAGAATCTCATGTCCCTGAGGAGATTAGACAGTTCAATCTGATTTACTCCCTCTAGTAGGCATTATATACATCTATACTAGTAAACTAGATAGAGTCAAGTCCAATTTTCAGGCACTGAGGCAATCTGACATGAGTTATTTTATATCTGTTATTAAAATCTCATAGCTTCCAATAAGGTGTTGGCACTGGACCTCATCCAGTCTGACTTCAGAACCACACGCAAAGTTTGATTGACAAAAGCCAGGAGTAAGTCATTGTAACCATTTAAGAAAACAGATGATCAAGCTCCAAGAGCCTTGGATCCTGGCATCTTTTACTGTGTCAGTACAGTGACAGCCATTGAGCTTCTCCCCCAGTCACCATCGTGCTTTTGAGATGGAAGAAGGGTTAGTGCATTAAGCACCACAGAGAGCAGAAACATTTGGATAATGCGAGGCAAAGACAAAGGAGTATTAACCTTCTATAAGGCCTGTGCAATCCACTTTTTTTTCTCTTGGAATGTCTTCTGGGATAATTTCTGCTTAACACTTCATTCAGTGACTGAACATTCTACTGATAAGCTTGATGGTTAAAATTCTCTTATCCTGCAAAAATAAAGAGACCTGAAAAAGAAAGATGGATATTCCTAAAGAAAGCAGCAAAATCTGTGAGGTAAAATTTATGTCAAATTTCCTGTTAGAAGTTTTAAAGTCACCTTTGCTGACTCGACAAGTTTAGATAATTTATTTTTCCATCATATGTAATTAATATTACCTGAATAATATTAATTACACATGATGGGGAAAATAAATATTACCTGAGTAATATTAATTCTTAGTTCTTCTGTTAAATGTAAAATAAAGTATTTTAAATGGATTAAATTAGGGCAAAGTGAATGAAACCTTCTATCTTAAGTATCTAATTTGTTTTACACCTGTACATTTATAGATATATTGGCAAAATGGAGCTAATATAACTGTGAAATATGAGCAGAGCATATTGTGTTGAAGTATGATTTGTAGGTGAAATAATTCGGGATTAGAAATGATAATAGGAATTCATGGAGGTGTCATATTCAGCACAGGCTTAAAAAGGCTGGTGTTAGAATATTACAGATTTCTGATATGCAGCGTATCTAATCTCCAAGAATCCTCTCAATTGCACACCAGCCTTCCATTTTCTTTGTCTTACCACTTAAAAGCTCTTCTTTTGATTATACATGAAGGCATTTTCAATTTATTCAGAATGTAATTTTATTTATCTTTGCCTGACTTTCATGAGAAAGCATAATATAATTCCAAATTATTTGCTGGAAAGTGTATGACTCTCAACTGCCAGTGAGCTTGGAGGAAAGAGAGAAGACAGGTTAATAGCTGTGTCTTTCTGTCTAATAGATATCTTTCATTATAGAAAAGGAGGTAGAAATTGTTTACTTATGCAAGGCCTTTGAGAAACCTAATTTCAAGGCAGGGATGAAACAAGAAAGCAAATGAACTTTTAAGGTTTCCAGTAATTGACTTGAAATGTGAAAGAGTCGATATTTTGCCAACAGTTTATATACAAAAGGAATATGTGAAGGAGACAAAAGGTTTATAAACAACACATAAAACAATATTCAACAACATAACTCAGACTTATCTAAACTGGTTGTTATCCCTCTGAAGAAACAACATATGAAACAGTATTTAACAACATAAATCAGATTTATCTAAACTGGTTGTTATGCCTTTTAAGTGATCATCTAGGACAGAAAGACACTTGCAAGGGTCATTTCATTCAACATATATTCAGTACTTATGTTAGAATTATAAATTTGATTTTTATCTATCTCTTCACAATGCCAGATGGAGACTGAGTTCATCTTCTTCCACAGACTACAGACAGTATGTCAGGTGTATTTGATCAATTCTGTTATCTAAAACATACTAAGATTGGTGAGATGATTACCTAAAACCTTGACAATTGAGCAAAAATGTGCATTATTCTCCACATCAGAATGGGAACTGAAATATAGGGGATAAGGAATGCTTTCAACTGTTTAATTATCTTATTTAGAAATTTACACTCAAGGTCAAGTATGCTTTTCTTCTGACTCTTTTTACACTACTGCTATATACTGACAATTGTTTCTAAAGAAGTGATTCACTTTATACCAAAGAACACCATGATTTCCCTATAAAGCATGTAACAGTTAACAACCAAGTCTTTTATTTCTTAATCACTATCCCTTTAGATGAGATACAATGTCTGAAAACTGAAGGATTTAATATGTCCACTATAAAGAGAGACCACTATAAAGAGAGGATTCAGCAACTCAAATTTACTACTTTTTATTCTCTTCATATAGGAGGCTAGAAAAAATTTTTCCATCACATTCTTCATTACATCTGTAAATGGAATAAGTAAGCAAATTTGTGAGTGCATGCTTTGTCAGTCCAAACACAGCAATAAAAAATAGTAAATTTCGATACCTGTTTCAGCTTTAGCTGCATATTTGTGCTGTACTAGGACACTCCCAAAAGTTTTACCAACACACTTCTGGATTTTATGTCAGAAGTATAAAAAGGAGAAAACACAAGGAAGGAGTTATCTTTCCAGAGCTTAAATCTGAAATCTGCTGGTCTTACCTGCTGGAGCTGTTTAACTTGTAACCACTGGGACTGCTGAATAGCAAACAGAGGCTAGAACTCCTAGCTAGTTACTCACTAGGTACTTCACAGCAGGTAATAATCTGTGATATAGCTTCAGTTTAATAGAAAGAAAGCACGCTCACTATTCACAGAATAAATCAGTTTCTTGAAGGTCATCCTCTCATAGCTGTCCCAGCTGCACAAATCAAAATTAAACTGTGGTTATAATAGCATGTCACATAGACACAGTATTTTTTGTCTTGGAAAAAAAAAATTAGAAAAAAAAATCCCCAAACCTCAAAGCCATATTTTGTTCAGGTCAGATTTTGTTCATGTACAAAGACCTCATTCTTTGGCATGCAGAATGTCCTTGGAGGGCTAACAGATCATATTGTAGGTGCAGCAAGAGCTTCCCACAAGGTAACCATTTCCATTACACAATCTAGTAGATCACATTTTTAAACAATAATTCAGCTCACAATTTAGATTTACACCCACATAGATGTGTCAGCAACTCCTCCCAGTTTTGTATCATTAAACTTGCTGAAGGTACAGTGTGATTTAATTCAGATTGTTAATGAAGATGTTGAACGAGACTGGACCCAAAACTGTTCCAAGGGCAATACTAGCTACAGGCCTCTATGCAGAATCTGCATGGATGATCATAATCCTCTGAGCTCTGTCATTTAGCCAATTCTCAGTCCATCTCACTGTTCATTCATATACCCCACCCTCATATAAATCCCCTATAGGGATGTTAGGGGAGACTGTCAAAAACCTTGGTGAAGTTGAGATAGACAACATCCACTGCTCTGCTTTCACCTCCCCAGCAAGTCAATCATCGTATCAGAATGGTCAAGCATTATTTCCTCTTTATGAATCCACACTGACTACTCCTGATAATCTTCTTTTCCTGTGCAAACTTAGAGGTGAGCAGTTCCATCACCTTTCTGGGGATGGTGGTGAGGCTGACTGGCCTCCTGGGTCCTCCTTATCCTTTTTGAAGACTGGAGTCACACTGGCTTTCCTCCAGTCCTCAGCACCTCTTTGTTGTCCATGACATTTCAAGTATTATCCTCAGTACCTCTCTGTTCTCCATGACATTTTGAATATTATGGAGGATGGCTTAGAAAGAACACCAGCCAGATTCCTCAGTACTCATGTGTGCATCCCATCAGAGTCTATGGGTTTCTGGGTGTCCAGCTTGACTGGATGATCTCTAACCTTGTCCTCCTTGACTAAGGTTGAGTCTTCCTTCTTTATCTGTCTTTCTTTCACAGTAAAGCCCTGTTACAATGTTTTAAAACTGTAAACATATTGCAATTAAGTATATTTTTCATTTAAATTCACCCTAGTCTACAGCTGACCATTTATTCTTCAGGTACAACCACTAAAATATTCCTATTCCAAGTTTAGCCTCCAGAATGTGCACAAGAAATGTGCATCAAGCTCACGTCATAACTTGAGACTGCTGGTGTGATTCAACTTCATAAATGGCTTCAGGCCAAAGACATTTCCAGCCAAATCTTAAAAAGTTAGGCCACCTGCTTTTCAGCAATGGCTTGTGAATCTACTATCATTCTTGAGATCATTTTACTACTTTCTCTTATGGTCTGTGGGAAATGTTAATTGTTGGTTATTATCCCAATCTTGCTTTGAGCAAACTTTAACTCAGCTGACCTTTCTGAGAGGCAGTAGAGCAGGGAAAGACTGGGAATACTTGTAAAGATCTTTTCTTCTTGCTGCAGCCCTCTGTTTTTCTTGCATCTCTAGTGAGCTGAGGAGGAAAATCAAAGTCTGTTGTTCATTCTGCAGCTATGGAAGAAGTTTGGAAACTGCAAATTTAATTTTCTGATCACCAATTTTGTTCTGCTAACATTGCAATTCAACTGGCAAATTAAACAGTGGAGAAGCAGGTAAAGGAGGGTGATTTCTATACAACAAAACCTTTCTTAGGAAAATAATATCTCCTGTCACACATACTGGGTTTTTTAATAATAATTTAAAAAATAATATTTTGCAGTTTAGAGAATGCAGGGGAAAAGTCATAGGGAATAAAGAATTATACACAAGACTAAAAATTAAGACCTAGGAAGGACTGCAGGAGATAGTGTACCCCGGTTATCTGCACTGAAGCAGGATTGTACATAGCAAGAATTTCCAGTGAAGGGACTGCATATTCTCCTTGATCTGCTGTAGTGTTTCACTGCCTGTGTAATAAGAAAGCTTTTCACATTATTCAGAGCAGAACTTCTCTGAGGCAAGCTAAATGTCTTTCATTACTTTCCCAGATTAAGCAAGTGTAAGTTCTTCACTACTTCTACATGCAGTCACACGTTCTAAAACTTCTCAACATTTTTGCCTTTGTAGTCTTTTCAGCGTTTTCACTTTGCAAATGCACTTTGCATATCGTATGATACGTGAAAAAGGGCATGCAACTTCTGCTGAGATGCTTGATAAACAATTTTCATGGATGCTAATTCTACCAAATTGCTAATGAGAATGATTGAGAAGTGCACTATCATTCTTGACATCACTTTGAGATCTTGCAATTGATAGCTAAGGTCCAAATTAATGCTAAAGTTGGTTTTGATTTTTTTTTTTTTTAGCTTAAATCTTTGCTAAGGAGGACATGGGAAAAATCATTATCTAATTGAGCTACTACTGTGCAAAACTATTATCATTTTGTGAACAGCATAATGAAACAGAAACCAAAACATGTCATCTGTTATTATAGTTCATATATTTATCAGCGTTCATGTGTTTATCAATAACATCCTGCACATCTGTTCCTCAAGGACTTTTTCATTATATGCACCACCTAAGATAGTGGTCCATCCTTCTACCATAATTCAACTTTCAGGACCCTTTTGTTTAACTTTGGAAGAAGTTTACCATCTTTTTTTCATTGGAATTCCTCCTGCAGTATCTATGTACACACTAATGTAAACAGGAATGACACAACCATAAAATTTTTTTCCTGTCGTGCTTTTCTTTTCCCCCCCCAGCACATTATTGCTTTATTTCAGGGCACTGGATGGTTAACTGGATGATTACAAATTCTTAGTACTCATTTCCACCCCTCCCCCCCAGAAAAAAGAAAAACAAAACAACAAAAAAACAAACAGCAGAAAAAAATAACCAACCCAACCTGGCTAACCATACCTATGACTTTCATTTGACTGAATACAGTCTGTAAACCTGTCATTAATCTCTTTAATTCAATTAAATCAGACCAAAACTCCTTAAATATAACTAATTCCTCTAGTTGGATGCTCCTTGCACCTCCCTGTACAGTTGGGGTCATCTGTCTGTCTGCCTTTTCCTTTGTGAGACTTTCTTCCTCGCCAAATATAGTAAACTGGAACCTACTAGCTAATTTTAGTCAAACCTGAGAGATGTCTGGAGACCTCAGTGATAAGCACTGCCTGAAAATGGGTAACCAATTAAAAAAGCTGCATCCAAGCTATCGTTCTCCATCCTCCTTTTGGCTAAGGCTGAAATGTGAAAGCAGTCATCTAATTATGCACTGAAGAAATCAAGCGAGAGAGAGAGAGTTTCAGAAACTAAGCTGTAACTTGTGGGGCACATAAAATTTTGCACAGTTTTAGTTATGTGTACACAACGATGTTGAAATGGAATGGATAAAAAAGAGCAAATTTCTAAAATAGTTTGTTTCCAGGTAAGACTGCAGGTGAAAAGGATTGTTGAACTTAGATGCCTGGATCCTAGTTTAGGTATGGCAAAATGTTTCCTGACTCCAGTGCTTTCTTTACCTTGTGTTCAGGTAACTAGAATTTCCAGTGGTTGCCTCTTTAGTGAAGCAAAGTCATAGTGAAGGACTCACAAATCTCTATCAGGAATTTCTATTTGGAATGATAAAACCATCATGTTAATCTCATCGTTGGCTTCTAATTGCTGCTTAAAGTGTACTGAGTGGCTGGAAGGAATAATGCCTTACCCTGAGTGAAGCCAAGACTTCAGAAAGCTGGTAACTTGAAGTTCATATTGAGTTTATATCAATAAGTGGCTCAAAAGTGACAAGCACCAAAGTATGGGGGAGAAAGCACCAAAAGTTCATATTGAAAAACACTGAAAATTCCTACTCGGTTCATATCAATAAATGGCTCAAACGTTAAAAACACAAAAGTATGATGGGGAGAAAGAGAATGGCAGTGCTACATTCTTTTTTTTTTTCTTTTTTCTTTTTGTTTTTAATCAACCAGTTATTGCTATTGTTATGATTGTAAGGAGGCTATCAATATTCAATAGGTGGAATGATTAATAAAAATATTAACAACTTTATTAATCACCAAAATCCCACAGAAACTATCAATAAAACCTATTTACTGGTTCAAAATGTTTGGTTGTGGAACAGATATCTCACCAGCAAGAACAAGTAACAACTCAAACAATAGGAGCACAAATCCAGAAACAACAAACAGCACTTTAAACTGTAAAGGGAATAAAAGGGAACAACGGCAACAAAGGCGGAGATTGCCCACAGATGTGTTGGGGAACTCCTGAATTCTCTAGGGCAACAGACCTTTAATAGATGCTTATAAAATCCGATTTCATAATTACTCACTGATCATGGTATCCCGCAGCACACACGGGGATCTAAACAAAACCAAAATGGCATCGACCACATGGAAGCTGCAGCAGTTTCACTTTCTCTTGGCATCTGCAGCTTGTTGCTGTAGCACAACAGAGTTTATCTCTGAAGGCTTTGTAGCTGATAGCCTTGTAGAAAAGAGGTTCTTCTGCTGCAATTCTTCGCAAACAAAACGGTCCTGGGGACTCAGCTCCTCCGGGGGTTCGCCTCTTTGCCTGGCGAGACACATCTGTCTGCTCCTGGGCTTTACAATACTGTACAGCAAGGGATCTTTGCAGTCCTGTCTAGGTAAACTGAAACACAGCTCGGATTCCAAGCGGGGCTTGTGATTTCTCCCAGAGCTTGGACAATTGCAAGACAAGGTTCTGGCTCTTTGGGCTGGTATTCACAGATTTCCCAAGACAATAATGGCCAGTGACAACAAAGATTGAGAGACAAAAACCTGACACTGTAACCTATAGAATGAGATCCCTCCATACAAGGCAAAAGGTACACACACCTGGCCCACTTGGACTCCAGGGCATGTTCAGACAAGCCCAGGCAACGTGGGCATTTTCCTGAAAACCCAAATCTGCTGGCTCCTGCCCCATTGTCTGGTTCAGAGCATTTTTGATGCTTTTTTGTCCCTTCAGGACAATATCTAATAAGAAAGCACATAAAATACTCATTTTTTTTATATCTCTCAAATTTCTTCTCTATCAGATTAAAAATGAGGTTCATGTAATTCAAAGTACAAATTAGATCATAGATGTCTGAGTCTCATGCATGGTCAGTGGAGGGAGTTAGGTGTCTCTGAAAACTCCTGAAGGCCTAGGGCTCTCTCTTACCTTTATATGGGAATCAGCAAATTAACATGCCTGGATAGTGATGGAAGAACATCCCCAGTTTTACTCCATATGTGGGCACCAGACTATGTCTGGATCAGTCCTCCATAATAATGATTTCCTTCCACCTAAGATTCAAAATATTGGATGTTCATTTGGGTTTTGCCCCTCAGTCCCCTTTTGAGTGCAGTATTTACATGTGTGTTCAGACATCCTGGTCATCATTAGCTACCTGGCAAAGACAACACTGCAATAAACCCTCCTGGGCTCTGCACAGTCATGGGTGAGACTTGGAAATCACAATGATATGTTAGCTCTTTCTCTCTTTGCAGGTGCCCCAAGAACAGGTCATCTGAACCACTTGAATTTATGCACCTGAAAATTCAGGTTTGGCCACCTGAGTTTCCCCATACAAGTCTCATTTTAACAATTTTGGGATTCTAGTGCAGGTCATGATTGTAACAATACATTTTTTTCAGACTAGGTAATCCAGAATAAACAAAGTCAAATGTTGACCTAGGTGGTTTTGGGGTTGGTTTGCTTGTTTTGTTTGTTGTTGTTGTTATTGTTTATGATTTGTTGGGTTTTCGGTTGGGTGTTGTGGTGGTATTTTTATTTGGGGGGGGATGTTTAGTTGGTTGGTTTGTTTAGTTTGTTAACTGAATTCACAAGAAATGATAAATAGTTTTCAATAGCTTCTTACTGCTTCAGGCAGTACATGCAAAACCAGTGACAGTAAAGAAAAAGAGAGGTTCTCTGAACCCCATAAATACAGCCTCTAAAAAGAGACAGAGCCTGAGAATAACACAGATGTTATTAACATCTATTTATTTTGCTTTGAACTCTGTGATTATCCTTCTCCCAAAGGCCTTGTTTTATGACTTTCTCCACAAATCCTTGAAAGAATTTCAAAACCCAAGAATATATTCATCTGTTTCAAACTATGGAGAACAATTAAATTTGCTCAAGAGTGTGTGCCCGCATGCATATGTATTTGAATTACATATGCTCTTAGCAACCAGTATTATACCCTGATTCTGTTTTAATTTCATCCCACAAACAGGATGATGTTGAATAGGCATCCAAATAAGCATTCAAATACTTGCAAACATTCTGCCTGTATCAATGCCTTGCTGGAGAAAGACAAACACGTATTTTTAAAGCAAAATAGTGCAGAAAAACTCTTCTCTCCAGGTGCATAAATAGCTCAGTGTTTGAGGAAGCTGGAGGGCATATACCCAATTCCCTTACCTCTGTGATCCAAGCTGCAAATGTAAATCTCATAGGAGATTAGTCAGAGAAAGGCTGGCTGTTCCTCTGTCTTGCTCCTTTTCCTCAGGCTTCATGCTGCTGCTGAGAGGTACAGATCCATGGAGAAAGTTTCAAGGAAACTGGCTAGTTCCACAGAAAGCTTCATGTTTTTTTGATAAATCACCAAAGCCTTTCCACCAAAAAGCAGGTCTTAACCAAGACTCTTGAGAGGATAGTACAAGCCTTTCTTTCATTATGTCACACTTGTAGAGCATTTCTCACACATTAAAAACTTCAGTGCTCCTCTAAGTGCAGTCAGCACTTTTCAGCAAAGATTGAAACAAAAACATTAAGTATCTCAGCCTTCTCCATGCTCCAAGTAACCAGCTCTCCTGTTTACTTCTGGAGAGGGCTCACACTCTCCCTAGCCTTCCTTTTATCACTGATGTACATATAGAAGCTTTTCTTGTTGTTCTTATGTCCCTGGTCAGATTTAACTCTATCATGGCTTTGACTTTCCTAACCTGATCCCTGGCTGCTTGGAGAATTCCTCTGTATTCCTATCAGGCTACTAGTCCTTGCTTTCACTCTCTCTGGGGTTCATTTTTATTGTTAGAGTTTGTCCAGCAGCTCTTCATTGATACATGCTGGCCTTCTGGCATCTTTTTCTGACTTTGTTCTGGGATGCATCACTCAACTTGGATGAGGTGATCCTTGAATATTAACCAGCTTTCCTGGGCCCATCTTCCCTCCATGTACTCTATGCAGCAGATCTCTGGAGAGGTCAAAGTCTGCTCTCCTGAAGTCCAGGGTGGTGAGCTTACTCACTAAGGATCCCGATCTTCATGATTTCACCTAAGCCAGGGATGACCTTGAGCTTCATCAGTACCTTCCTGTCAATGAGAGCAAGATCCAGCACATTGTTTCTTGTTGTCTTCTCTGTCACTTGAAGAAGGAAGTTATCATTAACTTGTCCCTCTTGCAGATACCAGCATGGTTGAAATCATAGTTTCACAGTTTCATAGTTTCAGTTAGGGTTGGAAGGGACCACAAAGATCATCTCCCCATTAGGAACAGGGTTTGTGAATGTGAGGCTGTTCCTATCTGTCTAGTGGATTACCTATCTGTCTAGTGGATTACCTATCTGTAAGTGGATTACCTCATCCACTTAGTCAGATCTTCTTCAACAGTTATGCCCTCTTCTTCATTCCTAAAATTTTAGAGACTGCTGTTAAAAGAATAGAACTGTGCATGATATAAGGCTTGTCAATCAGACATGATGATAAACATTAAAGGATATACTTACAGCATCCCAGTTAGCTAAAAATCATTTTCCATCTAGAAACAGAATGCTTTATAAAATTCTTTTTTTAATTCAATCAAAACATGACTAAATAATTTATGACCATTTTCAAGTGGATTGGAAGTGACAGTAAGCTAATAGATTAATTGGTAATGATTTGAACCAACAGTGTGACATTTTAGCTAAGAGTTAATAAAGATGCTCTTGCTCAACAAGTAAACATATATTGTTTTAGAAAACTAATTGAACTGTCATATGTAAATGAAGGGATTTTGAGTTTCCTATGTCATTTGGCAATAGTTATACATAAAATAGGGAATTAAAATGTAATTTATGGAAGTATTGATGAAAAGTTTGGATGTGCAACGAACAATCTACAGAATCTCTGCTAGTGTCTATAAACTCATTAAGCATAATCTAGTAGCATAAAACTCCTTCAGCTTCAAGATTATAGTTTCATGTGCTGCCTGGAGAAGAGGAGGCTCAGGGGAGACCTCATTGCTCTCTACAACTACCTGAAGGGTGGTTGTAGCCGGGAAGGGGTTGGTCTCTTCTCCCTAGCAACCAGCGCCAGGACAAGAGGACGCAGTCTCAAGCTGCACCAGGGGAAGTTTAGGTGCGAGGTGAGGAGGAAGTTCTTCACTGAGAGAGTCACTCGTCATTGGAATGGGCTGCTTGGGGAGGTGGTAGAGTCACCATCCCTGGAGGTGTTCAAGAGGGGACTGGATGTGGCACTTGGTGCCATGGTCTAGTCATGAGGTCTGTGGTGACAGGTTGGACTTGATGATCTTTGAGGTCTCCTCCAACCTTGGCGATACTGTGATACTGTGATGTGACAGGATATTTTAACACCAAAGGTAAAGTCAACATTATGAGCATTTTTCCATCACACTGAAAGCAAAGACCAAAGGTTTGGCAGTTAAAAGACACATTTGGTTTGCCTTTTTTAAATAATTTTTAAAGGTCTCCAGGAATGACAAAATTGTATGCATTTAAGCATTAGATAAACTAGTAATATTTTGTTCAAATCACATAAACTAAACCTCTTTCTATGATGCTTAAACTATTCCTTTACTACTGGCTACAGGATTTTTTTGATGCAGGATTACCAAGAGGTAATAGCACACAACAATACTGCAATAGGCTGAGGACCTGTTATCATTTATGTAATTAATACATTTCTATGTGGCTCCTCCTGGAAGTCCAAAATGAAGGAATTAGTGGGGTTATGTTTTTCCTTTCCCAGAAAAATAAAATAAACACAGCCCCCCCAAAAAAAATTAAATACAGCCAACTCAGATAGTTTTAACATCTTTCCTGCAGAAGTTGATGTAGATTTTATTTGCTTACTTTTTTTTTTGTAAACTTGACTGTGTATAAGAAGAAATTGCTGTAAGTAAGTCAAGATTTTACTCAGTATAATCTGCTATATTTGGATTACTTCTTGCAGGCAAAGTTCTATTTTACTACAGATATTAATTCAATGTTTTCACAGAATCACAGAATTAAGCAGGTTGGAAAAGACCTTCAAGATCATCAAGTCCAACCTATCACCCAATGCCATCTAACCAACTAAACCATGGTACTAAGTGCCCCATCCAGTCTCTTCCTAAACACTTCCAGTGATGGTGACTCCACCACCTCCCTGGGCAGCTCATTCCAATGGCCAATCACCCTTTCTGGGAAGAATTTCTTCCTAACATCCAGCCTAAACTGCAAATTGTTTTAGAATCATGGAATTGATGGTATTGGAGGGGACCTCAAGAATCAACCAGTTCCCACCCCTGTGCCATGGGCAGGGACACCTCACACTAGATCAGGTTGCCCAGAGTCACATCCACCCTGGCCTTACAAACTCCCAGGAATGGGGCTTCCACCATCTCCCTGGGCAAACAGTTCCAGTGTCTCACCAACCTCATAGTGAAGAATTTCTTCCTAACATCCAATCTGAATCTACACATTTCTGATATTTTTTGTTTTTTTTTCCATTTCGCCTAGTCCTATCATTACCTGACACACTAAAAGCCCCTCACCTGCCCCATTTTCCCCCTTTTTCTCCTCAAATCCTAGAGCACCTGGGCTCTGTTGGAGTCTCCTCCCACCCCAGGTGTGGCCACTTGGCCCTCCCCACCCACTCCCCTTTTTAATCCCCCCAGCAAGGGCAGAAGCCCCAAGCTGAGCCCATCTGGGCTGAGGGATCCTCCTATCATCACTGGTGAGTCCCTATGGTGCACACTGGGTGATGGTGGTGGTGACAAAGGCCGGGGGGCCTGGTGGCCCCCCGGCTAGGTAGGACTAGGATTGATGATTTCTCTAATATCATCCATGGGTGCTGGCTGGGCCTCCTTACTGAGGCTGAGCTCTGCTGTGTGGTATCTTGGCTGCTGAGGGTCTTGTCTTCAGCTCTCGGATGGGTGCAAAAATGGTGGTGGTGGAGCAGGAGCTGTTTAGTCATGTGATGTTAACTATGCTTTTTTTACCTGGAGGCCCCTTGAGTCTGCTCTCATCGTTCAATAAATCTCTGCTTTTGTGCTGCATTTCCAGACCATTTCATGTTAAAGAAGAGCACTCTATCTTTTATTCAGCTGACTTTGTGTGGGAGATGCCTGGCAGTGGAATATTTTGGTAAAGCTACACTACTTGAGAGAGTAATAAAATGTTACAATCTTCCTACCATTTGATGGTGTAGACTAATTTTCTGAGGGTGAGCTACAGGTAGAGAGGCTTTCTAACACTGTGGCTGTCAAAGCTTTTCCTTTTCTCCTCTTTCTTTTTTTTTGGAGTTTACAAAACCTATTACATTTACAAAATGCAGCCATAAGATAGCAAAAAGGGTTTTTTTATTAGTATTACAGTGTTCAAAGAACTCTGCAGAGAGCTGACTGTGGCTTTATTCCTGCTGAAAATTGAGGAAAATATGCTATGTGTCACCAAACTGGTACTTTCTATGTTAAATTAAGCTGCCTCAAAATATTCTCCAGGTCACTGAGGGACGGTCGGATGCAACACAAGATGAGGATATTCTGCAATCTCATCCACAGTGAAGCAGGCTGTTATAGGAGTAAGGAAAGCAGGTCTCAAGCACCACAAAAATGCTCTACCATGCTTCAGTTTCTGATACACATTGGGGTTTCAGTCTATATCACAAGCCAATTATATTCCTTATTTAACAGAAAGGGGGAGCTATGGTGAAAAATAGTACCTGTGACACCTATTCCATAGTCCCCTCTGGACAGATGGTGAGAGGATGTGTGTACCCAGCAAGCAAACAGCAGTATTTCTTCAGAATACACTCAGACACCGGGGAATTGGTAAACAATCACTTCTTGAATTGGAGGCAGACACTCCATGTCTAATTGCCTCTGATGGATTTTTCTTTTACAGCATTCCTTTGGGCATTAAAAAGTGTTTAAAAGGGTAGGCACTTCGAAAAACATAAATAATTTAGATCTTTTGAAAGAATACTTTCTTTTTAAGAGGGATACTGTTTTGGCTTGCAACTCCTTTTATATATCCAGGAGGAAAATTCTCTAATGTATTCTTTCTCTTTAATTAATTCAAAAGTCTTTCAGTGTCTTCGATTAGTTGTTTTTAACTTTTGCCTATTCCCTAGGGATTTTACTCCAAGAGGAATACCTGCCAGTTGAAGAAATGGGAGAGGGAAATAAAAAAAAATACATATAATTTAAAAATAAAAATCTTTTGGGCTTATTCATTGTGAGAGACTAAAGCTTGTCTCTCCTGGTGTCACTCAACAAAGATAAAATCACTTGCTGCTTGCCCAGACTATAGCTGATGTGCGTTGGGCAGAGCCACTGGAAGGACTCTTGGAAGGTGTAAAGATAAGATTGCTCACTGAACTGCAGCTGGCCTACAACAATGGTCCAAGGGCCCAGCCATCACGCCTTCAGGACAGGATCATTTCCAGCTATCAGATACTCCAGGGAGGGAGGATGGTGAGACAATGGAATCACCACCTCTTTCCTGATGTGTAATGAGTGTGTGGGTAGGTAGATGGAGCAGGAGGAGGTGGAGGCCTCCCCCTCTCCATCTAGACGGCTGCCCAAACTCACCTGAGTACACAAAAAGATTTCCTGGGGAACGATACCTGGACACTTGCCTGAGGACTAAAAGACTGGAGCAACTACTGGCTTGGTAGAAGAAAATTGGAGAAGAAAACGGGAGAAGAAAAATGCAGCACCACACGCTGGAAAGATCACGGGCCAACACAACGGATCCTGGACTCTGAAAACCCTCTCTCCGTGCCCTAAGTTCCGCCTGCTGCAACTCATGGAGCTGAAGAAGCTGCTCAGAGGACCACATACAGCCAAAGCCTCAGCACCCTTCCTCTACAGACCCAACATCTCCTGCAGCACCTTTCCTCCACAGACTCAAACTGTCTTGGGGGGTGAGGGGTGCGGTAATATAATTCCTTTCCTCTTCTCTTCTTCTCTCTCTATTTTCTCTCTCTCCCCTTCTGATCCATCCACTTTATTTATGTCCATCCACTGTATTTATGTAATAAATAGTCTAGCTGTTGATATTTTGGCCTCGTTTGTGCCTCTAATTTCACAACACGAGAATATTCATTAAAAACCTGAATCTCTTTCCCTCTCCGGATCGAGACGTTCATGAGTAGCTGTCATGAATCCTAATAGGGAGTTATCCTTCCTAACCCAAAATCTCTCGAAGAACTTTCACTGTGAAAATCGTATTCATCATCATCAGCCAAACACATCAGGGAGCACAGGAGAAATATGCAGATATTTTAGGCAGGACAAACAAGTCAACCTAAGGCAGTCAGACTTCATTAACATATTGTTCACTCAAATGCACAACCAAAGACTGAACAAATAGCTTTTATTTTCTTCTCCTCAGGCTCACTCTGTTGCCAGATGAAATAAGAAATATTAAAGGATACTGGATACCTGATGCCAGCTTTCACTGTGCCACAAAAAGGCAATTGTGATAAAAATAAGTTTTCTATTGTTTACTTGAAACATATTTTTTTTTTTTTTTCTTTTTTTTTTTTTTAGGCTGGAGCAGATTTCTTAAGGGTGGTTTGTTTGAAAAGAAAAAAAACTTGGTACAACATTTTTATATCCATGTATGTTGGTACTGTGCCACATACGTCTACAGATTCCCTGTAATTCATTCAGGTCATTAAGTTTAAGAGGAAAGGGATACAAATATTTTAAATCTTGATAAACCACTTAAATAATAGTGAATTCATGTGTGCTGGGCAGGATCTATTTTCCTAAGGTGCATTGATGTTTCAAATATCCCTGAAACTATAATATAGGATGGAAAGAACAAGGACAAACAGGCTAATAAAAATCAGGCAAAACGGTACTAGATTAGATTTCTTCTTCTGCCTTAGCCCTCAGAAATTGTTACCCTTGCCTGGTAAATACCTGAGCCTTAATGGTCAGCAAATAAATGACAGTTTAAGTTCTATGTATGTGAGTGTGCATGTGATGATATTAATGATTTTTCTTCATAGCAGTGATTCATCTAATCTGCTGGAAATACAACTGTGAGAACTGGTCCAGCATTGTGCTTCTCAACTGTAGCACTATTTATCTTCATTCCTTGCACATGAGAGGGATTCTCTGGGCTGCTCTCAAGTCCTGGGCCCTTGTGGCTAATGAGGATTTTCCCCATATCTCTGCATGAAAGCCATAAATTTTTTCTTCTTTTTTTTTTTTCCCCATAACATCTCTCCAAAATCCCACTCTCGAGATAACCATCTTCAATTGAAACATAAATAAAATCATGAGATTTTTCTTGCTAATGGAAGACTCCCTGCTGAATTTATCTGAGACATATAAATTAAATTTACACCTCAAGCATATTGTTTAAATGCAGTGCTAGGTTTTACCCCCAGAAAGGGCCAAGTGAGATGCCCTGAGCTACGTAGTGGAGTGGCAAAATTAAGAGCTGAGTCAAAGAGATGAGACTTCGAGTAACAGTTGAATGCTGTATTCTTTTCTGTTGCCTTTCTGTAAAGAAAGACAACCACAGGCAAACCATCCTGCTTCTCAGAGATGCTAACCAACAATACTGTTTATCAGCTTCATGGGAAATGACTCTTGCAGAGAGACCAAAAAAAAACCAACCCAAATGTTTGATTTCACAACAAAAAGGGAAAGCCTTAATGCTATTAGCCAATTTCATTTCACAGCAGGTTTTAAGACACACACAAAAAAAGGTGAAAAATGGATTTTTCTGTGTACAAATGGAAGCTTCCACTGCAACAAAAGAATAATTTAAATATTCTCCACACTCATTTAAATTTAAAACAGATATTTCAAAAAACTAGACAATTTGGCCTTTTCAGACTACTTCTGCACCAAAATATATCTAGATTTATTTGCTCAGCATGGTTTCTCTAATCCTTTAAATCACATATTATAGTTGCATTAAGCTGGAAATGTGGTCAAAATCCACCTCCTTCATTTATTTTCATTTAACATAATTCAAGAAAGTAAAATATTTGATCTATGTTGTTTTAAAAATAATCATGGGAGAATTTCTATTAAATCAGTTCTTAGACATCGTTGGAAGAACAAACACAATTTTGGTAGCAATTTTTTACTCCTCACTCTTTAGGAAATTATACCTTGCTTTGTAAGAAATTATACTCTCTACTCTTTAAGAAGATATACCTGAAAGTAAACCTGACATATTGTATAGAATCAGAAGCATTATATTTTCTCCTTTGCTCCTAAACACCTGATTTCCTTTTTTCTTTTTATGTCTATGTTAACTGCCTTGTAGAAGAAAGTAATAAGAACTCTCAGATATGGAAAAGGTGTCTTAGCTATTAAATTCTTCTCCCAGGCAACCAGTGGCAGAACAAGAGAACACAGTCTCAGGCTGTGCCAGGGAAGCTTAAGCTCAAAGCGAGGAGAAAGTTCTTCACAGAGTAATTGGTCATTGGAATGTGCTGCCCAGGGAGGTGGTGGAGTCACTGTCCTGGAGGTGTTCAAGGAAGGATTGGATGTGGCACTTGAAGCCATGGTTTAGTTGCCTTGAGGTATTAGGTTGGACTTGATGATCCCTGACATCTTTTCCGACCTGGTTGATTCTATGAAATCTTAGCTAATCAAAATACCAAGGGAGAGAGAATAGAAAATGGTTCAGTGCAATATATCTGCCACAATCATAAGTATAGAATTATATACAGTACTGAAACAACTGCAAGGCATTTTGCTGTACATGCTTGTGATATTTCACAAGTGCACATATGTTACTTCTCTATATAATGCTCACTTAAGGCTTCTAATTGAAGTCATTGTGTGATGTGTGATACATGTGGGAAGTGTAGTTCGTGGCAAGGGCGCTCTACTGAATGCCCGAAGACTTCAGTAATTTGCTAACACAGACTTGGCCTGTGCTCTTCAATTCACCACATAGCTATTTTCCTCAAGCCATGTTCAGCATCCCAGCCTTGCTTCAGGTACAGCTTATTTCAACTGAGATTCATCTCATCTATGCTGGGAATCTAAAATTAAATTAGTAACACTCAAGAGAAAATCAAGTCCAAAGTAGCTGGGTTTTGAGTATCTCTGCACCCTGGGTACAACTGCTCTGGGCTTAGATCACCCTAAGAGTGGAAAAAAATCTTATTTGCCTTGCTGTCTTCCCTGCTTCTGAAATGAGTCACTTGAAGTCCCTTTTAGGCTTTTTAAGCAGAAGGATCTTAACCAAAATTCACTCGAATTTTTGCCTAGGTGTTAAATAACTGAAGCTAAATGAAGCAAAGCCTACTGAAAATATGTATCTGTCATGGCCCATTTTTCTGAGCGTTCTAGACAAGGCATCTTTCAGGGTGATAACTTCATGAAGAGGTACATAAGAAGTAAGCACAGCATTTTGGGCTCTTTTAATATCTACATGTGAATTGCACACAGTGTTGTAGCATTAAACATGCTGAAGGCTAGATTCAGCTGTGCTGGGGGCCACCAACAGTCTACATTACTGTGTACATCTATGGGACACACTCATTTTAACACAAAGTGGGACAGCTTCAGCTCTGGTTTTTACTACTGTATGAAAGCAATGTTTCTAACATCTGTTCTGCATAGCTCTCTTCTCCCATGGGAACAAAACAGTTGCACACTGTTTTTCATTCAGTTTTGTGGTTTGGTGGTTGGGGTTTTGGGGGGTGTTTTTTCTGTGTTTTGTTTGGGGGGGTTAGTGTTTTGGGATTTTGTGTGGGTTTTTTGTTTGTTTGTTTGTTTTTTGGTAATATCTGTGTTGATATTTCTGTATTAAAGTATTAGAAATTATAAGGTCAAATAAACATGCCACAAGTTGAAAGCAGTAAGCAGCGAGCTTTGAGGCTCTCCTCAGTTCCTAGGGGAATTCATTCTTTAATTCAGGCCTGGAGTTCCCTCAATGCTGTTCTTACCCTCCTTCCCTTTACTATTACTTAGTGGCATGGTGGTCAAAGCAGTTACACAGTGAGAAGCCTTTTCTGTTGTTGTTTTGTGTCCATGAGGCACCAGCCATGTTCTGACAGAAGCAGCAAAAACTGTTTAATCAGAGCTGAGGAGCCTTAGACAAGTATGCAGCTTTTTCTGCATTTGCAGTGGTGTAAACACAGGGATCTCTCAGAGTTATTAGAATGGGCATCATGTTTCTGCTCTGGAAATTATTAGAGATGTGGTGAGCACAAGTAATTAATGTGATTCCATTATAAAAACACAGCAAACCTATTTCATTACTGTTGAGACCTCTGTTGAATGCTCTCTTAATTATGCTATGAAGCCAATATGGGCTAAAATTTATTAGGGAGAAATATTGAATATAATACTCTTGTTGCCTGTGCTGAATACACCTCCAATTCAAGCAGTGTTTAATCATGTGCTAAACCTGAAAGCACATGATTAAATCAACAAATTCTGGGTGTTTGAGGTTATTGATGTTAGGACACAGTTTCTTGCAGGGTCTTAAGTAATGGGAGACTGTCTCATGGAAACACCTATTCTGTGGGTATGTTTATTGGCAACTTTCATATTTAGCTGTTACTTGACATGGTGCTGTAACTTTTACCATAAATACTGTAGCAATTCATTGCAATGGACATTACACAGAAACAAAAGCAAAACAAGATGGAAACTGAGTAAAATGTATATTTCTTTTCATTGTATTCATCCCTTTCTTCTGCGTTCAGTTTGAGGTTTCAGCACACACAAACATATGTGTGATGGAATGTATTTCCTATGAGGGAAAGTGTGAGAGAGTTGAGGTTGTTCATCCAGGATAAGAGGGTGTTCTGGAGAGACCTTATTGGCCCTTTCAATATGTAAAGGAGGTTCACAAGAAAGATGGAGAGATGTATTTTCCACCAGGATTGTACTGGCAGGACAAAGGGTACTAGCTTTAAACTGAAAGAGGGCAGGCTTAGATTAGACTTAAGGAAGCAATCTTTAATGATGTGGATGGTGAGGCACTGGAAGAGAGTGCTTAGAGAAGCTCTAGGTATCCCATCATTGGCAATGTGATTTATGATGATTTAGAGTCTTCATTTTTGCCCCTTCAGGAATGCAAGAATTCATCACCTTTTTGAAATTGCTGAGGTTCATTGTTCAAGGTTAACTTTCCCACTTTTGTTGAAAGGATGTAGATCAGCTCTATTGAGAGAAAAAGACATATATAGTCAGTAGTGGAGGAATCAAGGAAGTAATTTTTTTGCTAACTTGTAAAAGACAACAGTAATATGATCTGTCCCATACCTGGACATGTTCACACTCTAGACCACTTCAGCAGCAGGGTCAAGCCTCACTGCAAGTTCATCAGCCTGTTTTATCTCGCCTCACTTTCATTACAATCCCTACCTTTAAAATTATTTTTCAAAAAGCAAAGCTAACAAAAAATAACCATAACTAATCAATGTCTTTTGTACTGCTCTTCTGTAGA
>CM037641.1:13663309-13708737 GCA_015227895.2 Colaptes auratus | reverse complement strand
AGTCTTCTCTGGCAAGGGCTCCACTGCACTCCTGTAATAATGGTAGAAAGAGTAATAAAAGTGTTTACATACTCCTGATTCCTTTATGGTTTCTGAGAACAGTGACAGAAGCTGTAAAAAGGAGTTAACTCTGCAGATAAATGAGAACCGAGCATGAAAATCACAGAAACATCAGAGATGAAGCACATGATATAAGACAAGAAAGAGAGTCATGGCCAAAGGGTGACAACATCAGAAAAATCAAATCATTCAATACATAAAAATGTTAAAATGCTATGTTTTGTGGAAAACTTCCTAGGAAAACATTCTTTTGCATTGTAGAATACTTGCCATGGAAAAGTATATGACAGTAACAACATATACTGAAAATATTAGAAAAGAGGAAATAATTATCAGTAAGTTTTTTACATCTATTTATATTTTCAGTATTTCTACTAAATGAACAGCCAGACTTAATTCAATAAATTCTTGGCAATGTTCTGATTTTATATTCAGTAATTAAGTAGACCATAAGCAAAAATTCTGGTATGTTTCTGGCTAATCAGCTATGTCAGCAGTCTATGATTGGAGGATGCCATACAACAAACTCTGTAGTTAGTTTCCTGTAGAAACATTTGCCTAATGAATACTGCCCATCAGCGAAGCAATGCAGTCCCCAGATACAAGGCAGTAATCACTTATGAAGACCATTGTGAGGCTGCTAACAGATAACTACACAGCATTAGACTGAATATATCCTTAGGATAGAAGGAAAAAAAAACCCTTAACATTTCAAATATAGAGAGGTGCTTTAGAAAGCAAAGTTTTAAGCAGTAATACAATGGCAGTGTATGCTGTTCCAACAGACACTTTATAGACGAATTAGAAATAATTCTGAAGCTAAACTTTTTAGTTTTGCTTCTGAAAACACTAAAAAGGGCAGATATCCTTCATGACTGACTTGTAAGGAGTAACATTTCAACTCACAACAAATCCACTAACTACATTAGAATTAAGTTACTTAGAAAATCTAAGCAGATTCCTGTTGTAGAGTGGTGAAATCAACTCCAGTAAAGTTTCCCCTTGCTCAAGACAGGAAGGAAGCATCTTGCTGAGCTTCACAGCTATCTTTGTGTGTATGATGAACAGAAGCAGTTTAGGCAGTCAGCACATGTAGAGTATCAACTGAACTGGACGAGTGAAGAGATTAGCCTTTTCTGTTAGCTAAAGGGAAAACAAAAGGTGTAATACAGAGCCTGTTCAGTGCTGTGATCAGAGATTAAATAAACCCACATATGCTCATGCCAGTAAGTTTTCATTTCTTATTTTAGCAAAAGCTGCTGTTTAAATCTGATTTTTTTTCAAGATGGTTGACAATATCTTAAAAGAAGCACTATATTTGAGTCAAGCTGAAATTGATCATCATTATCTAGGACAGATTAAACATGTATTAAAAAAAAAAACCATTTCCCCTTGTAAGCTGATGAAGGCTGGTTTTTTGATGAAATCATAGTGTCATCTGTGAGAGATTGTCTCCCTGATGTGACTCAACATAGATAAAATCAACGACCGAGGCCACCTTCGGGAATATGCATAAGACAAGACGATCTCTGCCCATCAAGTACCCTGGAAAGGGAGGATGGTGAGACAATGGATTCACCACCTGGCCCCTGATTTCCTGAGGGACAATACTTGGACACATAGCTAAGGACTAAAAAACTGTATAAAGACTTGAGCAACTACTGGCTCAGCAGAAGAAAGACATGGAACCAAAAACACAGAAGAAAACACAGAACCAAAAACACAGGAGAAGAACACAGGAGAAGGCCAATGCTGCTGAGAAGGAAAATGGAGAGAATACCAGAAGAGGAAAAATGAGAGACATCATCATGGAGCCTGGAAGAAGCAGAGCCCCTCTCCGTGCCCTAAGTTCCACCTGCTGCAACTCATGGAGCTGAAGAGGCAGCCCAGAGGACCACCTCTCTTCTACAGCCAAAGCCTCAGCACCCTTTCTCTACAGACCCAACATCTCCTGCAGCACCTTTCCTCCACAGACTCAAACTGTCTTGGGGGGGGTGAGGGGTGTGGTAATATAATTCCTTTCCTCTTCTCTCTCTCTTCTCTCTCTCTCCTCTCTCCATTTTCTCTCTCCCCTTCTGATCCATCCACTTTCATTTATGTAATAAATAGTCTAGGTGTTGATATTTTGGCTTCGTTTGGTGCCTCTCATTTCACAACACAGGAATATTCAAAAGAACTGAGTCTCTTTCCCTCTCCGGACCTGAGACACCATCTGCCCCAGAATCTGGAGCAAATAAGTCCACAGAAATAAATTCTACTTCAAAAACAAATCAAGCTGCATCAGTTAGAGGAGAGCTATTGACGAAACAGCATAATGAGCATTTTTAAGAGACATTGGATATGTACAAGCGCTGGGGCTTAACAAGGGTATAACACTAAAGGGTGTCCTGGGATGTGAAGTTCCATCTGCAAAGTTTCTGTGACCACACATAATATTGATACTGTTACCAGGTGTAATTTGATGATGACTTCATTTTATGCATTTATCTGACAGGATGAAGCAATTTTATTATTCACTTGGATAAGTTTTAAGATGTTATCAAGAGCTGAAAAACTCAGCAATGCCAAAAAAAAAAGAAAGAAGAGAAAGAACAGGTGCTTGTTCTTACAAAATTGAATTAAACAGCAGGATCCTCACTCAGAGGATCACCTCATAATTGCTTCCACCTTTAATTCCTCAGTTTTATTTGGGTGTTTTTGTTTAATTTAACACTCCAGTGAAATACTTGTGGCAGATCTCAACTTTCACGTTTTGACTTAAAGCAACAAATTGAGACAGTCAATAGAAATCAATTTATTCTTTTTTGTAATGATTTCCAGATGCAGACTCCAATATTACTGCATCACACTAAGTCTATCAGTAACAGTTGTTTTCTTGGAGCTAATAGAGATGGAACATTTATTTTTCTAGTGTCTTTTTTCCCATGCTAATGTTAAGTTATACCTTAGTTGTTTCAGACAGAAATGAATAGGTCCCCCAAGGCGGAAAGAATCTGTGATTTTAGCTTCCGCATTCTACCCCAAATCCAATTATTGTAACAACCCTGCTACTACTGTTAGTTAAATGCTTGTCAATGTTTCTATTATAGCCCTTTCTGTGGGAGTTTATAAGTCAATTAACAAAAAATTATTTGCTTCAAGCAAAACCTTGACATATATGTTTTCAGTCCAGAATATATTAAAAAAAAAACCCAAACAAATCAAAACAAAAACCTGCAAAGCTACCTCCCCTGCCTCAACTTTCTAACATCTCTTTGGCTGTTTAAATTTTTCAGAAGGGAAAAGCAAAATGTTAAAAAAACCACAACAAAACCCAACAGACTGAAAAAAAACATTCAAGCCTCATTCATCTCATTTGAAAGTCAATCGTGAAAGTTGAGCAGCATCTGGATCAAAACTGTGGAGCAATCCATCTCTGGGTAGAACTTTGTTGATTTCAGAATCTGTCTGGATGCTGCTATGTCTGTACACTGCATGCTGCCTGATTTTTTACCGTGTCTTGAAGTAGGCTGTGGTTTGAGACAGCTAACACCCGCATGGTCAAGGTCAAAGTTACACAAGCTGAAGAGTGAGGACATAACAGAAATAAATAAAAGGACTAATTCACACATTTTAAGAAGCCCTAATATAGACAGTAGATCTGTAAGGAGAATTATAGCGGCAACACTGTCAGTGACATATACAGGTAGCTTCCAGACCAACTGATACCTGACATCTTTAAAAATCAATAGCACCGTAACATGCCAACTGTGCTTTGCATACTAGCTACAAAGGTCATCCATCTTCTCCTACAGTGATATAATCTGTGTAAAACAGCCCTCACTGAGCAATTTAGAAAAGCAGTTTTCAACATGGTGAAGTCAATACACAGGATGAGGATAGAAACGGTCACAGATGTGGTCTTAAACTACAGCTAGGGGCAACCTGCTCTAATAGATATCTCTTACCAAAACACTACACTGGGGAACATTGGAATGACCTATTAGAGAGCTCTGATTTTCAGTTTTGGTGTTTGGTTTTGGCTGTTGTTGGTTTTATTTGCTTATTTCGGTTGTTGTTGTTTATTTGTTTTTGTTGGTGGCTGGCTTTGTTCTGGTTTTGTTTTTGTTAGTTGATTGTACTTCTTTCTTTGCAAAGCATTATTCATCCTTTATTTTGGCGACTGTTTTGAAATTGCTTCAGGAAACCATCAGTTACAAAGGCTCCTCTAGGTCTGCTTTCACTTGCTCAGTAGCTTCTGTCCATTTGCCTTACTTTGAAGTTGTAAGATTTCCTGTGCCATTGTTCTGTGGCTTCAGAATTTTGCATAATCTCACTACAGGCTAGGCTCAACTAATTAAATGTGCCATCAGCAGGCTGTCACCCCAGCATGACCTTTTACAGATCCTTAGTATATTTAAATCTACTAGGCTGAGTGCAATACTTACCCTCCCCCACTTCACCTTTTGGAAATAACCTCTTGAAATAGAGCATTTAAATCTCTGTTTTGTTCTTTTTCACTTTTATTGTTATTGTTGTTTCCTGTTTTGTTGGTTTGCTTTGTTGGGGTTTCTATTTGCTTTGTTTTGTTTTGTTTTTTCTTTTAATAGTTTTTGTTTTCTTCTCTTATGTGAGCTTAATGGTCACACTGTTCTTATCACCTCTTAGGATACCATTGGCCTTCTTTGCCACTAGGGTACATTGCTGGCTCATGGTTAATATTTTGTCTGTCAGGGCTTTTGGACACTTCTTAGCAGAGTTGCCTTCCAGGGGTCAGCTCCTAACATGTACTGAATTTGATCTCTTAAATTTCATTATGTTTCTCTCCACTCAACTCTCCCGCCTCTCCAGATCTTACTGCTGGTAGCACAGCCTTCTGGTGTGTCAGATAAACTTAACATTTTTTTTATCATCAAAACTTGCTGAGGGTGCATTCTTTCCTTTCTTCTATGTCATTGATGAAGGCATTGAATAAAACTGACCCAGTACTGACCCGGGAACATCACTAGCTACAGAACTCCAACTGGACTGTAGTGGATGAAACCCTCTGAGCTCAGTCATCATCTGGTTCTATTAATCTCAATGTCCACTCATCTAACCTACTCTGCTTAAGCTTACTTATTAGGATGTTATGAGAGACAGTGTCAAAAACCTTGCTGAAGCTGAGTTAGCCAATGTTCACTGCTCTCTCCTAATTTATGCAGCCATTTGTGCCATCATAGAAGGATATCAGGTTGGCCAAACATGATTTCCGCTTGGCGATTCCATGCTAGCTACTCCTGATAGCCTTCTTCTCCTGAATATGCTTAAAGATGACCAGTTCCATCCCCTCTCCAGGGATGGTTGTGAGGCCAACTGACACAGTTTCCTGTGTCCTTTTTCTTGCTTTTTGAAGGCTGAAGTGACATTGACTTTCCTCCGGTCTACAGTCACCTTTCATGTTCTGCATGACTTTTCAAAGATGATATAGAGTTGCACAGCAGTAAGATCATTGAGCTTCTCTCAGTACTCATGGGTGTATCCCATTTGGGTCCATGGATTTGTAGAGGTCTGGTTTGCCTAAATGATGTCTAATTCAATTCCCCTCACCAAGGAAAGTCTTCCTGTTTCCAGACTTTCTCTTATACCTCCAGGGCCTATAATTGCTGAAAACCAGCCTTAGCACTAAAATATATGGACAGCTTGATAATTAAAACTATGGTTTTCAATATAACAACTCCTTAGACTACATAAAATTAAAATCTGCTTGTAACTCAAGAAACTAATATGCCCTGAAACAGATAGCTAGGCTTTCTGTATAATGTATGAGCATATTAAACTATTCATAATGGATTTGCATTTTTAACAAGAAGCTGTGTGAGGCAGCCAATATAAAATCCAATGTAAAATAGCATGTCTTAAGTCTTGTTTCTTTCTAGCACTGAAATGTCTCACTCTATTCAGCACTCATAGTCTGTATTTTCTCCAAGAAACAGTATATTCTTGTTTTTAAAAGCATTTGAAGCCACTAACTGGAACTATTGTGTTATTCTAAGAAACAAGTAGAAGTGACAGTGACTTTATAACCCTAGCAGCTGAAGGCTTTAAACAGCCTTCCATGACTTGAGGAAAGACCATATCCATAGGAGTGAAAATATTTATCTTCTTTTTGCAAGAAGACTCCATACTTACCCAGGAAACTGCCCAAATCACAATCACTGAATCATAAACTCATAGAATCATGGAAAGATTTGGGTTGGAAGAGACCTTAAATCATCTAGTCCCAATCCTTTCATAGTGGGCAGGGACACCTTTGGCTAGGTCACGTTGCTCAAAGCCCCATACAACCTGGCCTTGAATATTTGTAGAGAAAAAGCATACATTATTTCTTTGGGCAACCTGTTTCAGTGTCTCAAAATAAATAATTTCTTCCCCATATGTAATCCTAATCTGCCCTCATTCAGTATGAAACTCTTACCCCTCATCCTATCACTACAATCCCTGATAAAAAGTCCCTCCCTGTATTTCCTGTATGTCCCTTTTAAGTGCACAAAGGACACTATAAGGTCTCTGCAGATCCTTCTCTTCTTCAGGATGAACAAGCCCAACTCTCACAGCCTTTTTTCATAGGACAGGTGCATGTGGTTGGCATTCTGGGCTTAGAGTGTACATTGCAGTCTTTCATCCACCAACATCCCCAAGTCCTTTTCTGAGGTTCTGCTCTCTCAATGCATTATCCACCCACCCTTCAAGCCTCTCAAGGTCCCTCTGGATGGCATCCATTTCCTCCAGCATGTCCAGAGATTGGTGGTGTGGGCAAGCTTGCTGAAAGTGCAATCAATCCCACTATGTCATCAAAAGCAGATGTAAACAGATGGTTTTGCTCTGTCACTCTCATGAGAAAATATTTCGTGAGCATTAAGTAATGAGAAATTATATGACCCAAAATGGAGAGTAAGCTCACATTTATAGTCTTTTAGTGTAATAGTTAATGTACTCAGCAGAAAAATCTGGATTCCAATAGCCATTAACTTAAAATGTACAATTTAATGTTTCTACTATGAGTATTATGGCTTGGTGGCCCAGGGGTCACTTTTTAGTAATCTCATGTACAGAACACCAAAGAATTTGGATATTGTTTTACTGCAATTGCCAGTTTACAGACAAAAGACTGTGAATTTCCTTGCACTGCCATGTTTGACTTTTTGAGAGACTCCTACTGAACAGCAAGGTCAAACTGCAATTTTAGGAGATTAATAGGTTTTCTGAAGCCTGCCATCAATGCATTTTGCTTCTATGTAAAAAAAAAAGATAGAAAAAGTAAAAAAGAGTGCATATTATGTTCCAAGTTACAGTACATTTATTCTCAGATAGTTTTTACACTGCATTCACCACCAAATATTTCTGTCAAAATATTTATATCAACCGTGGAACTGTTACAAAAACTACACTTCTATGGCTTTGAAGGAACAGATTTCATCTGGGGCTGGCACATCTTTTTTTCTCACAGCATAACTGAAATGTATTTCCAAGGGTTTAAGTACAGTATAGTGAACAATAAATCAGAAGTAGAGCAATTTCTGTATTGTTTAATTAAAATTTATAATCTGTCCCTCACCATGATGTTAATCAGCTCTCAATAACACTGAAGTCTAAATCAGTTCTTTTATGGATTTGAACATTGTGACACTGAAGGACCTTAGACATACCAAATAAAATGCTTTCAAAATGTTTTACAAATCTAGATAAATGCCTTCCTTCCAAATTATAAACCATGAATCAATGAAGATTAAGATTATGGGCAAAATATAATATCTGCTCAAAAGCTTTGGATTTCTTTTGACATTTATATATTCAAGACCTCAGATCTGAGTACCAAACCTTTGCATAAAACTCCTATATACAAACTCCAAAGCATGGCAGAGGAAAAAACCCAAGTGTTCACCCTCTCTCATTTTGATAGAAAAAAATTTGCAGAGAGGTGTAAGAATATTTGAACTGAAGCCATATAAGAATAGTTATAATAGAAAGACATACTGTTGAGATAATAATATTGACTCAGGAACTGATGAAGAAAATATTGACCCTTATGAAAAGTTATGCACCACTAAAAAAAACCAACACATAAAAGATGACAGCTCAGCACGACTCTTTCAAGCCAGTTTAAAGCAATGAAGTATGGCAATAAGTGTGTGAACAAGTAAATTCTAACATATCAATTCTAGCTATTTATTGTGTGCTAACTAATGGACAACAACAGGTGTGTATCTTTGGCTGAGCATACCCTTGTTGCAAAGTCTCCACACAGTAGAATAACACCTGAACAAAAGCATTCATGAGGGAACACCCCCATGAGAAAGCACAGTTTAAACTCTATAAATCAAATGCACATGCTATGTTGTCAGAAGCATGAAACACCACCAGGGTCAGGAAGCACAACTTTTATTCGATCTCCTCCTAGAAACCATACAGATCCAACTTAAGTCACAGACCAGAGTAAGAAAATTTGGAACAGAGCTAGAATTAAGGTGACTTCCCTTGATTCCTTTGTAGTGTTGTAGCATCCAGCTACCACCTCAGGTAGCCTTTATGATTGTTAATCTCACCATGAGGCTTTTAATTGAAAATTGAAATCTATGCCTTTCTGGCTTTTCATT
Source organism: Colaptes auratus (assembly GCA_015227895.2). Lineage (NCBI taxonomy): Eukaryota > Metazoa > Chordata > Aves > Piciformes > Picidae > Colaptes > Colaptes auratus. Next base: position 13,700,062 of record CM037641.1, on the reverse strand, counting down.
TATACCTTCACAGGGGATAAATAATATTGTGTGATGGTGTTATTCATGTGTGATATTCCTGATCTAAACATTCATTAGGCTTGAAGGGTCACTTGTATTTAAAGGATCACTTGCTGTCTAAAGCTACCTGAAGGAAGGTTGTAGCCAGGTGGGGGTTGTTCTTTTCTCCCAGGCAACCAACCCCAGAACAAGAGGACACAGTATCAAGCTGTGCCAGGGGAAGCTTAGGCTGATGTTAGGAAGAAGTTCTTCACAGAAAGAGAGATTGGCCATTGGAATGGGGTGCCCAAGGAGGTAGTGGAGTCACCATAACTGGAGGTGTCTAGGAAGAGACTGGATGGGGCACTTGGTGCCACGGTTTAGTTGATTAGATGGTGTTGGATGATAGGTTGGACTCAATGATCTCGAAGGTCTTTTCCAGTCTGGTTAATTCTATTCCATTCTATTCTATTCTCTTCTATTCTATTCTATTCTATTCTATTCTATTCTATTCTATTCTATTCCATTCCATTCCATTCCATTCCATTCCATATTTTTTTACTCTGAACTTCCAAAGAGTGATTTATAAAGAACAAGCTTATGATTGACTAGCTTTTGCATGTCCTAGTTTAAATAAGTGAAAATGAACAGCAGTTGTACTTTCAAATATCACTGAAGGTTACTTTTGATCAACTTTTTATCTCCTATTCAACCTTTCTGAGGGTTTCTGAAGGTCTACATTAAGACTCATTTATACAATCAAAAAAAAAATATAATTGAACACCTATTTAGTATGTAAGTGGTTTTTTGTATCTTCAACAGCCTTCATCAGCATTTTAGTCTCACTGCTTTTTAGAATGCAAAAATATAGTTGCTGTTATGGAAATTGGAGAATTCAGGTTCAACAGCCTAAAAGCTGTTGAAGTGAAATAGAAATCTCATTAATTCTTACTGCCCCAGTTCACTAAGAAACAACACTGACCTGGAAAGGGAAAATCTATACTCACCTCAATTAATTGTTAAAGTACAAATTAATGTTGATGTTATTAATGTTGATCCATCATATGTTTGATTCAGCTCCTTCCATTAGTGTTATGAATACCTTGGTGATACTGTGATACTGTGAATCTCATCACAGCATTTTAAAGATGCCTGCATTCCTCCTTCTCCCTCCCTTCTTCAATCCTGATCTCTCTGCTTCCCCTCCTCTCTCTCTCCCTCCCACCACACGCACACATTCTTAATAATCTTTTTGTCTCTATCTTGTAGTAATGTTTTAGAGGTAGACAGGAGGAGATGACTTCTGTGATAGAATCAGAGTAGAGTCTGACTTTCCACTCAAGTATATCTATGTTGGCCACAAAAGAATATGGATTGATTACAGCTGCATTTATGTGGGTTTTTGTTGGTGCATCCAATTTGCTGTAATTCTGTAGATTAAGAAAAATTATTTGACTATGACTGCAGGTGGTACCCAACCTCTCAAATCTCTGGATGAGATGTGTAAACTTCCTTTCACTCTGAGGCACATGTGAGCCTTTGTCCAACATCCATTTCTCTTATAATTATGTCTTATCATATTGAGCAGGGCATCGTGTTTCATTTTCTATAGGAGTGACAATCAGACAAGGTAGAAATTTAGAATTTGAAATATTGCAATATGTATACATCTAATATATATTTACTTTTTAATTTTCGCTAAAGCTAGTACGGCTCTACTTGGAGCATGTTGCTGGAATAGAGCAACATCTGCCTGAACTCCAGAACTTACCATGAGCGACACATATCCCAAATCAGTGTTATATTAAAAGAAAGTCAGGTCTTCAGGATCAAAAGCATTTATTTAGTCTGTAGTTATGTGAAGTTCATCTAAAAATTATGTATTCAGTTTGGAACAATTGTTTAGAGGACACAGTCTCAGGCTGCGCCAGGGCAGGTTTAGACTGGATCTTAGGAAGAAGGTCTATACCGAGAGAGTGATTGCCCATTGGAATCGGCTGCCCGTGGAGGTGGTGGAGTCACCTTCATTGGAGGTGTTCAAGAAGAGGCTTGATGGGGTGCTTGGTGCCACGGTTTAGTTGTTTAGTTGTTTAGGTGGGTTGTATTGTATTGTATTGCATTGTATTGTATTGTATTGTATTGTATTGTATTTAGGTGGGTTGGATTGGTTGATGGGTTGGACGCGATGATCTTGAAGGTCTCTTCCAACCTGGTGTATTGTATTGTATTGTATTTAAGCTCTTTCACTCCAGTCAAAACACAAACACATTTCCATAATGGAGTTTTTTGGTTGTTTGGGGTATTTTTGGTTTGGTTGGGTTTTGTTGTTTGTTTGTTTGTTTGTTGGTTTCTCAGATGAGGAAGTAAAATAAAATAAAGTCCCGTCCAGACAAGGAAAATACAAAGGCACATTACTTCTGGAAAACTAAAAGTAAAAAGTCCAATAACACAAGATTCCTCCTCAAAACAAAACAAAACAAAACAAAACAAAACAAAACAAAACCAACAGGAAGCATTTTGTTGAGGAAAAAAAAACAAAACACAACAACAAGAAAGGAAGCATTTGCTGAGGGAAAAATCCAACAAGAAAGTCTTAGATGTAAGATTCTACCAGTGAGTCTGTAGGGTCAATAAAACCTGAAAGATTGAAGGAAGTGCTGAAAAACTTAGGAGCAGAAGGAAAAGTAGTTTGCTCTTTTACAGGTGTTTCTATTGCCAGAGATATTGGGCATTCCCACACTAGAACCTTTCCTCACAGAAGGCTCATCAGAAAATATGTCTGAAATTGAAGTGTGAAAGAAGAGATTTCAACACAACTCAACAAAATGAACAGTAACAAATTGATACAAATAGTTATTATTCCCCCAAGAGTTGTAAAGGAACTAGAGTATGAAATAGCTAAACTGTCAACATTGAATGTAGTAATAACTTCTCATTTATAACTGCCCTGGTACTGCAGAATGAAAGATAATACATACATGTTCTGGTTTCTTTGAAGTGGAGGAGGAGGATGATTTTTTATTTTCTTTTACAAAACACTTTAAGGAGTTGAAATGCTAACCAGAAACACAATCAAAGTAATGCAAAATGAAAGAATGAGGTATATGGTACTAAGGATTATAATAATCATAGAATCATTAAGGTTAGAAAAGACCTTTAAGATCATCAAGTCCAAACCTAACCAAACTACAATGAACATGTTTCACCACTTTTTCAGTAACTTTTTCCCCCTGATATCCAACCTAAACCTTCCTTGGCACAACTTAAGTCCATTTCTTCTCATCCTATTGTTAGTTACTTTGGAGAAGAGACCAACACCAGCCTCACTACCACCTTATTTCAGGTAGTTGTAGAGAGCAATAAGATCTCCCCTTAGTCTTCTCTTCTCCATACTAAACCACCCCAGTTCCCTCAGCCACTCCTTACATGACATGCTCTCCAAACACTTCTCCTAGCCTCACTGCTAGGTGGCCCAGGATGTGGTCCAGGACCTTAATCTCTTTCTTATACTGTGGCACCCAGGTCTGAGCACAGTACTCAAGGTGTGGCCTCACCAGGGCTGAGTACAGGGGCACAGGCACTTCCCTACTCCTGTTCTTGATACAGGCTAGGAAGTTGTTGGTCTTCTGGGGCATCTAGGCATACTGATTGCTCATGTTCAGCTGGTTGTCCACCAACACACTGAGGTACTTTTCCACCAGGCTGCTTTCTCCAGCCTGTGGTGTTGCTTGGGTTTGGTACAGGACCCAGTACTTGGTCTTGTTAAACCAAATCCCCTTGGCCTCAGCTCATCAATCAAATTCTGACTCTAACTAATATGCTTTACACAAACCACAGATGAATTAAAAGTCATAAAAAATACATATGTATGTGCGTGTGTGTATATACACACGCACACATTTTCTTCAAAGTATACAAGGCATATCTACTCTACAGGAGCACACTCAGATGAATGACAGGCATCATCATATTGCAGAGTGCATGAGATAAGACAGGAGGAAAGCTCAATAAAGATTATATCATGAGTCTGTAAAACCGTTTTTGCTACTGAGGTTGCTGAGTCCATTGAAGTTTCAGGAAGCTTCGTGCCCTTAAAAATGCAAGTTGACTTCTTGTTAAAATGTCTTTGGTTTACTTCAAGCCTCCAAATTCCATGGTACAACGAAAAAGAATAGGATAAGAAAATAATTGGAGAACATATTATCAGGAAATGTAATAAAATTTTAATATGTAATACAGTTGAGGTAAATATGTAGTTATTTTATTTATGGCCATTTAGGTTAGAAACTTCAAGGTCTCTGGATGAATTGAATCAACAGCAGTAAAAGAATATAACTCACAACTCAATATACTTAAAAGTCTAAGAAAATTGTGAAAATTTTGAATGTAGGTAGACAGTTCCATTTTAAGCAATGGATTTGCTTCAGAGTTTTATGTAACTGATATATTTTGTTCAGTGAATATTGTTCTACCCATCTTAAAATGAAATAAATCACTTAACTGCATTTTCTAAAATGGATTCCAAGACACAAATGTTAACTGAGCTATGCACTGACAGAGAATAATTATTTGCTAAAGTGTTTGCAAAGAATTTCTAAGTTTTCTTGAAGGATTAATCTTTAGGGCAGACAAGTAGAATGATGATAACATTAAGCAGAGTGAGGAAGGGGAAGATGTATTTGTACAACCAAGGGGGCAAGATGAGACAAGCCAAAACTATCAGCACAGCAGCAAAAAAACCCTGATATAGTTTCCTAATACAGTGTTAGTGTTTTGCCATAGAGGTGAACTTTGTGACCTTAGCAAGATCTACTGCAATCTCCTGAGAACTCTATGTTGATTTATAACCTTGCTGATATGCACAGGAACATAGAAATGACACAGATGTGCTATCAGTTAGAAACATGAGCTTCTTTTGAATCTTTTCAAGCCCCATAGTTCATTCGTAAAACTACCACAGAGAAAGGAAATAAACATATTGTGTATGACACAGAAAGGTCTCAGTTCTTAAAAGAAAAACATCAGAAAATATCATGAGATAAAATGTAAGGGGATATATATGGAGCTATGGATATTATTACATAAAACGTACCATGGGTATTATCAGCTGCACTTTTGAGCACTGTATCTTCAAAATCATGAAAGACTTTTGTTTTAGAATGCAGATGTCATGAGCCATTGCACAGACTTTGACCTCTGAGTACTCAGTTTCTTAGGGAAAGTTAATCTGATTTTTTGGTATTTTCTGAATTATTCAAGAACCAGAAAGATGTCATTTACAGACCATCTACCTTTTCTGTAGTCTGTACATGTAGTTACATTTTACAGGTGGACAGTGTCACTCCCAGTATGAAGATAAAAGTATGCATATTTACATGAGATGAGTAGGAGAAGGTGCATGGGAGGGTCTTATTTAGAGTTTAATAGATAAGTGTTACAAAAAAGTTCAGTATGTCTTGAAGCATAATGATCTCCCTAGACCTTGGCTGAAAAGAGGTGAAGAAATCTTTTATGCTCTTCTTCTGTTGGTGAGATGTATAGATAAAGATTTGCACTGATCAGAAGCATGACAATCAAATACGACATATAACTTGCCAGTAAGGCACAAAGGTGTAAGCAAGTAAAAAGAAAGAAGAGGAAAGCTGATGAAGGTAAAGGGCAAGTTCCTGCTGCTGCTTTGCTATACAGAAAATTTTATTATTTTCCTAAAGAAAGATGTCATAAGAGCTTTTATTTAAGAAAAAAAAAGTATGCAAATACAATCCATATTGGAGAACTGAAATATATATATATGCATGAAAATACATTTTCAAAGACCCTTGAAGACTTTAGCTTCAAACAAATTAAAGTGTCTATTATACAAACTATTAGCCAGCTTCCAGATTGCTTGTATAATTCACATTTCTGAAGGGGACACAAAAAAAAGGCCATGAAAGTTTAGTACATATGATAACATTAAAGCTAAGCATAAACAATATATATTTTTATATGTAAATGCTATTCATTATAGGGTGGTAATAAGGATGCTTCAGGATTCTGAACTTGTGATTAATGTACTTCTTGCCTGCATCAGCTTTACTTCATGCCTCACTGCATATCCAAGGTGTCCATTAATCAGCACTGCCACATGGTCTGTCATATCATCTTGCTTAAATAACACAATCACTCATGGTGGGAGGTATCTAAAACTACACCATTTTTTTCACTTACAGATTTAGAACATCTTAAGTTGCTTTTGCAAGATATTTTTATCATCATTCTAGCATTTTGCAGACACATGAATGTCTCATCCAGAAGTACAGCAAATGAAATCCTTTTAATGTGTAGGTATCCTTGTTCTCCATTTTAGATTAACTCAACATATTATACAGTGAATAATGGCAGCTTTATTTGACTCTCTCAGATGAAGTAGGAGGGCACTGGAATTTCATCATCACTGTAATTTGAAATAAAGTGTGATCTCTGTGTCACAATGAATCCTCCAAAGATGACAACAACATCATGAATTTAATGAACAATGCAAGGTATTTGTATTTTGGAAAAAAATGTACAAGGGATCTGAAAGGAGAAACTGGAATTTCAAATACATTCTGCAAAATAACATGTGAAAAAAAAGGAAATATTGCATTTTTAATAGTCACAATTCTGTTCAAAAAAATCATAGGAACTGAAAATGTCTTCTTTAATTGATTTCTCAGTTCTCTAAGGGACTATCTCACACATAGTGTCAAAAGAATTTTTATTTCTCACTCAAAATGATTAAAAAAAATAATAAATCAAATCTTTTGACATGGAGAATGCAATGTTTTTATCAAAGCACACATTAAAAAATATTGTTAAAACCAAGGGGAAGATTGAGTAGTTACAGTGGGAATAGAGCAGACCATTTCACTGGGACTTACAATGATCATCTAGTCCAACTGCCTGACCAACTCAGCAACGATAAAGAGTTAATGTATGTTATTAAGGACATTGTTCAAATACCTCTTAAACAGACAGCCTTCCTTCAAGCACTTCCAGTGTTTGAAGAGGAATAAAAAAAAAAGACCATGGAAGTTTAGTACACAAACACTTCCAGTGTTTGAAGACTCTCTTTGTAAAGTAATGCATCCTAACGTCCAGTCTAAAATTTCCCTGGTGCAGCTTTGAACCATTCTCATGCATACTGTCAAAAATATCAGGGAAAAGATATCTGTACCACCCCCTCCACATCCCCTCTTCAGGAAACTCTAAAGATCAGCGAAGTGACTTTCTCCCATGAGTCTCTTCTCCAAACCAGACAATCTCAAGAGTCCTTGGCTGATCCTCATAGAACATACCTTCAAGACCTTTGACTAGCTTTGTTTCCCTACACTGGGCACATTTAAGGACTTTTGCAGCCTTCTCAATCTCTGGGGCCCAGAAGTGCATTCAGTACTCAAGGTAAGGCCACACCAATGCTGAGTATAAGTGATTCTTGGATATTATTATTATCTAACCATCTCTTTTGTTTGCAAAATCTAGAATGTAATCTTTAAGTTTAAAGAATGAGGAGCCTTCTATTTCTTTGAAAGCCAGCAGAGAAATACTAGTATCTAGATTTATGTGATTGGTTTGGGAAAGGTTTTTGTTTTGGGTTTATTTATTTTTCTTTTTAATCTAATTCATATAAAAGTTGAACAAAGTGGTGCATATCTTTTAAGAAGACAATTTATATAATGATTTCTGGTTTAATTTTGTAGTGGGTTTGGCTGAGCTGGAGTTAATTCTCCCCAGATCATCTTTCTAGTGCTGTGTTTTGCAGTGATGTAGCTGGGTGTTGGTAACACATCAGTGCTTTGGCTACTGCTGAGCCAAGCATCAAGCCCGTGCTTTTCCAGCATTTTCTCCCCCAACAAAAGGCTCCTCTTGGGAGGAGACACAGCTGGGCCAGCTGAACCATACTGACCAAGGGGGTATTCTATGCCATATAAAGTCAGCTCAGATATAATAGCTAAGTGAAAGAAGGAAGCATGTGGGGCATTCGTCGATTGCACCTGTCCTCCACAGTAACCACTATGCATATTGAAGCCCTGCTTCCCAAGGAGTGACAACATCGTCTGGTGATGGGAAGTAGCTAATAACATCTTTGTTTACTCTTATTTCCATGTGTGGCCTTTGCTTTTGTTTTTCATCCCATTAAATTTCTTGTATCTTGACTCACAGGCCATTGTTATATTTTCCCTCTCCCCTGTCCATCTAAGAAGGGGAGTGACAGAGCAGATTTGGCAGGCATCTGGCCCCCAGACAGGGTCAAAACATCACATATAATTTTTAGAAATAAGTAATGATTCATCTATGGAAGTGGTATTCACTGTAAGGTGCAATTTAAACAGGTTAAGGTCACCCCTGCCCTCTCTAATCCCATACGAGAACAATGGAAATCTGTATTTAAGAATAAATTTGTGTTTGGGTTTTTTTTCCTTTCCTTTTGACAAAGTCACATACAAGAATTCTTGCTTGTCTTGGAGTGGATCTCAAGAAGGTATTGGTTTATACAAAACAGGAAAGTAAGCAGAAGTCAGCATTCTTCAGAACCACCTCTTCAAGAAGATTTAGAACAATTAAGCAAAAGTGAAAGGAGGATAATAATTTTACAGTCATAAAATAAAACAGTGGAATAGAAGAGATTTTTTAAAGTGAAGAATGATTAACTGCAATTGTGATCCACTTAGATTCAGAAGCAGCACTTCACATCCATTATTTATTTCCCAATTCTGAACAGAGATTAATAAATTAGACATAAACTTCACACCAAGGATATGCAATAAATTCATAGACCCTGCATATTTTTCTCACTGGGAGGTAACTTAGAAAACATAAATTTGCATATTGAAACGTGTTTTACTACTGTTTTCTTACAAAACCAATGACTCTGCTATTTTTTGTACAAAACCACAAAATCCCAAGCTTGTCATCTTCAGACAGTTGAACTCCAGATGGACCATTACCACCTTATACTTAGATCTTTCCATCAAGAGAGTCTCATGGTAATGCGTTCTGTTGCTTGGCTATGTTTTATAGAACATAGAATTACAATGAAGAATTGAAGGAGAAAATGATTTGAGGTAAATTCTGTCTGTATTACACTCTGCAGCACCTGTTTCTTGACTTCAGTAAAGTATGTAAATCAAAGAGGAATTATAATGCATGATTTGCTCAAGATCCCTTGAAAATCTGATGAGATTTCAAACAGATCTTATTACCAGCCTTCTAAATGAATTCCAAAGATTGTCAAGCAGGATTTTACTATCCTGCCTTTACCTAAGTTGTTTAACTGTTTAAATGAAATTAATGCTATAAAAATTTGTTCCTTGAGAAGAAACCATTAAAATAAATGCATATTTTATGTATTAACAGATATGTTAGTATTGCCAAGGTTTAGTTAAATATTTTTCCAAACTGTGGCACAAGTTTGCACTGACATGAATGATTTAAATAACCGGGAAATCTATGTAAAACAAAGAACTGTAAAAAGTTATACTGTCAATTAAAAAGCAATTAAAATGCATAATGTAAAGCTTCTAAAAATAACACCTAATTTTGTCTTCATTTTATTCCCTTGTCCTTCTGATAGCTCAAGTTAAAACACAAAAGAATGAAAGATAATGTAGGCATATACAGAAGTGCTTTCATGATCACAATAATGATAACTCTATTTTTGTCAGAATTTACTAGCAAGCAATGTAATCCTTACATATATTTATTGCTTCCCTTCACTGTTTTACTGTGTTACTCCCATAGTTTTTTTCTCCTTCTTACTGAAGTTCCTATGAAATAGTCATTATCAGCTGCTTTCTTATCCCTGGAAGAGTGGGTAAGTGTGATAATATTCCTGAGCTGCTTTGTTAACCATGGTCTACTTCATTTGGACCTGTACTAGAGAGAATGTCTGTAAAAGAGTGGTTTTCATCAAAGCTGCCTGTAAAACTAAATTAAAAGACTGTGTTTCAAAAAGACTTGGAAGGAGAAGGGAGGAGTGAGAGACACATCAACCATGAAAAGGAACAGTTGTCTTAATGTCCAGTTTAAGAACTTCTTTCAGCTGTTGAATATTCCAAAGTGCTTGGCCACTGTGGGCACCTTTTCTCTTCCCTATGACAGGTATAAGGTTGACACAATCATAGGAGATGGAAATGCAAATGATGTGTTCTCCCTAGCTAAAGCTTAATGCAACAAGAAGTCCTTGGTAATTTGCAATCACTTACTGCCAATAAAACATAAAATATTTGAGATTTTTATTAGTGATCTCTGGTACTTTGTTTCACTGAAATATCTTCATAGCTGCAGCTGAACTTGTGTGGCAATAAGATGGGAATTTCTTTTCTCCCAACTGCCTCAGATGTGCAAACATATCTATTAGAGCACCAAAACCAGCATGTCATTAATTCTAGGCTGCACTAGATTAAATTCTTATCCTGAGTGAGCTGGCATAAATCTAGAATAACTCTACAGAAGTTATGCTTCACTGTAACGAAGATAAGAATATGTCTTCCCACATGTAATCCTTGATTCTCATCTCAAGAAAGGAGTGATACATTGAGAATGATGATTTGTGGGGGTTTTTAATCACTCTAACATGATAGAATCATCCAGAATGTTGAGCCTGGCACAACCACTCTCTTTGCTTAAGCCCCGGAAATCACTTGACGTGATTCAGCTGGAAAACCTATTCCAGGAGATTATGGAGATTTCAAATCAATGACTAGTTGTGTGAATAATAGGCCTAATAATAGATTTGCTATAAATTTATTTTTAGACCCCCCTCTAAAATAAATCATATGCTGCTTTTCCTTCCTTCCCTTCCCCTGATTGTTCACTACTTTGCACCAAATATCATAATTTCAACCTGAAACCCATCTCTCTCTAACATACTCTGAGCACCAACAGAATGAAAGTTAGCACATGCTCTACAAGTCTCCAAGCTCTATTTGTGTTCCTGGATAGCCAGCACATGAAATGGAAAGACAACTATCAAGTACAACTTACAGCCTTCTTTCATCAGGGGAGGGATTTTTTCTCTAACTAGTGACCTTTGTTTAGTTGTTGGAAGTTCAGACTTTTGAAAAAGAAGTCAGACTGGAAGAGAACAATCATTTTGGTTTTCCCTTAGGTTTTTTTTCCTGGCATTTGGAAGCCATAACAAAAGCAGACTTGAGGAGATTCCTTCTGTGTGAGAGCCCGTGTTAATTATTAATGATCTACATAGTACCTCATCCATCAGTTTATTAAAGGAAGTGTGTGATAGTACTTCCAGGATCCCACTTCCTCATGTTTTAGCATGATTTTATGGGCAAACACCATTTATCAACTTCTATCCAGACCTTAAAAGTGGAAATAGTTATTATAGTCAAATCTTCCTGCTTTTTTCCTGGTCTTATTAACAGCTCACAAAAAATTATGCATTTAACCAAAAATATAGGCTTGAAAATGCAACAAGAATAAGACATAAGTTCAACATTAGTATTAAATCAGTGAAGTTCTAAATTTTTCCCCTAGCAGAGTATTTTTTGGACATTAATTTCCTCATTATCTTTTATTTTTCTCAGTTCTATGTACCTGAATTTCAGAATCATATGAAAATTTTCTGTCACACTGCCTCTCCTCACGCAAAGATGTAAAGCTTTCCATTTTCTTCTCTCCTTTGGAAATTTATGGTATTTCTTCAGTGGCCTCTTTTCAATTCACTGAACCTTTTCTTTAGGACATCACATTTGCTGTGAACAGCAACCTCCAATTTCTAATTACGGCTAGTCACTCAGCCTGGCTCAGTCAAAAGAGATTGGAGGTCTACCACTTAATGGTTTTTGATTGCCAGAGGTTAAGGTGATTAAAACAAATTAAATAAAAAATCTTTACAAGAGAGACATAAGCCCCCTTCAAAACAAAATAGCAAGTTAGATTACTGTCTTACTTATGATCTCACAAACCTGAAAATTGACTGACACTGAAAGGCTTTAATCTTCATTTACATTAAAGTCTAAGTGAGAATTAAGCCCTGTATGTTAGTAGTTATGGATGATTTTGTTCTCGTAGGTTTTGTAAGCATTCAAGTCTGGAGAACTGAAAAATATGAAAGGAAAAAATCCTAACAGACATGCACAGACAGCAAATACAAGGAAGACAACAAAAGTAAAAAATGGAAGACAACAGAAGTAAAAAATGGAAGACAACAGAAGTAAAAAATGGAAGAAAACAAAAGTAAAAAATGGATTACAGATGCTTAAAGGAATGTTCACTGGATTTATCTTTATTCATTTCTTCAGTATGCAGCTTCATGATAACTATCTTCAGCAGAGATGCATGTTTTTATGTAAGAAACAGCTACAACAGGGATCTTGTCTCATCTCATGTACAAATGTAAGGTTATCATGCTTTAAGTACTTCATTTCTGAACTGTGTGTTGTGTCTGTAGGGCTGTCAGCTTCTTTATCATGAACAACAAATACACGTTTTGTCATCCAAGCAGCAGCATTTAGGAAAAATTAAGCCTCCATCTTGCTCACTCACAGCTGATCTTTGTTATAAAGTTCTTTATCTGTCATTCTCAAGCACAGCTGAAAATTAATTTCGTATTTCCTCCTACAAATGCACACAAAACCAGACCTTTGCTGACATTTTGGTCTATACCATCCGTGCTCAAAAATATATCCTATGCCTTGTAGAACAGATTATGTAAGTGTCCCAAGGAAAATGGGAGCATGTTTATTGCTCTCTACACATTTATTAAATTAGTAATATAGGTCTCTACAACCAGCACCAGAACAAGAGGACACAGTCTCAAGCTGTGCCAGGGGAAGTTTAGGCTTGAGCTGAGGAGAAAGTTCTTCACTGAGAGAGTTGTTCGCCATTGGAATGGGCTGTCCAGGGAGGTGGTGGAGTCCCCATCCGTGGAGGTGTTCAAGAGGGGATTGGACGTGGAACTTGGTGCCATGGTTTAGTCCTGAGGTCTGTGGTGACAGGTTGGACTTGATGATCTTTGAGGTCTCTTCCAACCTTGGTGATTCTGTGATTCTATACAGGATAGAAAACAAAGCAGGACTTATTGTTGTGTGAAGTAGGGGGTAAATTTAATAAGAGATGAGTCCCCTTTTGTTCTAGCCAAGTCCCCAGAGATTATAGTGGCTGGACTTACCTCTTAATAGGGACACCAGTTGGGATGGGTTGCTATAGCTCAAACATCAGACACACTAACAAACTAATTTTGCTGTAGGTCTGGTTCCTTTCCATGTGAGCAGTCGGATGAAGGAGTAAAAACACAATTTTCCTGTGATTATAGGTCTGACACCAAATGCACAAATGGTCCAGTTTTGCTGTAGGTCCAGTTGCATTTAAGCAGTTAGATGGACAAATAACATGGCTTGTTTACACTTGGAACATGTATACACAGATCCTTTAGGATTGTTGGTAATAGGAATTTAGCTGCAGAAATCATAATACAGCTTTAAGAAAAATATAATTGTAATTGCACGCCTAATTACCCGGGTCAAAATACACTCAGTAGCACCAAGGCTGCAGCTTACAAAAAAGCCATACCCTCTGGGGAGGGAGAGGAGGACAAAACCCATCGAAGCACACCCAGGGCTTTATTGTCAAATTCTCATCCACATAATGGGTTCCAAAAGGGCTAATATTTTTACCTTGGTTTTCTGTTGTGTAAAGCGTGGGGGTGGTCGTGTAGCCATACTGCTAAGTGGGCTTTTTGGTTGCACAAACATTTCTTGATGGTCCTTTCATGCTGCCAGTAAAAGTTGATTGTGGCCCAGAATAGTTAACTGCTGTGATAAACAAGACAAAAGGAATGCCAAGGCCACATCTGGCCCCAACCAGCATTCCTCTATTGATCCCTTCACAAATATGGACAGCTGGCCCTTCACCCAGCTGCAGCGTCTGTCTTACACCTGACTGCTTATCAGAAGTTATGCTTTCTTGTCTTCAGTATTTGTGCTTCCAACAATTGTGTCTGATGTAATGCAAGGAAACTTATTAAAGGTGTGTGGTGGTTTTAGGCTAAGCATTTTGAAATTCCAAGCAGTGGATTCCCAGACTTTACCCCTCAACATTTTTCACTTACTTATGTTAACTGTGGAAAGTATAACTCGATCTCTTTTATTTGCTATAAACAAATTTTGCCCAAAATATGAGAAAAAAAGAACATGGAAAGGTTCTAAAATATGCTCTGATTTTAAATCAGAACCATTATTTTATACCACATATACCAGACTATAAGTCTGATTAATCCACATACACACATGTCTGTATTTGGTATTCATATAATAGGAAAGTGGTTTTTTAGATTGTAAAGACAGTAGGTAATGGTCTTGTATGAACCATTCTGAGGCATCTCTACCTTGAGTAGTGTTTTGAATTAATTTAAAATAATCAAGCTGTAGGCAACCCCAAGTGTTACATGAAGAATGCACACTATGTTTCTCTTCAACCTCTCTGGCATTCAGAATGCAGCATTCTCTCCTAAAAATAATTTACTTCATAAAATTAAACATGCTTAATCCAGGTCTTGTCTCACTTTTTAATCATCAGGCATCTAAGTTTGTTAGTTTACTTGATGTATAAAGGACTTGTTTAATTTAGGATTCTAGCAGAGAATATAATTACTTGTGCAAAGTCCAGCACCTGGGTTGGTATGAGCTGGAGGATGACAGGATTGACAGCAGCCCTGTGGAGAAGGACTTAGAGGCACTGGTGGATGAAAAAAACATGCATAAGCCAAAAATGTATGCTCACAGCCCAGAGGGCCAACTGTATCCTGGGCTGCATCAGAAGAAACATGGTCAGCAGGTCAAGGGTGGCAATTCTGCTGGTCTACTAAATTCTGTTGAGACCTCACTGGGAGTACTGTGTCCAGCTCTGAAGTCTTCGTTACAAGACCTATTGGAATGGGTCCAGAGGAGGGCCACAAAAAAAGATCAGAGGACTGGAAAACCTTCTTTTATGAAGACAGGCTGAGAGAGTTAGGGTTGTTCAGCCTGAAGAGAAGGCTCCAGGAAGACATTATTGTGGCCTTTCAGAATTTAAAGGGTGTCTGTAAGAAAGATGGAGACAGTCTTTTTATCACAGCCTCTTGCAACAGAACAAGGGATAATGATTTAAAACTACAAAAGGATTGATTTAGACTATACAATAATACAATAGAATACACCAGTTTGGAAGAGACCTTCAAGATCATCGCGTCCAACCCATCAACCAAGCCAACCCACCTAAACAACTAAACCATGGCACCAAGCACCCTGTCAAGTCTCCTCCTGAACACCTCCAATGAAGGTGACTCCACCACCTCCACAGACAGCCCATTCCAATGGGCAATCACTCTCTCTGTATAGAACTTCTTCCTAACAACCAGCCTAAACCTCACCTAACAGCCAGCTTAAACCTCACCTCTTGTTCTGGTACTGGCTGCCTGGGAAAAGAGGCCCAACCTCTGCCTGTCTACAACCTCCCTTCAGGTAGTGGTAGAGAGCAATAAGGTCATCCCTGGGTCTCCCCTTCTCCAGGCTAAGCAACCCCAGATCCTTCAGCCTTTCCTTACAGGGCTTGTGTTCCAAATCCCTCACCAAATTTGTTGCCCTTCTCTGGACACTAGATATAAAGAAGAATCTTTTTCAACAGTGATGAAGGTGAGACACCAGCCTAGGTTGCCTAGAGAAGTGGTAGATGCCTAGTCCCTGGAAAGATTTGAGGCCAGGTTGTATGGGACTCTGAGAAACCTGATCTTATTAAAGATGTCAGATCTTTGGACTAAATGACCATTAGAGGTTCCTTTCAACCCGAAGCATTCTGTGATTCTATGATTCTTCTTATGTATATATACATATTTTGTACACATGTTTATATAAAGGCAGGAAAAGATAGAGGGGAAGGCAGATCACTAGTGAGTGGCATAAAGAAGTAATGTCCAGAATCTATGTGTGTGTATATATATATATATATGATAAAAAAAAGGCAAAAATGAAAACAAAATCCAAAGAGTAGTTTCAGTCACTTGAAAGGCAATTGAAACAAAATAGAGAGAGCAATAGCAGTTGCTTAAATATGGACTTTGATCCTGTTTCCTCTATTCACTCTTCTATTATTGTTGATTACATAAGTTAGAAAGCATGAGGGGTTTGAGCATTCAGGTTTGGATGAAAGTAAAAGAGGCCCACTTTAGCATTGTTTTGATTCTTAGCGTAGAACAAGCAATTTAACTAATTCTTCCTCTAGTTTGCTGGGGCTTTTTGTTTTGCATTTTGTTTTAGTTTGGTTTGTTGTTGGGGTTTTGTCTGTTGTTTTGTTCATGAAGTGGTTTATATTTGTATTTTAAACTTTCACTCTGTGCTGTTTTAGAAGTACTACAATTTTATGGCCTTGTATTATCATTGATAAAAGCTTTAGGGTTTGATGTTACTGCAATATCTCTCCTTGGTAATGGTATCTCATCCTGATCAAACACAGATTTAATGTCTGATCATATGAGAGATCACAGAAGTGTTTTGTTGACAAAATCCATACACAAAAGATCTTTCTTCCCTATGTTTTGTGCAATAAAGTGAAAACTTCTTATCATTGGTACATTTGAGTCTTGACCTCTCTGGTTCATCTATTAAATAATATTGCATTGTCTGAAAGAGAACACAAAAACCTAAGGCACATATTTCTGAAAGTGCACTTTGAAATTCACATGAAGCATTATTAACCTGTTAAATAATAGCTATTAAATGATCACAAATAGCTTAAAAGATTGAATTTCATTCCTATGTATTGTTGTGAATCAATTGAAATGAAGAGCATAGTGGGTGTCCTTGAATGATTTTATTATATTAAACAGCTTTCTTTAAGGCCTGAGATTCTGGAATCACATTTACTTTGGGTATCCACTTTTCATTTTAGTAGTTTTGGTTATCTTGGATATGAACAAAAAGCTTTACTAATAAAAACCCAACCCAACCAACCAACAAAACCCTAAACAAACTAGAACACCACCACCCAAACAAACCAGAAAAACAGTACAATGTGAAACAACAAACAAACAAACAAACAAACCATAATTACCAGAGATATTTTAATTCTGGGACAGCTTTAACAGAACCTCAAAGCTGATGAGCTCATGCCCCCCGAGGTCTCAGTTTCTATCAGGCTCCTAAGGTTCACTTTTCTTAAAATGATTGTTGACACTGATGTATAGCATAGAATCATAGCTGATCTCTGTAAAGATGGCTTGATTTGCATTTGAAAGTCTTCCTGGGAGAGACTGCCTCCTTGCAGATTCTGTATTTTCTGTTTTGCAATGATCCAGTCCCTGTTAGATCCCCTTATATTTTTATATTAGAGAAATTTCAAGGACCTAGAAGAGTACAGATAGCATGAAAATCTAAGATAGGCCTGGGATATTGAAAGGATACAGAAGATAGAATGGAAAGTTAAAAATAAGAAAATATATTGAATGTACAGAAAAAAAAAATAAGGGGAAACTGAGATTAAATTCTCAGAACAATTTAAAATATGAAAAAAGCTAAAAAGTTGTAAAAAGGGAGAGGGATAGAAAAGGGTATCTGGGACAACCATTCTCCCTTCTGAACTGTTAGGAGCCCATTTTTTTCTGTTTATAGAAACACAGAATTGTGGGTGAACCTGAAGGAATCAGGAAAAGAAGGTTGCTTCCTGAAGGTTCAGAAGTTAAAAGGCTTGGTTTTGACTCTACAATTTACACTGGTCTCGTTTTTTTTATTTTATTTTTTTTTCAGGGAAGAAAGGAGGGAAAGCTGTCAAGTTGTTTGACTGCTTGACTTTGGCAGCATTGCCCTTTACACAGGGATGAATTTCACCTAAACCAAACTCAATGTGATCTGTAATAAATTGTACTTTTTATGATGTGTTCATTTACACACTAGAATGCAGTGAATTATATTCTGCAGTAAACGATGCCAGAACACAGAGCTGTTTGAAAAGGAGAAAAGACTTGAAAAGGAGAAAGGGAAGGGGAAAAATATAAATCTATAACTAAATACCAGTCAGTCCCTTGCTCACTCTCTCCTCCTGCAGTGAAATGGGTGTGTGTGTATGCAAATCAGAAGGATAAAAGTGAGAAAGAAACTTGTGGATTGAGATAAAAATGGTTTAATAATTTAAAAGTTATAATAATAATAAAAAATCACTTTAAAAAAACCTCCAAACTTTTAAGGAAAAGAGGACCTTAAATAGCTGTAAATGCTCCTGAAGTTTTGGATATGTCTTCAGAGAGCTTACATGCCATTAAGGATATTTCTGTAACATGCTAGATGCATTTCTCTTTCTTTTCTATGTCATCTTTTCATGGTGTTCTTTGTAAGGAGATAATGTGCCTAATGGACAATTCTTTTAGTCTCTTAGAGTAGGGAATGCAAGAAATTCTAGCTACATGTAAGATCATTTTTGCATTAATTATTAATAGTATCTAATTTGTGATTTGTATACTGATAGATATTTGCATATCAAGATAATAATCGACAGTTTGAAAACATGCTTTGGGGCCACCTACAGCAAGATTTACAAGATGCATATAATTAAATCTTATTTCATGCATTTCTGAATTATAAGGAGAATTTGGTATAGCTTTTAAAAGTGGAAGTTCTTTCAGATAACTGTCAGAGTATTCCCTGGCCATAGCGTTGAACAAAGCAGAACTGACTAAAACAAAACCAGAAGTTAAAATCCTGAGTTTTTCAGAATATGTTCCAAAGAGGTAAGGTTCTAATGTGTGATATTTAAGTGACAGTATTATCACCTGAAGCTCCAAGTTCAAATTAAAATCCAAACATTTCCTGGTCCGCAATCATCCGGATCCTTACTCAGTATTCATTACTCATGTGTGCATGCCAATCAACATTAATGTTAAGAGAATGTGTCAAAACCCAGCAAAATGTGCTGAAATGTGATAAGGAAATTTTTATTGTGGTTTCTGTAGGATGCCAAGTTCGTGAATCAAACGTTCTGGTGGCATAAACTGGAAGAAAATAATTTGTTTTTTAAAAAAAAATCAATGAACAATTTTTTAAATTTTCAAAATCATGTTTAAGGAGGACTTTGTTCTTCACTGCAACTCTCATTTTGGATTTTTTTTTTTTTTTCTTACAACTTCTTTTAAGCTCTTCTTGAGCCAAAAGGGCCAATGGCATCCTGGCTTGCATCAGGAACAGGGCGGTCATTCTGCCCCTGTACACTGCACTGCTTAGGCTGTACTTCGAGAACTGTGTCCAGTTCTGGGCCCCTCAGTTTAGGAAGGATGTTGACTTGCTGGAACGTGTCCAGAGAAGGGCAAAGAAGTTGGTGAGAGGTTTGGAACACAAGCCCTTATGAGGAGAGGCTGAGGGAGCTGGGGCTGCTTAGCCTGGAGAAGAGGAGACTCAGGGGTGACCTTCTTGCTCTCTACAACTACCTGAGGGGAGATTGTAGACAGGCAGAGGTTGGCCTCTTCTCCCAGGCAATCAGTACCAGAACAAGAGGACACAGTCTCAGGCTGCACCAGGTGAGGTTTAGGCTGGCTGTTAGGAAGAAGTTCTACACAGAGAGAGTGACTGCCCATTGGAATGGGCTGCCTGTGGAGGTGGTGGAGTCACCTTCAATGGAGGTGCTCAGGAGGAGACTTGATGGGTTGCTTGGTGCCATGGTTTAGTCGTTTAGGTGGGTTGGATTGGTTGATGGGTTGGACGTGATGATCTTGAAGGTCTCTTCCAACCTGGTTTATTCTATTGTATTCTATTTTATTGTAACACTATGATAACCAAACATATGGAAATAACTTCGCATAATACAAGATTCCATCAGGGAAAGCTGAGAAACCTTAAGAAAGGGAAGAGATTTAAAGCCTTGCTTACACGTGATGTGTTGGTTATTTGTTTTCTGACTAACTAGCTGAAAATAAAATATTACATATAAGTAACAGGATGGATATTATTTAAACTATTAGGAAGATTAGGGGGATATTAGAAGAATACTGAATAAGCCTGAACTTCTTTTGCAATATAGAATAAACATCTTTGAGACTTTAGGAATTTTTGTGTGGTTTTGGACTGATGTTAAAGTGAAGGATCAGTACGAGAAAGAAAACTACAGAGAAATTTTAGAAGAGACAGGCAATTAAATAGACATCAGGGATTTTTTTATTAGGTAAATCACTAGACTGGCACTGAGTTATTTGATATCTGTAGCATGTATTTTGAACAGCAGCCCAGTATAAACACACACCTAAATGCTACTATAGAAATTGTAAGTATCTGCTGCCAAAGAATAAGGAGAGAAATCCCAAACCCAAGCCAAAGCTAAAGGAAATGCTCTTATTTGGGAATTACAGAGTCTTCTACCCAGATTTCTGATAAAACTCTCTGTCATTTGAAATGGTAATTTATTATGTTTAGATACCATAAGGGGATATATATTTTTTGTTTTCATTTTTATGACATGATAAATACAATGAATGTGCCAAAGTTATAGGGGTTCTGTTTTGTATTCTGTCTTTGCAGTAAAAAACAGAATAGTACATTGGTAGTGTATTCACTAATAAAAATTAATTTTAATACATTTTAATAAAAATATTAACATCTTCAAATTAACAAACTTCAACCCATTTAACATTGATTAGAACATTTTTTTGAGTTTATAAGATAATAATGAAGTGTCTTATTAATAAATAATACAGAATATTAAATTAAAATGTTAAACTGATATTCATTAAGAAACACTAATGAAAATCACAAATTATGTTTCATTTTCCCCCCATAGAGAATCCTGCATTACACAGTTAGTAAATTAGAAATTAAGACACCATCAAGATGTTTAGCTTTGTACATGAAAGTTGTTGAAAGATATTGCACTAAGACTCAATAATTAATGAATTTATTAAATAAATAATATGATTGTCAGTATCTAGTCACTGGAACTGTCAACTGCAATGGCAGCAGCTTTGTTTCATGTCTGACCTCATGGCTTTCAATTGTGATCAAACACCAACTGGATTAAGATGATTCCATTTTCTTTAGAGCTAGGTCATTATTTTAGAATCCTCATTTTACCATTGTGTTAGAGATCTTTAATTGTTTTGGATATTTTTGAAAACTTCTCATTTAAATGCTGTGGTTAAAAGGTTGCTTAATCTTACAAGCATTTCAGCCCCAAAACCTCAAATTTTATCATGTCCTAGTTCACCTGGGGAAGAAGTAGGTCCTTCAGGGGTCATCTGAAAATGGCAATTAATTAAGTTCTACTTTAGAATAGTTTTCTGATTTGTCAAAAAAAGAAGAAATTCCAATTATTTGTTCTTTGTCTCGGTGGTTCTTTATTCTGTTTCTTATTTATGACACAATTAACTAAAAAATCAAACTCTGAGTTCCTAAAGGTAATAGGAATTCAAATTAGCCTTCAGCGGTTCAGGAAGTTGTTGGTAATTTAAGCATAGAAGTAATTTGGAAGAATATTAAGATATCATGCATAAAGTGCCACATAAATTTGACTATTGGAGTAATAGACAATCTGAGCAACTATAAAAAGGCAAGGTCATGCCTCTGGGGTTTAATAAGAACTTGTGCCACCAGCTTATTATTTAGAACTGACCAGTGTAAAAAGATTGTAATTTTACTTCATATTATGATAGTTTACAAACTTCCAAATAATGGAGTAACAAAAAAGATAAACATTATCAGAATATATTGAGTATCATATCAGTTATAGCTTGCACCATAGGGTACCTGTAAAGCAGAATATTGTCCATTACACCTCAGAACTCTTGGTACGATCTTATCCATGCAATAATTATGAAAAAAGCCCAAACAACCCCAAAAAAAAACAAACAAACAAATGAACAAAACAACCAAAAGCAACCCAAACCAAGCTGTTTACTTCTACCTGTCTGTGGACCAAGAAAAGTTGCTGTGATACAGTGATATCAAACACTTCACTTCTCTTACATATACAAAGGATATGGTCATTAAATAAGGACAGGAGAAGGAAAGGAGGGAACACGGTCTGAGCTTAAAGGATAAATTGCTGGTCATTATTGCATTGAAAATAGAAATTAGAGGATGATTCTAAAATAATAAATCACTGAAGCTTTATATCAGCCTTTCAGTAAGAGCATATCCATCTCAGCTGCCTAAAATAAGTGAGTAGAGACTATAAAGAACTTTACATAGAAACAGAGACTTCTCTGTTTTGACCATCAACCAGAGAAACACAGAATCAAATTATAGGCTAGATAACTATTGCAGGGACAAAGGAAAAAAGGTTATGTTTTTTCCACATTGGTTGGAAGTTTACATAGCTACCACAAAAGAAATAACTGCTGCTTTGGGTTTGTTGGGGTTTTTTTTGTCTTTTCAAATTAAGAGAACCAGACATATTTGTTATTGAAAATAAATTTCTACTTCATTCTATAATATCATGATTAATTTTACTCTTTGATAGGACATTTTGGCTGTGTTTGTTCTGTCTCATAAAATGAAGTATATTTCACAGAGTAAGCAAGTGCATTTTCCTTTCTATTTTATGTTGATTTCAGAATACATAACTACAAATGAGAGGAAACATGGTGTCTTTAATCTTTTGAACTAATGAAATGAAAACATTCAATAAGCTTATTACTGTTCTCACATCTATCACCAATTTATATTAATGTACACGTTTTTTATCTCAAGTACAGAAACTCCCCAAATATATCATTCTGCTTATTTACTTATCAGCCTAATATAACCAGACAGGGCAATTTGAGCCCTAAATCTGTTATGCAATATCAAGTACAGTCTTGCAAGCATGGTAAGGAAAATCCAGTTTCCCAAACTTTGCATGTTTAAGCTTTCAAGTTTTTTCTAAAATAATTTCTGCTATATAGAATATGATTTTTTAATAACTATCATAAGTAGAAATACCAAAGTATAAACCTAGTTTCATAACACATCATAGAACTTCCAATATGAAACTTTCCAATACGAACTAAGACTTGAAAATCACCACAGCATATATAGAAATTGTTTAGCCTGTATATATTGGATGTGATATACAGGCCAGGATAACTCCTTCAATATTTTGCTTAGAATCTCAAAATATAGATTGCTTAGAATCTCAAATATGGTACATGCCTACACTTTACATATTATTATGTACCTCTAATTTGATTCTATGATTCTATGAATTTTTCAAAACAGAGCTTTTCTGTTATCAGAATCTATGTAACCTAGCCTCTGTTGTCTCACTGAAAAACTGATTTACAATAACTACCACAGATTTCATAGTTTCATAGTTTCAGTTTCAGTTAGGGTTGGAAGGGACCACAAGGATCAGCTAGTTCCAACCCCCCTGCCATGGGCAGGGACACTCTACACTAGATCAGGCTGGCCAGAGCCTCATCCAGCCTGGCCTTAAACACCTCAAGGGACGGGGCCTCAACCACCTCCCTCAACAACCCATTCCAGGGCCTCACCACCCTCATGGTGAAGAACTTCCTCCTCACATCTAGCCTGAATCTCCCCACCTCCAGCTTCATTCCATTCCCCCTAGTCCTATCACTCCCTGATAGCCTGAAAAGTCCCTCCCCAGCCTTCAGATACTGGAAGGCCACAATGAGGTCACCTCGGAGCCTTCTCTTCTCCAAACTGAACAGCCCCAACTCCTTCAGTCTGTCCTCATAGGAGAGGTGCTCCAGCCCTCTGATCATCCTCATGGCCCTTCTCTGGAGACCTTACAGCACCTCCATATCCCTCTTGGAATAGGGGCTCCAGAACTGGACACAGTACTCCAGGTGGGGTCTCAGCAGAGCTGAGTAGAGGGGGAGAATCACCTCCCTTGACCTGCTGGCCACACTTCTCCTGATGCAGCCCAGGATCTGATTGGCTTTTCGGGCTGCAACATTTGGTTTGAAATCAAACATTTTCTTCTTTGCAAAATCTCTCTCTATTTCACCTCCAACTTCACTCTTCTACTGAAAACAAAAAAATGTGTATTTTTGCTACCTCCATTAATGTGATAAAGCCACAAGGTTTTGAACTCATTTGCCATTGAAAGAAGAACACAACTCCCTTGTGGGTACTACAGTTTTGGGGAATGCTTACGTTATTGGCAACAACTTTATTTCATTACTTGATATTGTTCTCCTGGTGCTATTCTTTATAAACAGCTTGTTCAGATCACAAATGTACCCTAGCATTGTTAAAGTCCTCAATTATCAGAAGAAACATGTTAAAGTACAAAATCAGAAATTAGATTTGATCAGAAATTCGATCTTGTTTAGATCTTTATTAGGAAGTAAATTTATTTGAAAATGCAAAGAACTAGGAAATAAAAAAGAAAGAATATTTTTATTAATTCCCTTACATTGATTTGCTCATGTGTTGCCTTTTCATTCCTACTTGCTTGCAGAGATGTTTCCTTCCAGAATTTGCTACTGAATAGGATGTAAATGGCAAGGCTTTGGTAGCAGCAGGGCTCAGGCTTCTTGAGAGAAAAGACCAGGGACTGTCCCATGCTAGACACAGCCAGCTCCAGCTGACTCTAGAACAGATTCAGCATAAGACATAGCTGAACCAGCCCACAAAGTTTGTGATGCTTTTTTGAAAGGACAGAAACAACTGAGTGGAAGATGATGTTGAGGCAATGTGAGTGGAAAGAGGAGGAGGAAACAACAAAGGAAATGAAAAGAATATCAATGTGATGTTCTACAGAAGAGAGTTAACACTCCTGAAGGGACTGTAGGCCTTGGAGAACCCATGTAGGGGCATAGGAAAAAAGTGAGAAAGAAAGAACAGCAAAGAGCAAATGCTATGACCTGACCTGAGCCCCTTGTGCCTCTCATTGCTTCACTGAAAGGACTGAGTGCAAACCATAGCAACAGAAAGGTGGGGGAAGAGAGAAGTTCAGAATGAGGTTAGCCTGGGAAAGGAGGAGGAGAGATGATTTTAAGTGTCTGAGATGTTGCTAGTTGGGAACAGAAGAATAACATACAATAAAAAGATCTTTTGTTGGGTTTGTGTCTGGTGGGGTTTTGGTAGCAAAGGAAGGGACTTCTGATGTGATCCCTGTAGGAATCCAGCTCCAATTCAGAACCACCTCTCACTAAGGCCAAGCCAATCAACATCACTGTGATGACATTTGTAAGAAGGGAATGTACGAATGGCAGTGGATCTGGAGTTCTATCCACCTCATGTTAGTTGGTTTTGATTATTTCTCTCTATTCAGTTCAACCTGATGCTGAAAGGCAGCCAAGTTTCTAATGAAAATGAGAAACACAGCAGCAAAACAATATAACTTTTGGTTGTTTATAAGTATTGCAGGACAGAAATACCAATATCTGATAAAGTACATCAGCAGAGAAGCAATCAGCTAGAGTGAACAATGTATCACTGTGCAGTGGTATAGCACTATGGCAATGGTAAAAGTGTATAGGAGGATTAGGTACTTACATTGGCTAAAGCCCTAAATTTGGCATAGCATAGCACCACTTTATCCTCACTGTTTTACCAGTTGTACCATTATACAAACATACTATAATCATTAAACTCTCCATCACCTGTATTCAGAAAAAGGTGTATAATGTGGTGAGACACTGGAACAGATTGCCCAGGGAGGTGGTAGAAGCCCCATCCCTGGAGGTTTTTAAGGCCAGGCTGGATGTGGCTCTGAGCAACCTGATCTAGTGTGAGGGGTCCCTGCCCATGGCAATGTGGTTGGAACTAGATGATCCTTGAGGTCCCTTCCAACCCTATAGATTCTATGATTCTATAAATATGATTTAATAGTAAGCAGACATTTTTCCTGCAGATCAAGAAACATATATAGGATAGTCTTTTGTGCATAGAAAGGATAGCTAGAGGGTGTTTTCTTGGTATCTTAAGAAAAATCACTAGTGGGATACTGTGTTAACAAAGTTAACAAAGACTGTAGGGAACCTGAAATTGAAATCAGCAGTGCTTTTGACAGGGTCATTTGATCCAGTTAAAGATGCTGTTGCAGGGACCCTTTCAACATAGATATCCATTACAATCTGCACAGTGACTAATCATCATGCTTGGGAGATGAGATTCCCCAGGAGAGGATTGTCCTAAAAAGTCTGTGAAAGTTTTGGAATCACACTCCTCCTCACAAAATTCTTGCTGTATACACAGCCAGAATACACAGCTGTATACTCTCCCTGCTTGTGTATATGGACATAATTTTCAGTATTTGGTGCTTGCTCTTCATGTCTTATAAAGGGGTGGTGATTTCCACAGGTGATTTGACATTAAATACTTAGCATAGCAGAGCTTTATGGATTTAATCATTTATTTGAGAAAATGGAAGGGATATAGCCTTTGTCTCATTTTCCTAGCAGTTCCCATGCACCTGGGCAATCGGTCTTTCAGCACCTCAATTTCAGTCTTAACACTTTGATGAGGGAATAAGGACTTTTGTAATAGCTTTCATGATGAGGCTACAGCTCAAACACCCATCTTTATAATGTCATCTCCATGCTTCATTCACCACTGAAAAATAATTTTTATAACCATCATTTCCATTCACATGTGGAACTCCAGAAGATGGGCAATCAGTTATTTCTGATATTTGTGTTTAGTAGCTTATAAACTATAATATATTGAAATCATAGAGAAGATTTATTTCTCTTGGAAGAAACCTATCTTTGAAATGTTCTCTTACCCCTAAGATATAAGGAAAAGTTATGATTTTGCCTTCATAAAATATAAAAGTCTATAAGCTCTCTCAAAATCCTGACGCGCGCCTAGCATGAATAAAAGCTTCAAGTGACTTTGAGCTACATGATCAGAGCTTTGCTAAAGAAGACCACACAAGATCACAGGGTAGGCTCCACTTCCTAACAAAGTCTCCTTTGGCTGGAAATTGAAAAGGATGGATTCTTGATCTAACAGTTAACTCACTGGTTGAAAATTTCTTTTTACCAAGGGAATTCAATGAGGGCTGCTCACTGATCTCCTTTTCTATGCTTGGAGGTCTGAAATTCCATAAAACTGACTGAAGAATCTTGCTTTGAATATTTTCAAATATTTATTGGTGTTGTATCAGGAAAATGAATGTGAATGCATTACATAAAACTGTGAACGCTGCACTTTCAGAATTCATGAGCTGGAACCAACTAAGCATAGCAGACACTGACAATCATAAGAATTTAGTTAAGTACAAGTAGCCCAGCACATTTGGTGATGGATCTAGCCTCCAATGTTTGTATTGCTATTTTCTTCAATGTAACAGAAAACGTTTCTTCAGCTAGAACACTGAACTTGTCACACATATTAGGAAGTGTATATCTAAGACAAAAAACCCCAGGGTTTCTACATCAGGATGTTAGTCACCATTGAAACATAAAAACCCTTTTTTCTAGAAAATTTTAAAAAATGTTAGTATTTTTTTCAGTTGTTGTACCAAAGTAGGATTTTAGTTTCACTCCCTGCAAGTCTTGTTTTCTGACAAACACTTCATAATTGTTTGCCCCTCATTTAGCCATTATTCTCAGTGATCCTCACAATCTGCGGAGCAATGAAGAATAAGGTATACTCCAATTGTCTCTTGACTGCAGGTAGGTTATTGAATAGGTAAAATCAATTTTACTATGCAGTGAGCAGTCATGGAATTAAGGCAGTCTTATTGAAGTGCTGGTCAAAAGTAATTTCCAGTTGAAAAGTTTTCCATCAGAAAATGCTAATTTACCCATTATAACTTTACTGTCAGGCAGGACTACCCGGGTTCCTAATAATGTACCCACATCAGTAAATAAAAGGTGCAGAGCCAGGCTAACTGATACCCCATGCAGAGGGTTAGGAAGAATTTAAACTTTTATTATTTCAGTGCACCCACTGCTTCATGATTTTCTTGTGGGCAGAAAGAGGGGAAGAGGAATAGAATAGAATAGAATAGAATAGAATAGAATAGAATAGAATAGAATAGAATAGAATAGAATAGAATAGAATAGAATAGACCAGGTTGGAAAACACCTTCGAGTTCATCGAGTCCAGCCTATCATCTAACACCAGCTAATCAAACTAAACCATGGCACCAAGCACCCTATCCAGTCTCTTCCCAAACACCTCCAGTGATGGTGACTCCACCATCTCCCTGGGCATCACATTCTGATGGCAAATCACTCTTTCTATGAAGAACTTCTTCCTAACATCCAGCCTAAACCTCCCCTGGCGCAGCTTGAGACTGTGTCCTCTTTTTCTGGTGCTGGTTGCCTGGGAGAAAAGACCAACCCCCACCTGGCTATGACCTCCCTTCAGTTAGTTGTAGATAGCAATAAGGTCTCCCCTGAGCCTCCTCTTCTCTAGGCTAAACATCCCCATCTCCCTCAGCCTCTCCTCATAGGGCTTGTGCTCGAGGCCTCTCCCCAGCCTCATTGCCCTTCTCTGGACACATTCAAGTGTCTCAATTCCATATTTCAGAAGTTATATTAATTTTGAGGAATTCAGATCAGTATTTGAAGTTACAATAAAATTTCAATAACAACTAGGTTCAAGAAGTTAACTTTAAATGCATTTTAACTGAATATTAAGTGATTATCCAATTTCTAATGTTTAAACTGTATTTCTCCCTTGTGTATAAGACCTCTCAAAAGATTTTATAATCTGAGGTATGTAGGTAGTGTAATAATGGGATTTATTTCTATGGTATAAGTATGAAAAGAGTTTTCTGCATCTTTCTGAAGATTTTACTTGTGTCATTTCATAGTCTTTACCATTTTTTTGTGTGTACAGGACTTTTTAAAATCAAAATTCTTCAGTGATATTAATTAAGGGTAGCTTTATAAGCAGCAACAACTAAAAGAGAGACAATTTATATATGCCAATCTGATTAATGATCAGTAAATGAATGCAAAAATTAAGCAATGTAAACTTTTATAACTCTGTTTGGCCTGTAGCATCTTCAGCATTCGGATCTATCATGCTGTTCATTAAATTCAGGGAAGAGGTATTAGTGCGTTTATCATGACCAAGGTGAGGTTTCATCATCAGTTCTTTTAGAGTTGCTCAACCTGGAATCTTCAGGGTCAGGTAGAGTTTGTTTATAAAAGTGGAATCAAATAGCCATTTTTATTACTGAAATTGAACACTTTTAGGTCAACAGCAGGCAGTCTGCCATCAGAGACTGCAGGTTTTGATGACTACTCCACTTGGCAATTTTTTACAATATTATGTGTTCCTTTTACATTGTTCTGGACCAGACTGTGCTTTCAACAACTTGATGAACTTCTAAGAAAACAATTAGGAAATTATCCAAAATGTTGATTTTGAAGACAAAACGATTTATCTTCCTGGTTTCATTTCTGCTTCTAGCACCACGTCATATTTCTGCCCACTGAAAACTTTAAAACTTTCAGGAAACAGAGATTTTAAGGGCCCAAAGTTCTCCCCTCTATGTATTTAGTACTTTGCACTTAAGGCTATCTTGCCAATAAGAGAGTGCTGTAAGGGGAAGCCTTGTTGCTCTTTGAGAAAAAGCTGGAGTAAGATACAGCATTTTGACTAACAGCTGTACTAAAAAGCCCTCAGCTTTTCCCCTTCTTTTTCTCAGGAGCTGCTTTTAAGACTCTGTGTCATAGCCCCTGCCTGAACTGCGCTGTAGTAGTGTTGCAGCTACAGGTCATTCTGTGCCTGACCGTGGATTCTGCTAGCTGGATCACAACCCTGAGCAGTAGAATTGATTTCCTGATTTGAACTCTGATATGTCTTTCCAAATTGGACTTGTGTGGTGATCATTAGTCTCTCAGCTGTCACTGGTTGCTATCACTGGACCTACTTTCTCAAGTATTGTAGCATTATGCTATAGCTGTCCATGAGGTCAATGCCTCTGCCTGTCTTACCACGACTTCTGGCTGTGACTGACCTTTCTTTACAAAGAAACCTGCTCTCACTTCTTGTTGATAAATCACAGTTTCTGAATACATGTCATCTTGGTGACTTTCAGTCATTAGCACATGGCTCCATCCCTCAGCTGGATTGCATTTAGAAGAACGTTTGGAAAGCCTAGAATACTGATTTTCTCAAATGACTGTTACATATGGTGAAGCTCTCTTTTCCAGGAAGTAGCTAAATATCTGCCTGCTGATGGGTAGTGCTTTGCTTGTGCACACTTTCTTGTTTGACCTAATAAACTCCCTTTAATTAGACACACAGGTTTTCTTGCTTTTACTTTTCTGATTCTCTCCCCTACCCAGGAGGAGCAGAGTGAGCAAGCAATTAGGTGGGGCATTAGGTGCCATCCAGGTTCAACACACCACAAATGGACAGTGACACATTTTAATATCCTGAAAACTGTTAATTCATCTGTTTTCTCTTGCACAGCATTCTGACAAATTTTCAATATCTCTATGTTCATTTCCATTTCCTTGTGTCATTTTTCTTGACGATAAAAATGTTCATTCACAGAACCCTGTTAATATTCACCCAGTGCTTCAAGCACTGCTCTTATGGCAGCACTGCTGCCATAAATTTTCCCTTAGAGGTTTTTTTGGTTTGTTTTGTTGGTGTTTTTTTTCCTGTGCAATATTTCATTAATCATTAATGAATAAGTAAATGTATCTATAGCAAAACCACTTTCAGAATTTGTCAAAAGTGTTTGTAGATAGTCACCTTTCCACTTACTACTTCTTCCGTTTCTTCCCTCTGTATTGGTGAGGGGTTTGGAGCACAAGCCCTGTGAGGGGAGACTGAGGGAGCTGGGGTTGCTTAGCCTGGAGAAGAAGCAGCTCAGGGGAGACCTTATTGCTGTCTGCAACTACCTGAAGTGAGGTTGTAGCCAGGTGGGGGCTGGTCTTTTCTCCCAGGCAACCAGCACCAGAACAAGAGGAGGCAGTCTCAAGCTGCACCAGAGGAGGTTCAGACTGGATGTTAGGAGGAAAGTATACACAGAAAGAGTGATTGGCCATTGGAATGGGCTGCCCGGGGAGGTGGTGGAGTCACCATCATTGGAGGTGTTTAAGAAGAGACTAGATGGGGTGCTTGGTTGCATTGTTTAGTTGATTAGGTGGTGCTGGATGATAGGTTGGACATGATGATCTTGAAGGTCTCTTCCAACCTGGTTTATTCTATTCTATTATGAGACTTCTGCATGATAAGAATCTATCATGCAGTCTGCCACCTGAGCACCTTAGCACAGATCTTGACATTTTAGACTTGGCATTAGTTTTCTTAAGATTTGTTACTTTTCCATGACTTATTCCTTGTTCCACAGAAGTGTTGCTATTAATACATATTTCTAATAATTTTTGATGGTCTGCTCAGAATGTCTCAAATTTTTTGATTGCATATCTGCTCTGTTGAAAGGGAACACAATGCACTTTATGTTACGTATTGTTATGTGGTACATTTCTATTATTCTTCTTACAACCAGTACAGACTTTCCTAAAAATGGTGAGTACATTTTGAGCCACCAGTATATTCTGTCATCTTGCACCTGATCAAAATCAATAAACACAGATAACTCTCTCTCTAATTACTTAATTAACTGAGATATTATGAGAGCAATATGATATATAGTTGGGAGGGCATATGAGGCTCAGGCACAGTCTACTTTCCTTGTAAATTACACTTTAGGTCACCAGTGTGGAAAATATCATTTCACACTTGATTTGCTACTTTGGGGAAAAGAACATTAAGATTCACATTTCCCTCTCAACCTTCATCTTCCAGGGCTCATCTCCCATGTTACCATAAGTGTGGTATGTACTGCATGCTTCAATATTACTTCATAGGTATGCTAAAACTCCTCAGTTTCTCATCTTTCTGTCTATCTGGCCTGTCATGTTGTCTCTTCCTTGGGACACTAGAATGCTGACAATAAGCATTTCTGTATTTCTTTAGTGCTTTAATATTTTTTCATCTCATGTGATGAACTTTGGCTATAATATCAGTTCAATGTGAAGCACATATGTGTGTATCAAGTAGGCTAAGGATAAGTTTTGCTTTAATGTGAAGAACTTGTGGGGTGTAGATTTCAGATAGGGGCTCACATAAATTAATCATGAGATGAAATCCTTTAAAAATGCCAACTCTTTTGTGAGTGAAAAAGCTAAAGAGATTTATTCTTTTCTCTGAGATGTAGAATTGCGACTCCTTTGTGTAAGATGAATCCATCTGACAAGACTTCACTGCAGACCTGAAAGTTCCACAGCTGCAGAACAGTGTAAAGCAGATGTGAAGCACTACTTTTTCCACTGGGGGAATTCTGACAGCTGTCAGAAACTCCCTACTCATTGTCAAGTGACACTGCCTATCCCATTACTTACCTTTTCAAGTGACAAAGGCGTGTTACAAGCTTCTAGTAAAGTAAAAGGTAAAGTTTGAAGAGCTATCACAGAATTGTAATAGTGGTTTTACCAAATTCATATCCAAAATGTATTTGTAGAATTAAAACAAATATAGACAAACCTAGCCCATTAATCAAAACAATCAGAACTCATCTGTGTAAGGTACAAATTATATTTCAAAATCCCCTTTGTCATCTACCAGGCAAAAATAGTGACAATTTGGTAATAAAGAGCCATTTATCCTACACTACGATTAAGTAGTTTAGCTAACTGAGAAACATCTGAAATGATGTATACTTAAGCTTTGGGGGAAGAATAGAGACTTGAACTGTGTCAAAGTTAATTTACAAAGTTAAAGGAATAATAAATGTCAATAGTGCAGAGCCTTTATTTTAAGCAATAAGAAAGGAAAACAGACAGGCCATTCTACAGATCTGAATTCCAGAAGTCCATTTAAATGAGATTATGCCTATAAGAAACTCCTGCACAGTGGACACAAAATGGAAGTCATCCTCATATATTATTTGGTCTGCCATATTGATATTAGAAACTGCTATTAAATTCATTGCAAGCTGTGATCCATTTCCCAGCAGAAATATGAAAAATTATCTTTTCTAGTCATATGTTGATCAAAAAAATGCAATTTTGATGGAGTCTGAATATACGTATTTCATCTTGTAACAAAGAAAGCAAAGGTTATTAAAACTATGTGAACAATTCATAATGCTGAATAATAAAGAGGTCCCATGACCTTTTCCAATTCTGCTTGAGGGCAAAAGTAGCATTTAGAATTTCATGATATTTCAAGCATTATAAATGTTATACCATTAGCTATTCTCTTCCTGGAGAAAGAGGAACCGATAAGCTTCAGGAGCATATAGAGAAATAATAGAATATTCAATAATGCTTAACTGGAGAAGTTATTTTACATTTTGTTTTGAAATTTCATCTTTTCTGGTAAGTATGTTATGTATTTTTCTTCACAGAGGGGCTTATCAAACATTGGAATGGTCTGCCCAGGGCAGTGGTGGAGTCACCATCCCTGGAAGTGTTTAGGCAGCATTTGGACCCAGCGCTTCGGGACATGGTTTAGTGTTGACCCTTCAGTGCTGGTTTGAAGACTGGGTGGTCTTTGAAGTCTCTTCCAACCAGATGTTTTCTGTGATTTCAATGAAAAAAAAAGAAAAGTGATAGTTATAGAGGACAGGAAGTCGAGCTCTGATAATTTTATATTAGGGCCAAAGGTTTTACTCTAGTACAGTACAGATGTTTGTTTTTTTTAAGAATGAGTTTTAACAAAAAACCAAAACAAACAAGCAAAACCAACCAACTAAAAAATAAACACCAACCTTCCCCCCCCCAAAAAAAATAACCACAACAACAAATAGGAAAAAAAAAAACAACAAAAAATAACCCAAAAAACCACCAAACAAACAAAAAAAACCCCCACAAAAAAACAACCAAAAAAAAACCACAAACAAAAAAAAAACCAACAAAAACCCATAACTAAAGGTCTGGCATCCCTAAAGAGAGTAAATGGAGTTCCCAGAAGTTCTGTCTTATAGCTGTAGGTACTGTATATAGAGAAAGCAATGGAAAATGTGAGGTCAAATGACACTTTCCTGTCATGGAAGAGTCAGTGGATAGTGGATGGATAAATGAGGTAAAAATACACCATTAAAACTGAAAGCTGAGGTCTGAGAATTTTTAAAGAAGTTATGCTTGTAAAAAATGCACTCAAAATACGATGCATTATTTTCTTTTGATGACTTACCAAGAATAAAATACTGGTTGTGGAAAACAAAACAAAAAACCCAACAAACAAAACAACTAAAAGAAACAGCTATTGTAGAGATTGCTGTAGGAGAATATATTCAATTTTGTGCAAGTCTGTTTATTCTTAACCCTCTGTTTTTCTCTCTATATTGAGATTATATGGTAGATACACTGAAAATGAATCTGACATTCCTTATAAAACTTCCATATGTAATGTTCTTTACTTATCTATAAGTATATGATCAAGTGATTACAGAATTACAGAATCTCAGAATCAGAGAATAGTTGAGATCAGAGGTCTTCTGATCCAATCACCCAGATCAAACAGAGACACCTAGGGCCAGTTGAAGAGGACTGTATTCAAATGGCTTTTGAGTATTTTCAAAGTGAGAGACTCCACCAATGCTCTGGGCAGCCTGTGCTGCTATGCTTCCAGTAAATCAAGAATTTTCTCCAGGCTAAAGAGTCTCAGCTCTCAGCCTCTTCTCATGGGACAAATGTTCCAGTATCTTAATCATCTTTGTGGCCTTTCTTCAGTATATCCCTATCTCTTTTGCACTGAGGAGCCTAGAACTGGACCCAGTGCTCCAAATGTGTCCTCACAACTACAGAGGTTGCCAAGAAGACAGAGCAAGGTTTGGCACTGAGAAGTACAGTAAGAAAATTAAATACTGGTCATAAATTGGAATTGATAAGGATTTGCTATGAAAATAATCAAGCATTGGAAAGAGTTGTCCTTGTAGATTTTATAGTCTTTGTCCTTAGAAGTCCTCAAATTCTGGTTGGACAAAACCCTGGGTACCTGTTCTGAATTAAGTGTTCATCCTGCTTTGAGATTTTACACTTGTAAGTTATATTAATAAGATATATGGTTGTTTAGGAATTTTGTTAAGGAATGATGAACAAATCAAGCAC
This sequence comes from Colaptes auratus, assembly GCA_015227895.2. Classification (NCBI taxonomy): domain Eukaryota; kingdom Metazoa; phylum Chordata; class Aves; order Piciformes; family Picidae; genus Colaptes; species Colaptes auratus. Next base: position 13,665,105 of record CM037641.1, on the reverse strand, counting down.
CTTTCAGGATGCATTTTGAAGGACATTACTGAATAATTTTGAGTGTTGTGGCATCCTGAGGACCCCAAAATCCCCAATAGTGGGATTTGCCATATAAATCTCTTTCATGCCATAAGGTTCAAAGCCTAAATACTTCTCTTTGCTTGCGTGTTGAACTAATTGAGAAAAACCTTAATCGTTTAGCTAATAAAATAAACTGGGACAGACTACCTTTTCTTTCATGGTGGAATGAAAGACACAAAGTTATTGCTAGAGATTTTATCTTTTTTTTAATATGTTTGGGCATTTTTATTTACACTGCACAATGACAGATCTAATGATACAGTTTAAGGCCCTACATCATAAATTAGTATGCTCTATACTGCTTTTAATATCAGTGGGAGTAATGATGGAAAGAGAAGTAAATCAGTGTGGGGAAAGGTGTCAGTATCTGTTTCTTAAAGCCATTGAAAATATTAGTGTATCTTTGTAAATGATCTGGCCCCTGGTGAAGGATCATCAATACACAATATTCTAAGAATGAAATATATTGCATGGAAGTCATTGTCAGGATGAAATTTAAAAATTTCTCAATGGATATTCCAGTGTTTAATTTAGAAAGGCTTTTCTTTTTTTCTTTGCTCAGTTATTTGTTTAGAAAAGCAAATTCAGTTATTTTCTGACTTAGCAGGAACTTTATTTTATATTTCTCTCTAGATATTCAGAGGCCTATTGGGTAGTGGTTTATTAAATCTTTAATACATAACATTATATCTTATCTCTATAATCTCAGATCAATGCAATACTGAAAAGATAATGTCATCCCTGACCTTTATGTTTCATACCATTTTTTATTAAACTTAGATAACTCAGTAGCTCTTCATTCAGAGTTTAAAAAACAGCTTACGAGATGAACGTGTGAAACTTTCTCTTGGAGTAAAATTTGCAGTCAATAGTGCCACAGAAAGCTGCAGTGTCAGTCTGTCACCACTTCATCTCCCTAGAAGATATCTAAACTGGCATGTGGAACTAAATAAACAATAGTTTTAAAAGTATTTTTTCAGTGATGTTTTCTGGCAGGACTTATGACCTTGTTGGGGACCCACGCTGAAGTACTTCATGAAGAACTGTAGCCAGTGGGAAGGACTCATGCTGAAGTTTGTGGAGAATTGTCTTCCATAGGAGAAACCCTATACTGGAGCAGGGGAAGAATGTGAGGTGTTCTCCCGTTGAGGAGAAAGGAGTGGAAGAGAGAATGTGATGAAATGAATACAACCACCCTTCCCTGTCCCCCTGCACTGCTGGTGGAAAGGAGGTAGAGAAAATCAGGGGAGAATTTAAGCCTAGGAAGAAAGGAGGGGGTGGTCAGAAGTTGTTTTAAGATTTAGTTTATATTTCTTGTTACCCTACTCTGATTTCATTGGTAATAGAATAAATTCATTTTCCCCTCAATTTGAGTCAGTTTTGCCTATGACTAAAATTGGTGTGGGATCTCTCCTTGTCTTTATTTGGATTCATGAGCCTTTAGTTATATTATCCATCCCCTGCAGAGCTGAGGGGAGTGATCGAGCCTGTTTGTTGGGCACCTACCACAATCTCAAGAAACTGTTGGGCTCCAGTTCATACTGAAATACTTGCATGCCAAAGTAATTTGCAGAGAATTTTTGGACAGAGACCCAGAGTCATAGCTGATAGAAAGGAAATATTTGTACGGTTCACTATGAGAAAAAATCTCATGAAAACAGATATTTCAATGTGTGTAGATGAAGGTAGTTCTTTGCCTCAAAATATCATTATAAAAATAACACATAAATATT